>JAVJGI010000064.1:21330875-21360656 GCA_035590275.1 Ibycter americanus | reverse complement strand
CTGGGCTCGTTCACAGCTACTCGCTTCTCTTAAGCGGCCCCACGCAATGCAGCTTTTACCGAGTTTCATTTTCTCCCCGTGCATCTTAACCCACCTTCTATTCTGTCATGCCTCTACCACTTGATAAAGCCCTGCAACAGTCTGATACAAGATGAGGCACAGAGCTTAAAGGCATTTTCTAAAGGCTAACCACAAGATTCAGCTGGCTTGGTGCTCCAAATAGTTAAACATAGGCAGGATTATACACTGCCTTCTGCTGTCAGTTGTACCTGTGCAATGCCATTCAATAATAATAGCATTTCGTTAAGCTCTTAGCAAGCCATAATCCAGACTCCTGCAGGGAATGCGTACCTACCTGTAAAAACCTATTTATGGAGCGTACTACAGACGCACCTAAAGGAAAGAGCTGTTCGAACACCGTACAAAATGGATTAATAGATCAGAGTTACTCCTAACATTGCTCCACAGAAGCAACTGTAAGTTACATTCTGCAAGTTCCCATTTACAAACATATGTTTAAACATACTTGCCTTTTCCAAAGCCTCTGAATGAGGCAGAGTTGTACTAGTTTCTGGGAGTGAAGACCTGCCCCAGCTCCAGTATCACAGCATTTAGGTGCAAACAAACGCGGGGTTACAGGGCTGATGTTTCACACAGAGCTTACCGAGGGGGCTGTGAAAAAATACACACACCCACTGGCATCCCAGTGCCTACCAGCACTCATGCCAAGCTGTAAATAACGGCATCAGCTCTGTCAGAAGCAGCAATCACCAGCTGCATCCCCAGGGCAGGGGGCACAGGGCCCATCCCACTGCCCCCAGCAAAGGACCTGGGCAGGCTCAGGGCATCAGGCACCCCTATGGGGACAGGGCAGGACATCAGCCACAGCATACCCAGGCAGGGCTGCAAAAGAGCCAATGACCGACATCCCACAGCACACTAAAGTAAGGACCGATGGCCTCAGGCTGAGCTGAAATGGAGCCCCCAGACCCATGGCCACGGGTGTAGGTGGGGGTATCAGGTGAAGCTGGTCAGGACCATTAAGGCTTATTATTCCATTAAGGGCTCTGAGAGCTAGTTTACTTGCACAATTACTTCTATGAGCTCAGTCTAATGCATACTTTTACAAACACTTTAAAAAAATCTGTGGATCAAAAGATGCAAATTATCAAGTTTAGTTGTACTGACAACAACAGTTGTAAGATAAATGTTTGTATTTTTACAACACTATAAATAATCACCTCTGAAAGATAAAATCTATCCCTAATATTAAAAGGATTACAACTTTAGAACTGGAACTTGACTTCTTCTACCAAATCTCTATCGTTTTCATTTGCAAAATACTGTGTACTACCTAGAGCAACATGCTTTAACTTGCTCAATATATTTCCAGAAAAGTAATTCCTTTTCCAGTTATCAGTCAGTATCTTCTCTAAATGTGCTAGGTGAGATTGAAGCATCTGCTTTTTATTGCAACTCCATCAAAATATATGAGCTTCCAATCATGAAAAATGTAATTGCTGTACTTAAAAAGGAATAGTGTAAAAAAGTTTTGTACTGCTAATTACAGTTATGCTGTTGAAAATCAGGCAGGTGGAGGAGAATAGTTGTGCAAAGTATACTTTACAATAAGTAACTGAGATACAAAAGCAAATTCAAAATAATTACTTGTCTGGGTACATTTTCATTGGCATCAATGCAGCAAATCAAATCTTTAAGATTTGGTTTAGGTTTTGTTTTAAGAGTATTTAATATCAGCAAATGTTCAGTCAAATATTTAGTATGTTAAAAATGTGTCTGTACTCTTTTATTTATATGCTTTAATCCCCTTGTTAGGCTGAATGCTACAAATACTTTTGAAAATAACTGTTACACATGTATAGATGTGTTTATGTACTTAGGCAGTAAGGTGGAAAATATGTCTTAGTGAGGGAAACTAAAAATGAAGGGAGAACTATTATAATAAAAGTAGAAATAAGGAAATATTTTCAAAACAAAACAAAAGCTAATATATTGGTATTACACACAGACAGATGATGAGTAGTTACTTACCACCAAAATGCCAAGAGTGAGCTTTTCGCTGTATTGTATAGAGATAAAATGGGAAAGTACTGAAGACAGCCGTTTCCCTTCTATGCCTTGTTAGAGTTTAAGGTTTCTCCCTGCACCTCCTGAAACATGTTGCAGAGCAGCAATATTAAAAAAGGGGGAAATGGAAAGCCAGGTTCATACCAGCCGCAAAAGAGAAGGCCATGTTTACCAGTTCAGTCCCAAAGAATCATTAAAATCCATTGGGAGCTACACAAAGAGTAACTCTTTGACATCAAAGACCTTGCTTACAGCACTTTCCGTGACAGTGAGTTTAGATGAAAACACAATGAAGCTGATTTGCTTTGATCAGCTCTTTCAGACTACATGGTCAAGATTTGTACCAAAAAGCAAAGACAAAATCCTGACCTCACTGGAATCAATAATTCTGCCACTACCTTTGCATACGCCAAGATTTCATTATAGGTTTTTATAAGGCTGTACCATTAAGAGATCATTTTTTGTACAGAACAATCAGGTTTTGTCACAGAACATAGGTCCACATTAAAAAATTTTTAAATCTGCAGCCACAAGTTGGCAAATGGAAGTCAACTTGTCAAGAGTTACCATACTCAGCTGACTATTCAGCCTGAATCCTGACCTGTCAAATCCACTAGAACACATTTTGCAGTCAAAAGATAAAATACAGGTTTCTATTTTATCCTTCTGCACATACAATGTTCAGTGAGGTTGTTTTGATTATTTAAATTTTCTTGTTCAATTACTTTGAGTATTTGAACTGTTTTTCCTAAAATTCACACATGTGATACAACTTACAGGACTGTGAACCGCATTCTTTATGACATTGCCCTTTAATATCAGGATTCAAAATATTGTAAATTGTGTGCTTTCATTATTTTACGAGTTCAAGTCAGGTAGGTTTTTGTTTCTTCTGGGCACTTTGGTCATGTACTGACATGTATAGTATAATGAAAGAAATACTCTTGAAATACCATTACAGCATTATGCAGTCAGGTTAAATGGTCAAGACTATCTTGAGGACATGAAACACTAGAAGATTGTGTGAAATGTGCATATTTTTAACAGTTCACAGCAGACAAGATATGTGCATTATTCACACTGAGGTGGCAAAAAAATGGAAACACATTTCAGAAGCATCATGTCAAGTTCTTTGAGACAAAAAAATTTACCATCGCAGCAGAGGAAAATCAGAAGCATGTTCTGTCTGCTTCATGCTGCTCCTAAAAACTGGCCTTCCTGGTGGATGAGTATTCCTTTAGCATATATAGAAATATTCAGATGGTATTTTGCAAGCTATGTTGGCTTGTGATCACTCCATCTCCAGTCCTGTTGCAGGCTTGTTGGACAGCTGAAGAAGGACTAGTCAGGGCTCTGTCACATTCTAGTGACATGATATCATGCTAGCAGACATTAGCTAATCTAGTTTAACAGAAATTATACAAAGCTTCTCAATAATGTACTGAATTTTGCTAAACAATGGATGAAGCTACCCACAGATAGAGGAAAGAGACAGATGAGGAAGACAGCACCAGGAAAGACATCTGTATCAGTCAGGCTTGCTGCTGCTTCTGCCCATTGGGAAGTGATAGTGAGGGCTGTTGCTGACACAAGAGGTCATGCTACACCACAGCAACTGGCATTTCTAAGCTCCAGTTCTTCATTCAGTGTCCCTTCAAACTGGCCTTGCAACCTCTTGTAGCTCTGAAGCTGTCACCACCTATGCGATGGTAACGGCAGTGATAAAGGGGTGTTATATCACTTTGGTTTCCCTTCTTAATAGTGCTTAAACACACTCGCTTGCAGAATGACTGTATCTTTCCTCATGATATCTCTCCTCATGGTTCTAAAATTATAAGGAATTTCCTTTGATTGAGTATAGCCTGTTTAGCTGTGGTTTTAAATTGCTTTCACATACCCCTTTATTCTTTGAAAAAAATGTCAGGCCTCATTTCTCAGATTGAAATACTGAGATCAGACAGCTGAGAACTCTTGGATTTCAAACAGTGATGGAAAAAATCCAAAGATCTGGATATGCAGCAATATTTGTAACCTCAGCTTCAGTTGGTGCAATTGTGACATAGCCTTTATGTTCATTTCAGTCTTTGGCTTCTGCAAAGATTACCAATCTCAACACCAATTATGGTCATGTTGGAAGCATTGGTGAGCTTCGGTAGGTGCGCCCAACTTAGTCTGTAGTGTCATCTCCCCGAGACATCAAAGATACTTAAATATGTTTAAATAGTAGGTGAATAGAAATGTAATTAATTGTATGCTGAAGCATCTGTTGTCTAGATTCCATAAGATAAAATATGAAACTTTTTTATTCCTTTACAAAAAAAATTGAATTGAATTGAGTTCTAGCAGTAAATTTATAACATTTAAATGACAGCAGGAATATTCCTAATCATAGCTTTTAAGACACTTGTTCTATTTTAAAAATACATACAGTGTAATGCCATTCAAATGTTAAATAAGCACTTGGTAAAGTTTGTAGTAAATGAGGCAAGAAATCTTGCTGTTGATTTTTATTTATAAGAGTTATCTCAGATGCATCAATGCATACATATTTTACATTGGTACAATTTAGGTTTTGATAAACTGTCACCATAAGAATAGTACAGGTATTGAGAACAACACAACTTCAGAAGACTGCAAGTCTAGAAGTGTACTCTATGGTATGTCACATACCTGGAATTCTGGATGGAATAATACCATGTGCATCTCATGCAAACATTGGTATAAAAATGTGGAGGCCCCATTACTTTAAAAGGAAGCTTTTAAAGCTGCACCTGGGGAAAAAAAAAAAAAGATGAAAAATTTGTCCTGAAGGTAAACATCATTCATTAATAAAAGGAAACATCCTGAAGCCAAGAACTTGCTACTAAACATACAAGCAGAATAGTTGAATAGCTGACTAATTAAGAAATTATTTGCCAGCTATGTGTTAAGGTAGGAATTAGTAGGGAAAATGAAAGAATGACAATGTTTTGCTTATGGGAGGCACACAATCCCAACCATAGTTAACATGTTTTTTCTTGCTAGAATTAGATTTTTTTCTCAGTAAGATTTAGAGGCTATGTGAGATTTATTATATCTATTTCAGTTAAACACCATATTATTTGTTTTCCCTAAAGGGCAAAAAATTGCCTCTTCATTCCTTACCTTAAAATCTAAATATGTCAGTGTAAGCATGGAAAAATAAAAGTGGCTGAAGAGAAATAGACATCAATTCTTTCCAATCTTGAAAGATTATTTCTTAGCTGTAACTGTAGCACAGATAGCAGTATCTAAGCTAGTTTCAGCTTAGGTAAGGATGATCAGCCATACAATACGTAATGTTGCACTTCAGCCACCCTAGTTCTCCAATTTAGCACTAATTACTGGCAACAAAGATGGAAAATAGAAAACAGGGTTAGAATCTGAGCAAATGGCTTCAGCATCCAGCTACATTGTGCTACCAGTCCCTCCTGCCTATTTAACTTTGAGCCAAAGTTTCACCTTTCTGCACAATCCCCTCAGCATCCCTGGCTGTGACTGTCATAAATGGGCTGAGCTGCTAGACGCTTCAGATGGAAAGGAGGGCAGCAGTTAGCATTGGGTCCTCTTTGCATATAGGTGAAAAATGATGGGTCCACAGAAAAAAAAAGAAAAAAAGTTATATATTTATGTGGAAAAGAGCTACTTGTTTAACATGTTCACTTGTAATGCAAGAGCTTTTTGAGGATATTTGAAGAACTAAGTGACAAGCTGCAATTCCTGGTAAAAGAGATGGTCTTCAGGATCCATAGCCACCTAGCTTAGATTTTGAAGGCATTATACTATGTGTCAGTCCTTGTTCTCTAACTATTACAGTCTTTGAAAGGATAGGTGTGACACACAAGCCTGGTGAAACTGTACGGCTTTCAGAGTGGTCAGCCTTTTTTGACATCCTCATGCTGGGCAATCTCACCAGCAACTGAGTGAGTATCTTTCTGCTGCAGCAGTAACAGGAAACCCTCATTACGAGCAGATTCATTTAGGTCTGAAGTGGATCCTACAGACATGGACTGCTATGATGATATTGAAAACACGATGCCCAGTACCAAAAGCTGCCTTGCCAGAGCAGGTGTACAGAAGTATGGGGGTGAAAGATGTGGGGTAATGATGGGGGAAGAGAGTGAACACAACTGGGCTGGTGTGCAGGGAGGTGTCTTGGGGTGAGAACAGTCTGCTTCCATACATGTGCAAGTATGGATGAGGATTTATGTGTGGAAATGGCTGTGGGGGACTAAACCTAGGATGCATGTGCATAGCCTGAGGAGGAGAGGAGTGGGTGGGTGCTGAGAAGGGGGAGCCAGGATTGCTGTTCTTCCCCTTTCTCCCTGTCTCTATCTGCTGGCCCCTCCTGACACACGACACCGATTCTCACAGGATCTTGCAGCCCAGCTTCTCTCTCCTTTCCTTACAGAGCATCCAGCACAAGGAGAACAACGCAGCTGCCAGTGAGCCCAGGGTATCACCCTGCATCTCTGCAGCCTTTTGCTTAGGAACATCAAGGTAAGTACCCCATGTCCTCTCTGTGTCTGTGGGAGCCAGAATTCCCGCCCTAAACGAGCAGGAGGTGAGAAACCCGGCAGGCATGGCCGTGTTAGGGACTTCTATGAGATGCTCAGTCCTGACAGGTTTGTTCTTGCCACAGAGCTGCTCTTTTGCTCCATGTTGTGCCTACCTGGGGAGAGCTTGCAGGGAGATGATGATGAAACCGAAGTGGGGCAGGATTGACTTGTTAGCCCCTGAGCAGCCTGTGAGCTCCAGGTATGCCTGCGAGCCCAGGACAAACAGGTCTGGTCTCTGCAGAAGAAAAAAGTCCTATCAATAGGTAGCTGCCGAGCCTGGGCTCAGCACTCCGGCCGCATGTTCCCAGGTTGCACAGCAGGTACATTCATGCCTGGACAGCACCCTCAGGCCACGACCGTTCCTCTGTAGGGCTGCTGAGGACAAGGGAGCTGTGACAGCAAGAAGTATGCATGACCCTCAGTTCTTAAGTAAATTGAACAGAGAAAAACTCAGGTCTGCCTCTACCTCTTTCTCTCCATGCCAGCTCTGGAAAAAGCATGTTTAAAACAAAACACCCCTGTGAATTACACTTGGGATTCACACTGCATCCACATGGGTACAGCCACGGTTAAGGTTTCTGAGAAGTGCTGGTTGTACAAACACTACCAGGCAGTGAGAGAGAACTGAAGTATGTTTGTAAAATATCTGTATGCAGTTTGTCATGTGCTAGAATTACATGCACTATGCTTGACAATCACTCCAATATGTCTCTGTTTATTATTTATTATACCTTTTGGAGAAGATCTTACCAAAAGAAAACAAAATCAGCTCATTTTTAGGGGTTATATTTTAAAATACAGCTTGCTAAGCAGCCTGTTGGAGAAAAATTGAATAATGTTTTATTATCCTTCTACTGCTGTACTTCTGTATTATTATTTGTGTTGTTTAGGAAACAGAAACTAAACAAATGATGTTCTTCAGATTCTGGTGGCTTTTGTGGATACTTGAACACCATGAGTTTTTAGCAGAAAGTCTCAGGGAAGAAAAAAGATATGGATTGAGAAGACCAAATCCTAAACACATTCTGTCAAATACTGTAGAAAAATATCCCAGACCAAGTGATCAAGGTGAATATTGTCATTTTAAAATGGGAGGGGGGGTGGGGAGGGGTGTGTGTGTGTCCCTGATTCATTTAGTTGGATTCTGGACTACATGGCTAACTTGCACTCTAAGATATTGCTTATAATCCATGAGGCTTGCCACATCCTAATTTTCACATGCCTGATTTTTGCTCTTTTATCTTTTTATTCCTGTCTTTTCCCTTTTGTGTGTTTCAGAAAAGGAGATTACTTCTGGGCTTTTTTATGATTTGGCTGATAGCCTGTTACTGTCACAACAACAATAGTAGCCCATATAACTGTATTTCTATAGAAGTAATGTCATCAGTAGTTCAGAAAATTAATACTCTGCAGATCCTGCTTTCAGAACCTTTTATGCCACTGGATGTAAGGGTCAGTACCAGGGACAAAATCTAGCTCTGTCAAATTACATTCCAGTGTCTTATTCAGTAAGACTAATTTTTCTGTAGATGACTTCCGCGTTCCCAGTCCTCATCCTGGTAGGATATTCAGCAAAATCCCAGGCAAGAGGGAAGAATGAATGTATAAAACCACTACAGCATTCCTTATTTCATACTACATGACATCACCTCACCTTCAGTTTCTTACTCCTTAGGACATCTGTTCTGGAGCAAATTCCTCAGTCTCTACATGCTCTATCTTCATGAGGGTCTCACATTTGTGATCACAGATGTTTTCATTTCCGTAATTGCATTCCCACTTTTGAAGCCTCAAATACATGGAAGGGTAAGGGTAGAATGAGATTTAGTATAAAATCACTCCACTCACCTACGTACCTATTTATTCTAGATGAAGACTGCATTCTGGAGATTGCTTTTTTACTGGACAGCTCTGAAAGTGCTAAGGACTATAACCATGAACAGCAGAAAAAATTTGTACTGGAAACAGCGGACAGAATGAAAAGTCTGCAGCTTAGTTCTGGACGTACCCTTAGCTGGAGGATGGCCTTACTTCAGTACAGCAGCACTGTTTTCATAGAGCAAACTTTCCATGACTGGAAAGGTCCTGAGGCATTCAAATCCCACATTGCTCCCATCACCTACATAGGTCATGGCACCTACACAACTTACGCTATAACTAACCTCACACAACTCTACCTGACTGAAGGGACTCCAGGTAGTGTGAAAGTAGCTGTGCTCTTCACTGATGGAGTGGACCATCCAAGAAACCCAGATATTTTTGCAGCTACAGCTGATGCTAAACACCAAGGAATTGTATTTTTCATGATGGGAATGACCAGAGTGGCTGAGGAGGTTAGCAATGCTGCCAAGCTCCGGCTCCTGGCCAGCATCCCAGCATCCAGGTTCGTTTTCAACCTCCAGGAGAAAGAAACTGTGGAAAAGGTTCTCAAAGAAATGGTATGTACAAGAAAGAATTTGAAATAGTTATAGGAACATATGTAAAAAATGGTCTTATTTCCAATATTTTGAAATGCTTATGCTATTGAAGAAACCTGTACTTTCTACATGTTAAAGTGGCTCACTTATTAATGAGATCACTGTGCCAAAGTACAGGTTTCCTTTCTCTCCCCACCATTCAGATCTTGCCAGCCAAAATACTTGCTGGAAACTGAATTAGAGACTTGTTGGAAAGACATTTTTATCTCTGTTTTTCCTCCTAAGGAACGCATTTTAAATCTCCTTTATTAAAAAAACAACCAATTTTTGACATCCTAGTGCTTTCTTCTGTAGCAAGTGGGAATGTGACATTGCCTCTTGTACCAAAAAAGAGGCAGCTCTTGCAGCAGTAAAAATAAATTTGTAGACCTTAATGGAGATAGGTCAATTTAGATAAAATCTGAACTTGGCCAGAGACATGCTGATATTTCAATGGAAAACCTACCACATAATCAAAGGGAAATGTGTAAACTGAGCTTGAAGTTTTGCTTGGGTGCTTCTTTTCTGCATGTGAACTTAATTTATGAAAAACATTCCCTGCCAAGTATGGAGAATAGAGCTATCTTCTAGCCTATTAATCTGGTGGTGCAAGCTGTGGATGAAGTCCTGATGTGAGCATGCATAGAGACAGAAAAAAGAAATATGAATAACAGCCAGGAGACTTCTGCAATGAAACTGACACCTGAATGATCTCATTCAGGCCTAGAGCATGTACAAGCTGACCTTCCTATGTGCCTGTCCTTCACTTTGAACAGCCTGCCACTCTGCATTGGTTTTCCTGCATATCACCCTTCCCATCTTTTCTGGTATTACCATTGCTTTCTATATCACAGTAAACACCTCTCAAGTGACTAAACACACTTTATTTTACCTGTTCCAAACAGGCAACCATCCTCAGGTGACTTCTTTTGAGAACACGGCTGCTGTCTGGTTTAAATAATGGCTTTGGCATAACTGTATGTGCATGCATGTGAATTTCAGAGATGTGTATTGCATTGCTGCTCATCAACACATATATGGGCTCTCAAGAGATTACATCGGTTGTGAAAAGTGGGAGGAATGCATTTTATGTGGATGTTTCAGCTGTAAAGATCTTCTAAAAAATAACACATATAATTTGATGATGATAACTTTGTGTGATCACTGCCAAAGTCAAACCTTTTCTAGGGTGTTCTTACTGTTCTCATTTTGTGTGTGCCTAACAGTATGCATAGAAGAGCTTCTGATTTTCTCAAGTGTAGAGTATGCATCACTCACTCCTACTAGAGAGCTGCTGCCATTCAGCACTTTGGAAACAACGTAGTTTCTGGGTGCATTGTTGCCATATACCTAGCTAACTACGTTGGTTTAGGTCTGTTTACCATTGTAATTTTAGCAAATTATGGCTGGACAAGGAGAATCAGTGATTTGTGCAGTCTTATTACAATCTGTAATAAGAATTTAAATTATTTAAACTTTTTTGGAATGGGGAGATTGCTAGAATGTTTCTCAGAAATTAAAACTTAATTGGTAGTATGTTAATTGCATACTTTAATTAACTAGCTAGTGAAGCAATTTATTTTAACGTCTTTCAGTGTCCTTCCTGTAGAGCTGGATTTAAGTTCCTAATGTTGTTTTGAATATCTGTCTTTACAGAAAGACCTGTCTGAGGAAGAGGTAAGTTGTTGTTTTTTTCTGTACAGAACTACTGCTTAATATAGACATTTACAATTATATGGAAACATAATTCAAGAAAACTGCTAGGAAGTTGGTTAAATATTGAGTCTAATGGAATTGCCTTCAAGTAAAACATGCTTTTGTATTTGCAGGACAGAGCTCTTTAATTTGCTATCCTAATGTCATTTACTTTCCCTCCTTATTTTCAAAGTTGAAAAAGGACAATATGTGAGTATTCAGGTTAGCAAGAATTTGCTGATATGTCTTGGCACATCATTCAACAGACTCAGTGAGTAAGAAAACATGACACAGGGATTAATGGAGTGCAGTTATAGCCCTTAATGCTCTTCCCATGTAACAGAGTATAAAAAAGGAAAGGAACTCAAAGCTCCACCATTGCACTTTCTCAGTTTGTCCATACTGTGTCACCCAGACTACAGGCATTGGTAGGTCTGGCTGCCATTTTGAGGGGAATAAAGTTAGCTTTCCTTTTAAAGATGTTAGTCCTGCTTAAAGTACAGTTATCTCAGGCAAAGACTGTTCTGATGAGGAGCTCAAGGAGACTGCTAAATATTATAAGCATCTGCAAAACTTGAAGCATTTTATTTTTCACTCATTTCCACTGGCATGTTGATTTTTCTCTGTCAAAATAAATCCTGAAGTAGTGAGACATTCAATGTTACCCTTGGAGGACATATTGTTACTAATTGGGATATTCAGATAAGCATTATATTTAAACCCTTCCCTTCTAGACATCTCCAAGCTGAGTGGAGGTTTAATAAATAATAAAACAAAAAAACCCCAACCCAATATTCCTTATTCCTCCCCCCAAAATAACCCAGTATCTGTAATAATTATATGTTATGTAATGGCTTAAAGTTTAAAAAAGATCCTAAAACTCACATAAGTACATACCACAATGATGTCTGACAAGGACACATGATGGTAGAGATGACAGAAGAAAAAGAAAGATTAGAAACTATTATAATGGATTGCATTAATTAGATAAAAGTCTACATCTATAACATTTTTTGCTTATAGATCACACTAGAGTTAAACTGTGATCTATCCTACATATAGTGGAGTAAAGTGGAAGAAGGATGAGGGTGTTTTCTTACCTCATTGTCTTGGCTATCTCTACAGTGACTAGTAATTAGAACAAATCTGCAGTCATAGACACAGCATATCCATAAACCAGCCTTGTGAAAAGTTTGGAGGTAAAGCCATTATGAAGATGATTGAAATTTCGAGAGTAGGAATGATAAGGATTTTTGGATGGAGTATAGGAGGCCACATTCCTGACAAGTACTAAACTGATAGTTAAAAGATTTCCGTAAAACATGTAAATATAACTGGCTTCTGGTCATTACTGGTGTACTCAGACTAGCCATACAGTAACTTAAAAGTAATGTCCATGTGTTTTCTATCTCTTCTGTTAAAATGTGCTGATTTGGACTATTTTCATTCAAAGTGTCCCCAGGCTGCTACATGTAACTGTGAGAAGGGGGAAAGAGGCCTTCCTGGCCCTGCTGTAAGTAGCTGTCATTTCTCAAATAACTGATATACAGTATAAATCCATATTTATTTCACTGTTGGAATTTTTTTAGGAAATTATTTGAACCCAAATCCTGAGACAGCAGAAGTTCAAGGTTCAATATATAGTCCTCCATAGTTATTTTGCATGGAAATATCATACCGGAGAGACCCGAGAACGCCATGAGACACTCCCTCTGAAAAAAAGAACAATGTGATGTGGTGAGGCTCTCCTTTTAGCCACAGCAGTTTAAAGGGCAGGAAGGAGCAACTTGCCCGTGTGGAACAGTAATTCGTCTGTTACAATCAGACAGAATCTAACTAGCCCCAAATCAAACATTAATATCTGAAAAGCTCTCTGAAAGCAAGAGAGAGATCAAGAGGCTGAATTATTAGGAACAATTGAGATAACAGACTTGTAAAGAGGGTAAAATAGACTGCACTTCTTTCAGACTAGTCTTACAAATAGAACCCCTAACCAAATCTAGGGGATTGCTTCTGTTACAAGGTTTGGTGATCCAGACTGCAGGGTTTAAGTTTCAAAAAGAACTCTTGGAGTTGAATGTTCAGATATTATATCCCTAACTTTGAACTAAAGCATCATAGTATGTTATAGCCCTTGCTTAAGGTGAAGGGACAGTGTCAAAGTTTGAAACAGAACCCTAGACATCTGCCCATCCTTATCTTTTACACCTGAACATCCTAGACACACATAAACAGAAATACACACCAGTTTTATCCTGCACAGTACAACACACTTTAATTGAAAATCTAGCCTCTTGTGTGCAGACAGCAGTTTTGTTTGGGTTATTATTCAATGCCTTTACTTGGAGAGTGCAAGTAGCTCTTAAAAGCATACACCTCAAAGAGTTCAAAAAAACCCAAAACTTGGCACTTGGCGGGCTAGGTAGCCACAAAAACATCTGATCACCTCTTTTCTTCAAAGGAGACCTGAACAATTTCTGTTTACAACAGACAAAAAAGAAAAATGGCTGCCTATTGAGTTGGTCATGCTGCTCCCAGAAATTCAATTTCAAGGTTATGGAAAATGCAGATTTTGAAAAATAAATCTATAGGAAGCAAATATCCTAAATATATATTAAAAGTGTATACATTGTAAAATAAAATGATTTGACTAATGTATATTATAATAATTGTATTTTTTTGTTTTCAGGGTAAAAAGGGTCGCACTGGGGATGATGGAGCTCCAGGCCTGAAAGGAGCAAAGGTGATGTGATTTTTCAGATTTAGGAGAAAGACTTGGTACTTCATTAATATGGAAAGACTATCCTAATCGTGCCCATGTACTTGCCACCTGTGAATTTCTTAAACTTCACCTACCTCTTTTACTGTAGTAAAGACTAAGATTCTTTACAAATTAAAATCTTATATTTAACGCATAAAATCATCAGAGTATAAAAAGAGGGATCTTGTATGCTTCCTGTATTACACTGAGATATCTATTCAGATAATCAGGTCAATACTATCTTATTATGATTTCACTGATCTTGATGCTGGATTATTCATAGGGGGAGCCAGGTCTTAATGGAATCCCAGGACGAGATGGAATAGAGGTAAAAAAAGATTTTTTTCCTTTCTTCTCCAATGAGCAGTGTTCCTTCAAGGCAAAACACCGTTTTGTTTGTTGTTTGTTTGGGTTTTTTCCCTAATTATAATAGCAGATTTCATTTCTGGTTTACCACCTAATGATTCATTAACACTAGAAGAACTGAAAACATTATCATTCCTTAAAGAAAGGGAATAATTCCTTCTTATAAGAGTGATGTAGAAAATACTCTTTAATAATACATAATCCCTCTTAAAAAGTGTGAAAAGCTCTGATATGATAATCTAAGAACATTACAGAAATTGACACTCCACCTGCATCTTTATGGGTTAGCTTAAACTTTTCACTTGGCAAATAAAGGATCCAGTGTGTAATAGCAATGAAAAAGCTGAATGAAATATATATAAGAAGTAACAGTAGGGCCAGCCTCTTAGCACTTAACTCTGAATTCATTCACATATGACTCACTCTACTTTATATTTTCTTATTTATTCAGTACAACCTTTTTAATTAGTGACTTTTTTCTTGCTTTCTTATTTTAGCATGTTTCTCACTAAGAAGGAAATATGAACTCTAGTTGATCTGCTTTTACATCATCAAAATCCCAGTCAAAAATGACAGTTTCATGAGATTTGTTCACACATACGACAGCATCTGTCATGACCCGTAGGTGCAGTTTTTAAAGTCATACTGCCATGTTTATCAGAGATCACCTTTTCTACCTAATTGTTCATTATAGTCTGAAATGCTGTTTTTCTAGAGAGTGTAGAATGTTAATAGTGCCAATACTCACATTCTTACATCTGGGTTATATATCCTCACGACCTGCTTTGCTTTTTTATTTTCCCAGGGGAAATCTGGATATAAAGGAGAGAAGGTACTACTTTTAGTCAGAACTTCTGCTTACATATAGATAATTGATGTTATTATTATTTATTATGCACAGTGCTATATTCCTTATTAATACTAGTAATGAACAATAACATCATTTTACCAACTGTTGCACAAGCTCTAATAGATGTGTCCCTTCCCCAATTAACTTACAGCACAATTGCTGTAATATGTCATGAATAGAATAACATTTAGGTTTTCAACCAAAGCACCCAAAGAATAAGGATGATATGCTCAATGCACCTCATAAATATGTATTCCTGTTCTGTTCTAGGGTGAAAGAGGTGAATGTGGAATCCCAGGCATAAAAGGAGACAGAGTAAGTAGCCACAAAGTTGTTACGCTTTCAGGAAACATGGTTAAAACACACAAAACCCACAGTGATACATTTAAGGCAAATATTAACTCTAAAGCTGAGGGAAATGTAACAACTGACAGTTTTAAAAATGAAGTGATCAAGGATACCATTTTCAGTAACTTTCTCAGCTCCTGTATTTTCGTGTGATTCCTGTCAAGGCCCAAGCCTAAGTCTGTTTATAACAATGATAAAACTCCATCTGACTTTAACAGAGGCAGAAGGCTTGAAACGGTAAGCAAAGGAAATGAGAGGTGAAAATGAACTCAAGGCTTCTAATACCAGCCTTCAAAGTTTGGTGTATAATTGCTGTGAATATTTTAAATTAAACAAACAGTTTAATCCTGGATTACTAGTCCTTGATAATTACTCTGTTCATTCTTACTCTGTATTCTGACTACCACAGTCCATTTTAAAAATATTTATTCAATACTTGCTGGCTGCTGAGCTTCTCTTGATTTTATTTTTTATTTTAATATAAAGATATCTAAATAAGATACTGTCACGGTTTAACCCCAGCTGGCAACGAAGTACCACACACCGCTCATTCCCTCCCCGCTACCCTCCAGTGGGATGGGGAGGAGAATCAGGAAAAAGGAAAAACTCATGGGTTGAGATTAAGAAGAATTTAAGAATTGAATTAAAATAAAATAAAATATAATAATAAAAACAATAATAATAATAGCAATTGTAATGAAAGGGGTGTGTGTGGTGGGAATAAAACCCCAAAGGAAAAAAAAGTGATGCACAATACAACTGCTCACCACCCACTGACCAATGCCCAGCCAGTCCCCAAGCAATGATCAGCTGGCCCCAGCCAACTCCTCCCAGTTTATATACTGAGCATGACGTTCCATGGTATGGAATATCCCTTTGGCTAGTTCGGGTCAGCTGTCCTGGCTGTCCCCCCTCCCAATTTCCTGTGCCCCTCCAGCCCTCTCGCTGGCAGGGCCTGAGAAACTGAAAAGTCCTTGACTTAGTACGAACATTACTTAGCAACAACTAAACCATCAGTGTGTTATCAACATTATTCTCATACTAAATCCAAAACACAGCACTGCACCAGCTACTGAGAAGAAAATTAACTCTATCCCAGCCAAAACCAGGACAGATACCTTAGCAAAAAGTTACTTTAAAGTCTTTTTTACCAAATCTAAATACACATAAATGTATCCTTCTTTCACTTGCCTTTCAGGGTCCTGAAGGTCCGGTAGGCCCCAGAGGAACAAGAGGACTACAGGTAAAAAAAAACAACAAACACCAAAACTGTAAAAACAACAATATCTGGTTCCCTGGGATTCAAACCTCTGAAATAATATCATACCACAACTGTCATGGAATCTTTGAGTCACTGAGTTCAAGGCATCCAAAATCTATCAAACAGCAAAACTAACAAGAATTTGGAGGAGCAGTCTACACAAATAAATCACCCTTATAATTCATTCAGTCTCAAAGATCACAGCAAATACAGTTCCATAAAAACCAAAATAACTCATTTCTCATTCAGTGTCTTAACTATTTCATTGTCTCACAGAAGTACATGGAAACACTTTAGTCTCTTTTCATGCCAATACTCCTGGACTGAAGGCCAAGAAACTTAGCCCATGATAGATGTTTCAGGAAATCTTGACTGCAGATTGCCTTTAACTGTATTCAAACAAAGGGAGAGCCAAATTCTGTCCCCCGGCTACCAGTCCCAGCTCCAACTGAATTCAATAGCTGAATCTATACATGCATCAGAAAGAAGAGCTTCAGTTCTGAAATGTTTGTAACTCATATTTTCATGCAGACTACAGCAAATCAGAGATTGTTTTTCAAGCTGCCGTTGTTCCGAAAGCTTGAAAAATCTCATTAAAATCACTCCTGTTTTAATAGGGTCCACAAGGACAATCTGGAGATCAGGGGCCTGAAGGCCTGCAAGGATCAAAGGCAAGGACTGCATTATTTCTTCTATTTCTTAATGTTAAAAGGTATTATTACAGCCTCACAACAATAACGCTTTTATCCTTATACCCCATACCCTTCATGTAGGAGATGCAGTTTAATGTGACATTGCTAGCAAATCATATACTCTTTGTATTCTACAGGGTTCCTAAGAAAGGTTATCATTGGCTCTTTGTAGTGGATTCAGGTCCAAATCACACTCCAGTCTTTTCTCACAAACAGTTAAAATTATGGCAGCATCACAGAGTATCACTTAGCAGCAGTATAGCATTGCATTTCTTCAGTTTTCCTTTTTTTTTTTTTCTCCCCCTAAGTGCCAAGCAGGAATTCTGTTTGGGATCTCAAACAAACTCTTCTCTTGAAACTGCACATTCTCAGGAAGAATTCTATAGCTCAAAATTAGTAGTCCCACTGTTTACTGATGCTCAGCAGAAGATACCTGGAAGTCACAAGGATGAGTAAAATTCAGGAAACGGGCTTGCAATGGTGCAGTGGGCCCTCTGAAGGTGGGCCACAGAAGTCACCCAGTGTTTTACTGCAAGATACAGTCCCCTCTGTAAATATAAAATATTTTTTGTTTGTTTGTTTGAAAAACATATGATTTACATTTATTAAATCTTTAAGATTTACTGGGTTTCCTTCTCACTCCATTGTAAATTCCAGGTATACCAACAGAGATTACTTTATTCGGTGGTTCTGTGACAAATTGACATCTTTATCATTGTAGTCTAATGGAAGATGTAAATAGCACTGGGTATTATAGACAATATGGGAACTGTTTTAACTTCATTAAGGCCACAGTTACACTTTGCTTCTCAGAAAAACCTTAAACTGAGTAATTCAGCCAAGGGTAATGGGTTCTTCAGGTACTGAAAGGAATATTGTGGAGAAAAACTTGTAAATAAGTTGATGAAGGACATTATCTCTTTTGATATCTGCTTTGCACCATATTTAGAGTGCCTGCTGGCCAACAGCGAGGCACAGAGCAGTTGGGTGTCAAAACTGTTATATCCCACATGAAACAAAACATTTTAAGCAGAATTGTTTCTTTTTCATTCTTTGAAAAGGGTGAAAGAGGTCTCCCTGGGCCACCTGGCTTACCTGGAGAGACTGGAATAGGACTGCCAGGCCCAAAGGTACAAGCACCTCTCATCTTCTATATGACATGTATTATAGGAAAAGAATGAAGACCGAGACAGCTGGGATAATATACTTGCTGGTACATGAGAAACTTCAAGTCTCCAAATGATGTTTTTATGGTACTGGAAAGGTATTTTGTGTGTTGATCAAAAATGTTTGGGGGTAAAAAAAAAAAGTACATTTTAAGTATGTACTTTAAAGAACTTTTTTACAGTAGTTCTTACGCTTGTCTTAACTCAATCCAAGCAGTGTAAGGCTAAAAAAAAATAATGCATACCTAGTCTTAAACAAAAATTATCCTGTGAAAAACAGGCTTGTTGGTTTGGATGAGTGGCATAAAGAAAACAGAAGGACTATGATAGAAATACCGACTTCTTGGAAAAGAACAATAAGTGATACATGATGTACTAGGAATATGATGGGAATAATTAACCATTTAGGTTCAAGATTGCCTTCTCTCAAATGCAGAACTGGGGCTGTCCCCTCACGCTGTGGCACTGCACAGTTCAGTGCCTGCTGGGCCCTGCAGGCTGTATGACTCTGAGGACACATTTTCTCTGCCATTCCTGTATTCTCCTACATCAAGTATTTCAAGCACAGAATGTCTGATGAGTTGTTATATGCTGCACACATACAAATCCCTAAATCAGGCATTTTCAAAATACATCTTTGTTTGAAGGGTGACACCGGTTTGACAGGAAGACCAGGCCCTGTAGGCCCACCTGGAGTTGGTGAGCCAGGACTTATGGTATGTCTATTTTTTATTTGGGGAGAGGGAAGCAGGACAGAAAGGAAAAATCTCAGTGCTTCCCTGTAAAAAGGGATATATGTGTGTCAAATGATACCATCTCTTTTCTTTCTTCCACTAGTTCTCTCTGATATATACTATGTTGTCTGACTTTCATTTACCTCAATAAACTGGAAATGTTTCCAATTCCTTAACTTTTCTAATTACCTTACTCTCCTACACAGCTATGAAAAATAACACCTTATGCAAAATGACATAAATATTTAAATAAATCTGTCCCCTGATAGATTCAAGTCCACATGTGGTAACTTCACAGCTGACTGCTTTTCGCTGTCATTAGGACAGTAACATCAGCGTGGCTTTGAGGGAGAGTCTCCATTTCAGCCACTGTAACATTAGAAATAGTCATACCTAAACAACCTCCATAAAGACATTCGAACTGTGTAAGTGGTTCCAGGTAACAATTTGACCAGTATTACCTTTACTGGAGGTAACAGAGGGAGAAATTAAAAAAACATTTGACTTTCAGAATTTATAGTAGGTTTGCCTCTGAAGTCTCTTCCTTCTTTTCCTTCCCTTCCTACTCCTGCTAGTTGTAAACTCAACCTCTTTGTGGTAAATCAGAAAATCAGTACACCAACTTTATGGTTGCTTTTTTTCAAAGTGTCAGCACGTTTTACTGAGCTATTTACAATACAGCAGACTCAAATTCACTTCTCATTACCTGGATGAAAGACCCCTAGCACAACCACAAGGGAAATTTTGTGCAGGTTTTTTCACAAGTAGGTCTTCCCCATTGTCAAGGAAATGTTTGTAATAATCATTTCAAAGGAGGCACTCCCATGAAAAACAGAAAGATGGTTTGGTAACAGAACTGACCAATCTCAAACCTGCTTGAAAATACACTGCTGGAGAGGAGCGAGTTCTCGTTGAAGAGCCCAAAGAAAACAGCATTACTAATAAGGCCCGCGGTGAGAGTCAGTCAAAGTGGGGCAGTAATGTTTCCTCAGTCTCTTCAGTAACAGCACAGAGGAAGAGCTACTTTGTCAGGGAAGAGGTGCTTATGATGTGCATCTTTGTTAGCTGCAACAGCTGTACTGGTGTACCAAGAGATTCTGATTTAAAAAATATATATTAAAGGTGTTTTAAAAATTTACTTTAAACTGTATCTGCTTCAAAAGAGTTTTCTTTTTATGGCTGAATGCAGTGCAATTATCTTTACCTAAGAACTAGGCATAATTCTAAAGCTCTATCTGAAGAAGCAGAAGTGTATTTAGGCTATGCAAAGCAAAATCTACAGCATTCTGTGATGTGTGTTTAATCTCAAGGAATAAATCAGAGGGTGGAAAAAACAGATGCAGGAAAACACTGTGAAGCAGGCTTAATATGCACAGGTTTGGCACTTGCATTTAGTGAAAGGTTTTAGTTGTCCTACTTGCCCCTTGTGCTCCTATCAGATCTACTTTCAAAAAGAGATGGGCATGCTATTATTCTCTTCACCAATTACAGTCAAATCTCTCTATAGCTTCTTCAGTACTCCTCTGCATGGTCTTTAACCTGCTTCTCCATCTCTTATGATTATATTGATACATTAATAAGGATTAGTAACAATTTTTAAACCAAACTAAAGTTTAGGGACTGAAGATTTCAAAAGTGTAAGGAATAGGCATTTCAGCTACATAGCCTGTGATTTGTAAGTAACCAGAAAAGTAAAACCGTCTGCCTTGTTATTGCTGCAGGCCAGAATGCTCATCACTTACTGTATCGTATTACTGTATTATTTTTAACAGGTTATAACTACACCAATATTTAAAGACATGCTTAAAACCGACAATGACATAGAACATGCTGCTGTTGATTTGAATGATTAATACATATTCTAGGCCATTTTAAACTTATATTAACAGGGGCCTCAGGGACCACAAGGTGTTCAAGGAGAAAGAGGTTCACCAGGAGAAGGGCTTCCAGGAGCAAAGGTACAGCAGTTAAAGCGTTTTAAGACCAGAGCAGCACCATTAAATAAGTGCATGCCAAAACAAGTCCATAGCAGACATGGGAACCTGAGAAAGTAGCTTGTAACTTAATATTAAAATTTGGCATCAATTAACCCGATATATTTTCACAGAATTCAGTTGGTCCAAACATGACTTCTAGGCACAGCTAGCTTTTTGGGGCCTGTAAAGCCAATATTTAATTCACCTGATGCTAGATTTGGGGGTCTAAGTCTGGAAAGAATTTCAGCTATAATTTTAAAGGAGCCTCAAGCATCTGGCTTTAAATAACATATTATAAAAGTGATTCCTAGATAAAAAAATGTAGCTTTTTGTTGTTGCTTTTTTCTAAATCCTTATATATAGACATCTTTGCTGTCACTAAAGACAGGCTTCTAAGCTTAAATACCTCAGCCGCTGGTTTGTGCATTTTAGCAGAAGTCTGAATTCAGTTTGTGGGAATAGAAAGCTGCTGTTACTAATTTTCAGATTCGGTGGAATTAACGACAGTAGTAGTTGCACCTTGGAGTTGGATGAGCCTTACTGCTAGCTCCTTTTGCTGCCCACTGAAAACCAACTCCCAGGCTCAGCTGTCACTTTGACCTTTGGTTACAATAACAAAGTGACACAGCTTGTACCTAAGCTAAAATGAATAACTGATTCACTCATTTTTATGCATGCACCAAGTCAGTTTTGGTTGGGAAAACGATAAAAAATTGTTTCACAGATGTAGGCCCCAACTGTCCCTTTACTAAAAATCTCAGGGTTTTTGCTTAGCACAATACTGTAGAACAATACTTCGCTTAAATTTGACTACTGCTAGCATAATATCTTCAAACATCCAGCATGTATTTTATGATTAATTATATAAATTATCTAACAAGTTCACGGCTTGTGTTGTATTTGCTTAGCAGATTTCATGCATGAAAACAAACAAAAAAAAAATTGAAGAAAATGCATTTAGAAATCACTCCATTGCCACTGAAATACCCATTCATGTAGGAAGAAACGCTACAACTTCTAAGTAAAGCACAGTAACAATGCACAGTGGGAACAGGAACAGAAGAATGCATAATCTAACCAAAACTGTTGAGCAATTGAGATAGATAGACAGAATAAAATAATCAAAGTGGAATTCTGCCAGCATTATTGAAACTCTTGATTCTATAAAAAATGTACTACTATTTACTGCCAAGTCTGACCTGGAGCCAAGTATGTGTCAACGGAGTCTATACGTATCTCTGATGCTATTCACAGCTGCCAAGTATGTCAGCTCTCTGGTTTTAAACGCATTTTAAACAGGTGATTTGTTAATCTAAGCAAATTTTACAGTTGCTTTCTTCAGAATGTTTTTACTACAAGCTCACAGTTCAGTAAAAAGGAAAATTAAGGCAGGTGTTCTAAAGCATCAGGAGTGAAGAATGTTATTTTAAACAGAAATCCATGTAATGTGTTTCAGTCAAAGTTCAAATGATGGAATTGGTTACCAGGGAGAAAAATGACCTGTCTGGGGCATAACTTTGTTGCCTTGGGTGATTCTGTGACAATTTACACAAGCTAATGATCTGTCTCTACATGTTCTATTAACAAGTACAAGAAGGCACAATATTTGTGTTCTTATTAGTAACCTGCACTTTTTCTAAGACCACTGGTTTGTAAATAAACATTTAGAAAGACAGTGAAATTTATAATAGACTTTTACAACAATACAGTTTGGTCTGGTCTTTATTCTGGCAAAATTCTCAGTGAGAGCCAGATCCCCATTGCCACACTTTAATGAGATTAACCCATGAGACAAATAAGCAGAATTCAGCTTTGAGTTAGTCTCATTACTCAGTCCTGCTGACATTTAAATCAGTTGTGGTTTTGCCATTGATTCAAGGGGAAGCAGGACAGGATCTTAAGCAATCAAGGTAGGCAGAAAGATAAAAAGAAGCTTGTTCAGCTCCTTCATCAGCAATTTCAAACCATAGAGCAGCTCATTTGAAAAGATGACTTCTTTGGTATCCTGGAAAAGATCTAGGAGTTACTTTCTGGTTCATATTTTGGTTTTCATGAGGACAGAGCAAACAGTGTTTCTGGTTACTTCAGAGAGAACAGCTGTGTGTTTCTACAGTTAACAACATACCATTTTTTCATGTAGGGAGACCGTGGTTTTGATGGACTGAAAGGCCCTCGTGGACTTCCAGGCATCAGCATAAAAGGTGAAAAGGTGAGCAGTAAATACACCAGGGGATTAATAAAGTGCCAATAAATCTATATAATACGGGAAATACAGGATTGATACTCACTACAAAAGGTGTAATGAGGCAAAGAACCCATAATAGGCCCTGGATAATAATGTAATTTTTAGAGAGATTTATGCCCAATAAACTCTCCCAACCTATTTTAACATCTTTTCATATTAAAATAGCAAGTGTTACAAAAGAGCACCTGATTCTGAGGGAAAGTTAAGGTTTAGAAAAGGGGGGAAAGAGACTAGCAGTTGTTTGCAGCTGAATCAGCAGGGAATAAATGCATACATATGAAAGATAAAAGGTCAGATCCCCAGCTTCACTGACTTCAAGAGACATTAAGACAATTATGTACTAGCACAGGAGCTCTCCCAGATTGCTCTGTATCTTTACACAACTAAGCAATTGTACTTTGTTTGCCAGGGTGAATTTGGTCCTCCTGGTTTACCTGGGCCAATTGGATTGCCTGGAATTGGAATTCAAGGAGAGAAGGTGTGGTTTTCATTTCTCCCTCACCCCACACTTAAACGTGTAGTAACAGAGAATATTTTATTTTTAATAATTACTTAACTAACCTTTTCAGGGAGTGGAGGGCCCAAAAGGACCACCTGGCTCTAGAGGGCTACCAGGACAGGGAGTACCTGGACCAAAGGTGAGGGAATTTTCTGAAGTAAAAGCTTCTGTGCTGTTTTTACTGTTATGTTTCCTAGTTAAGAAATGGTCTGTCTCTATCTTTATGCTTTTTAAAGTGCTGAACACCAATCTAAGTATTGACATAGTTGAAGGAAATTATTTTCTTTATTAATATAATTAAACCATGCAGAAGATCCTACCCCACTGAAAAACCTTGATAAACCATTGCCATAGATATCTATTTAGGTTTTGTCTTGGCTCACCATAGAACCTTTGAGGTACTAAATATCAGACAGTGAACTGCACTTTGTCTGACATTTCCATAGAAAGGGTTGTCTGCCCTGAACTTGCGATTTCGTCATATCAGGTGCAGGTGCAGTGAATCAATTCTGAAAAGTAGTTATACTTAACACAGAACACCACCAGCATTTCAGTATGATCTTTTATCCTCACTGTACTGTTTCCATTCCAGAAAAACTGGCTGCCTTCCTTGTTACTTCTGCTGCCTGTTATCTCACCTGACTTTGTGTATTTACTGTATCTAGCAGTTAAGAATGGTTCAGTGTATAATGAAGATTACCTTTGCTGAAGGAAAACTCTCAGAATAATTTAGCCTTGACTGATTCGCGAAATAAAGAACTGTTAATGAAAGACATCACCCTTGAAGTGTTCAGAATGGAAATTTAAATGGATTTTCTGAACAAAGTGACAGATAAAGTTCTGAATGACTGAAGGCTATTAAAGCATAGTATAAAGGAACTAGAGGTGTAAGTGAGTCAAAGGTCCATGCCAGGTAAAAAATTTTGCAGCATCAGTGATCACCTCTTACATTTTAAATGATTGTGCAGGAATATGCTTTATCACAGGTAAAAAGAAAGAGAAGGGTGAATTGTCTGTGGATGTCAGATATGCTCCTGAAATATCAGCTACTTTGGCAGGAAACATGCACAGGGTCATAAAATTGTAGATTGACAGCATTAAACATTCCAACAACAACTTTTTGGTGACAGCTGAAAACATACTGCAGATTCCCAGTCTTTGTGACCAAGTGTTTAACACATCATACTAAGGACAGTATCACATTAATCTTTCTTTAAATATAAGCAACCAAGAATATGCTTTTATATTTTTCCATGATATTGCTGTGAAAAGATTATTTCTACTTAAGGGTGAACAAGGCTTGCCAGGAGAGACTGGAGTGCCAGGAGAAAGAGGTATTGGAGAACCTGGTTCTAAGGTACATTGTTAATAGAGGGATTATTTTATTTATTTATTTATTCGGATTTGAAATTTGTGTTTCCTCAGTATCCTTTCTGTAGGCATTTAAAAATAGGTTTAGAAATAAAATTTAAGTTCTTAGTCTTTAAAATTTTTAACATGGACTTTCAATAACCTCCAGAAATGGGAAAATTTTAAATACACCAGTTCTGCACAAGTAGTAAGATTTATTGTGACTGAAAATTTCCACATGCCTGGCCCGTGTGCAAGTCAGTGTTGCATACAGCTCACCTACAGCTCTGTCCAGAAAACCATCCAGAATATTGAATAGTTGCCAGAGATGGCAGTCCCCAGTGTTGGCTAAGCTATAGCCAGAGTTGGTGAAAAAAACCACTGAACAGCGGTTGTTGTGCTGCTCCTTCTCTTTTCACACAAGATAGGATGTAAACAGAGTAGCAGCTACATCCTTACACCTTCATAGGGCAAACAAGCTGTGCTACTAGACAGAAAGCACGCTTGCTTAGAGGAGAGGAAGCTGTAATCAGATTATGTTAATGCTAAAGTGACCAAGATATTAACTAGTCCCTATGTTATTAACAGTCAGATTAACATGGGAATAGATGAAAAATTACTTCTGTGATAGTGGAAATGCACAGGGCTGTCCTGGTTTTGCTCGTTTGTTAGGGATTTGGGACAGAGGTTAGGAAAGGAGAGAAATTGTTCAATTTCTTTCTTTAATTTCACAAAATATGGTAATGCTGAGTGAACCCATTTGACCCCAAATGATCCTATTTCATCTAAAACCAGGTTAGGCTTTTGACAGGCCAATGACCATTCCACAGCCATTAATAGATTTGCACTGATTTAATCATCATGTCACAGTCAGCTCTATCTGATATTTCCTTCAAATGCTGCCACTTATTGAAATGATGGCATTATTTTTTAAGAATGAGCTGAAGGATAAATAGCTAGTAATATTAATTGCATAGATAAAATGCACAGTTCAAATAATCACATGGTAGGATACTTCCAGATGCATGAGAGTTGTCTTTATAAAAAACAGCAAGATTTGGGTTCATATGTATAAATGTTTGCTGTAAATACATATACAGTTTAGTAAACTTTAAAAAATATTTCCTTGATTCAGAGAAAGAATAGTACCAAGTCTGCATTTAATAGAAGGACTTACTTTTTATTGATGTCAGGGTGAGCCAGGCCCTTCAGGACTGGCAGGTCTGCCTGGTCTTCCAGGAGAAGATGGAGCCCCTGGACAAAAGGTTGGTTCATATCTGTCTGCAGCATACCTGCTTTGCTCCAAGCATTTCTACTGTTCTCCCTGTGCTGATACCCAAACCTAGAAGAGAGAGTGTTCATGGACAAAGGGAAAAGTAACACATTTTTTCAGTGAAAAAATTCTCTTACAAACATACTTTTTTAGGGAAAACTTTTTCTTTTTCTTTTTTTTTAGGTGGGAGGGTGTCTTATCTTGTTTACAGTTGTTGGCTTTTTTTTTTTAATCCACCAAATGCCCTGCAACTCAGAAGGGAAACCACTAAAATGGCTACAGACAACCTTTCATAGCCTTCTGATTATGGTATTTTCCTAGAATCAGAAACTCCATATACTTAAAGATTATAGACTCAGAGTGATCAGCCATCACTAGGAAACATGCTGCTTTAGGCATTCTACCCACAGTTTTACAATGGTTGCTTCTGAATATGGAAAGAAAATCCTGGGCCCACTGACATCGGTGGTAATTTTGCCATTGATTCTAAAAGGTCTATGATTTTAATGAGCTTATCCAAGTGAATGCAGAGTTCATCTTGCAGCATGTCTCTGCAGTACTCTGAAATGCTGTTTTGCTTTTTCTATTCAAGGGTGAGCCAGGGTTACCTGGTCTTAGAGGTCCTGAAGGTGCTCCAGGGATTGGAATACAGGGGGAAAAGGTGAGAATTTCTTACTAAAGGTGACATTCAAAATTGTAATGTTCCAGGAATGGGTTTGTCAAAGCCCTCTCTTTTTTGGTCTATTTTAAGTAATGAAAAAACATAAGTCAAGGAATAGTTTAATGAGTGCTTCTGAAAGTGGTTAACTGCAAGGCTTACTTCGGCCTCAGCCTAAAACAACTTTTTAAATAGCAAAGTTAATAAAAGATCACCCAGGACATCTTTTACATTAATTTTCTTGGAAATGACAATTCAGTGGCTCACAATTTCCAGTATCTGTGGTAGTATCTAATCCAAGAAGTCCACAAAGAGCTAACTGAGGATACTGCTTCTCTTAGTAGGAACAACTGGGTCAATCTTTTAGGTTCTGGCTCTTGTACTGGTTTTCTGTACTGATTCACAGAGATGGAGGCGTAATTCTGGTTTCTCATATCAGCATCTGTATTCTGTGAAATAAAGACACTCGAAATTGTTCAAATAATTGCCCAAGACATTGGACAAGACATACAGAGATTAAATGTCACAATAGAAGAGAAATAAATGCATTAAATATTACAATTGCAAGAAGCTGGAAGGGCTAAAAAAAGTGTAGGAAGGAAAATCAAGGCATCCACCTGTTTTCAGATTACTTTGGTAGGGAATACATGCAGATGACATGATGCAGCAATAAAATCAATTACAGTACTGGAAATTTTTCAGAATTATTCTGGACCCATAGCTGTTTCATTTTTGTTGTAATTATTACAGCCTAATAATATGTTTAAATAGATGTTATCCCTTTATAAACTTTACACTATGTCTTCTTAGATTTTTCTGTCCAGAAGTATAAGCTGATAAATCAGGGAGGGCATTGTGGTCAATTGATCATAGATAGAACTTCACTATCTTTCACTGGTATTTACAATTAATTCCAGTTAACACATTCTTAATATTATTTGGTATGTGTGACTTGTCTTCTCCATTTTCGTAGGGAGATCAAGGTCAGAGAGGAATACGTGGATTAACAGGACCACCAGGCGTGCCTGGACCTGCTGGAGCTAAAGTAGGTTTATTACCACATTATGTGTGTAAAATAGCCCCCAAAGCTCTGCTTTGTTCTAGATCTCAAAAACAACTGTCCTGGAATGAACTTGCTCAAAAAATAATTGAAAAAAAAAAAAGTTCAGCTAAGGTTTCTCTTAGCAAGACATACCATGATCCCTATAAACATCTAGAAGCATTTTTTATTTGTTTTTTATATTGCATTTACCATATTGCTTCCCCGTCAGTTTGGAAAAAGTTAAGGGACACTAATACTGGTATTTTAATGCAGAAATATTTGGGAGGATAGTGTAAAGTATGGCATATACATATGTGACAGTACTTTATTTTTCCTTACACTGCCTTATGGCTGATATTCTTTTATGGATTTGGAGTCTCTATTCAAACACTCAGTACTCACTGAAAGTGAGAGAAGGGCTACTCCAGGTTTCACCTCCAGTTTCTTATTAAGTCTTGTGCTATTTGGACACTCAAGAGTGTGTATTTCCACATAAGAGGAAAAATAAGGGGTAAAAAAGTACACTGAAAGGACTGTTTTAAAAAATCTAACAGAAAAATATACATGTTTTCAGTATACCTACACAGCTGGGCAGGAAATCTTGAGTGCTGGATGTGCTAGACCAAGTCTCAAAACATTAAGAAAGGGATTTCTAATAACATATATTTGTTCAGTGATTGAGAAGAATCTCATTTCTGTTGAGAAATCAGAACTATGCTGGTTATCAGTTCTTCAAATCATTAGATTTCACTCCACATAGAATAGAATATTAGAAATTCTAGTAGAATTTCAATGGAATATTATAAATTGTTGCATAAATGTTTTCTCTATGAGATGCTCATGCTCACTTTCAGAAAAACCCATTGGTTTTGCTCTCCTTCCTTCACTGCAGGGAGAGCCTGGTGTGCCAGGACGTCTTGGAATGCCAGGCCCTCCTGGAAGAGCTGTGCCTGGACCAAAGGTAACATCCACACTCCAGCTCCTAGTGCTTATAAACACAGGGTGAAAACTGTGAAGTAGGCCATGCTATTATTCATGTAAATAATTTCAGCCTTATGAGGTCACCTAAAACTTCTTCTTTCCTATGAACAGGGTTATGGGTTGTATCCAGTCTAGTTACCACCATGCCCTGGTATTAACTCTATGCCAGCTTGAGGTGTGGCCTACCTATGTTCACTTCTTTGTTTTGGATAACCTTGGATATCAAAATACTTTTCTTTCTTCTGCTTTTGGTGTTTAATGCTTGCAATAGCAGTAAATAAAATTATCTATTTTATATATATATATAAATTTTTGTGAAACAGAAATCCAAAACCACAATCTGTGATTGGTGTTTTATAAAATACATAACTAGAGTATATATTTTCTTCATTGCAGGGTGAAATTGGGTTACCTGGTCTTGCTGGACCAATTGGAGAACCAGGTTTTGGGCTTCCTGGGGCAAAGGTAAACGGATTTCTGATAGAACTGTAAAATAAGGCAAGATTTTAGTGAGGCAACAGCAGATCACCTAGGATGGCCAAGTGTTCCACAGTTCTTAACATGTATGTTGCACAACACTGACAGAGTATAAGGGTTTGCAGACTGAGAAAACCACTGTGCTGGTTTAACCCTGGAAAGATGTGCTGGTTTAACCCCGGCCGGCAACCAAGCACCACGCAGTCGCTCGCTCACTCCCCTCACCCAGAAAGATGGGGAGGAGGATCGGAAAAGAATATAAAAGTCAAGGGTTGAGATAAGAACA
>JAVJGI010000064.1:21315313-21330775 GCA_035590275.1 Ibycter americanus | reverse complement strand
TCACATCACAGCCAAAACACAGCACAGCACCAACTACTAAGAAGAAAATTAACTCCATCCCAGTTGAAACCATGACAACCACGGAGGGTCAGTCGTCCAGACTCCGCAAACTATAGGCTTTCACATGGCAGAGAACCAGGAGAAAAATGACTGGTTTTAATTGATGAGGAGTAAATACAGAGAGAACACCTGATTTATGTGCTTACAACA
This sequence comes from Ibycter americanus, assembly GCA_035590275.1. Taxonomy (NCBI): domain Eukaryota; kingdom Metazoa; phylum Chordata; class Aves; order Falconiformes; family Falconidae; genus Ibycter; species Ibycter americanus. Next base: position 21,330,565 of record JAVJGI010000064.1, on the reverse strand, counting down.
GCCTATCTGTCAAGCACAGTTAATTTTTCTCAGCCAGGCTCCTTTGCTTCATTCCTAATTTTAACTCCAAAAAGATCTCAGGACATGGGCCAAGCTGGCAATATGAGAAGAGCTGCCTTAAATAATGGAAGAAGAACATGAACAAGTAGCTAATCTAAGAACTTCTGTCTAGCACTTCTGTAGTATTGCCTCAGTGTTACCTAGATTCAACTTTTCCAGGGCTAATTTTGTCTAAACACCAAGAAATGTGGGACACACAAACCTGTGTTTCTCAAAATAAACTGGATCCTGCACCCCCAGCTGCTTTTTTTTTTAAACTTACTGAATCTGACAGTACTTTTGAGTATAGCCCTTATCCCTTGTTTTTGGAGTGAATTGAACACAGTAACAGAAGCATGAGATACATGTAACAATCTCTATCCCTTTTTGATCAGTTAGTGGTTTTTCAAGATCCTTAAAATTATTTTCATCAGGAGGAGATGATGATGATGGAATCACATACTTTTCTGGTACAGTCCAGTTAATTCAGAGAACACATGTTGTCCTATTTCTGGGAATCCAACAGAAACCAACCAACAGGAAGCAGGTCCTTTGCTGAGTTGCAAGTCTCTCCCTCAGCCTTGAGCCTCTAAAGCTCTTTTAGTTCCGTGACACTGCATATTGTGTACTGACTTGGTGTTCACTTTCTGCTGTCTTTGTCAGTATTAGCGGTTTTGCTGTTGCATCACGCTCAGTCACACATCTGCACTAAGCTGTACAGGGTAAAGTCTCTTACAGCCTCATTTTTTAAAATCATTTTTGCATGGGCCTTTGCTTGTCACCATTTTGCCTGCCCTTATTTTGGGTAACTACAGAGACAAACACAATCTTGATCATCCATCCAGATGTAACTCTGAGAAACTCACTGCACCATCCAGTATGGCTGGGAGGGTTAAAGTCCTCTTTGTTTGCCTGGTAAATCTGCTTCTGAGATACTCCAGCTCTCTGAATCCATGAAAGGAGCTTAATTGTACATCTCCAATAGGAAGCTCCTGTTATACTCAATAGCTTTAATGAGGTTCCACAGCATTATAGGAAAATACAATTCTGGAACAACAAAACCAGACAGGAATCTTGTGAGAGAAAACAACATTTTTAAATTGGCCACACAAACCACTGTTGTCCCTTGCCCTACATCCTTTGTCTCGCCACACAAACATACAGAATGTGCAGAAGCTATACAGAGTTTTCTCAATGCTCTGCAGCAGTTCATCTATCTTTAGTTATAAGAATTACATAAAGTAGCCTCTGAGTAATTCAGTTCCTATGCTAGACTTTTAGCTGTCTGTCAGTTTGGGCTTGTTCCCCCAAAGCTGGAATAATAGTAATCATGATAAAAACATGGGGAATGGGACTGAAGTAATTCCTTTTTATATGTAGGCCACAAATGACAACAGACGGAGTTCTTGAAAAAGATTCAAATTAGTGACTTAGAAGTGAAAGGTCCTGTAAATCCTTAGCACTATTAAATATCGCAGGTTTATCCTAGGATTAATAACGTACAATAATCATTCATATAATAAAATACATTAGCAAATAGATGAAATCAACTTACAGTATATTTGCTAAAGAAGTTTCACTTTAATGGGAAATTTCCTGCTAGCAATTGTATTGGCATTCACCTCAGCTGTTTTTCCTGCCTTCATCAGGGTGACCGAGGTATTCCAGGACCACCCGGGCCCTTTGGGCCAAAAGGAGATGGTTATCCCGGCCCACCTGTAAGTTTATAGACATTTTTTTTTACTGTGAATTGGGAACAAATAGGTGCTACACCAAAATTATTCGCTTCCAAGGCTGACATGCTAGGAAAGATTTGCTGGTCTAAAAGCCTAAAAAAGGCTCCTCAACTGTGAAAATGCATTTCAACATAGAAGGAAAAAGAAATCTCCCTCTGGATTAGTCCATGACCTTCCATGTCTTCCAACTACTTCTAATTGCACAACGTAACATATTCCAAGTGGGGCTTTTTTTTTCTACAGTATTACTGATGTTTCAGTCGGTTCCCTCAATATCTTGATGTAGGATGCTGTCTTCTGCCCAGCCGTACAAAATTTATTCCCAAATAGGACAATATAGCCCAGCTAAGCAGCTGTGTCCATACACATTCCTGAACCACTAAAAAAGCAACTTACTGTCCAAAGAGCCAGAGGAGCAAACCATCCTCAGTTCTTTCATCAGGTTGTTGAAGGTCTGGCAAATTGGTTGATCTACTTTACAGCCCTTTACAGAGGTCTTTACTGGTAGATATGACCAATCCCTGAAAAAGGATACAAAGGGAGAAGACTCCTTCCTCTCCCTTCCTTGCACATGTACGCAGCACTGGCCTCACATACCTAGTCTGCCCAACAGTGTGCTCCACCAGCCCTGCATGCCTGTGCCGTGAGGAAGTCCCAGGAAGATTGCTGACTAGAGTCAGGGAGTTTGGTGATGTACTAGCATTTAGCTGTGCTAAAGACAACAGTAAAAGTGCATGCAATTGCCACATTGAGGAATAAAAATTAATGAATGTCAAAATGGAAATAGGATTTTTTTTTTGTAATACATCCTGATATTTTTGTGCAATCTGATGCAGAACTGCTGCAGCACCTACCCCTCCAGATCAGACTCCTCTGTCTTCAAACACATGCAAGCCTCCTACATGACATGCAACACACATGCAAATGCTACTGACACCACTTCTGGCTTCTCAGAGTAGAATTTAACCAATTGTAGACCACAGTGATCCCACTAAGAGACAATATATTCAAGAAACTACCATATTAATGCTAACAAAAGCATGTAGTCAATATAGCCATAAATCAAACTAATATTCTGTCTGCACATATAATTTCAGGGCTTGCCAGGCCTTCCTGGGATTCCTGGTGAACAAGGCCCAGAGGGAGTTGGACTACCAGGACCTAAGGTACAGACCTTAACTTCTGGAAAAGTAAAAGCACGTGTGTACTCCACTTCATGCAGATATAATTCCTACCTATAGGTCACAGTCAGAATACCTTTTTAATCAAGCTTTAATTTACTTGTCAGTATATAAAGGGTAGATGCCATAGAAGACCTTCAAGCTTCACTTCAGAACTTATCCTGATGCTGATTGCAGGATTACTGGAATTATACAGGCAACTGAAGGATTGACTACAGCTATTTAAATATGCTTAATGTCTCTTAAAAGGATGTACATCTTTTTTCCACTCACCTCAAAGCCCTAGCTGTCTGAAGGCACTGATAGGAAAAATACTAGAATAGTGCCAACATGAACATGGAGTCTGATTCATCTAACAGGCAGCAAGCAAAAACATTTTAGTCTGGGGAACCTGGAGTTCATTTTATGATATGGCAATTGTCATTCCTGTGTAACTATTGCATAATTGACTGTACATGTCTTGAATATGTTTAGACCGCTAGTCCCTGTTTATCCCAAATAACTTTATTGCCCTACCTGCAATATTCATGGGTTAACATTGCACTGTGCTGTTCAATAATCCTCCTCTTTGTCCCATTTGAGTACAACAGATGCTGGGAATTCTACAGATAAACTTTAGTGTGCACTACTTATTTTTTAAAGTATCGACTTTCAGGGTGATCCCGGCAGTAGAGGACCAACTGGTCTCCCCGGTCCCCCAGGAGAAGGCCTGCCGGGACCAAAAGTAAGCCATTTAAATAATTATGTCTCCCATTGTCTAATTTCTAAAAAAAGAAAAAAAAAAGTATGGTATAGAAATGTGTGATCCTGCATACACATTTATAAGTTTTCTGTCTTCACTCTTCACTGGAAACAACTAATGCGACAAATAAGATAACTAAGGAATACAGTGTCTTTATTTTGTAGAAAATAAAAAATGTTCCTTGTGACTAGCCATAAACCATGGCCTTCCTCCTATTGCATACAATAAATTATAAAGTGACAATTCTGCAGTGAAGATCAGTGACAAAACACTGGGATTCTGCAGACATTAGCTGCAGTTGAGCAGCAAGAATTTCTTCAGACATAGCACTGGTCAGAATTAATGGCCTGGCAAGCACTTATTATGTCTTGCCTATACTACTGTGACAGCTACAGGCATACTGTTGAGTTCTTCCAGAATTAATTCCTCTTTTTTAATGTATAAAGCAAATCAATAATCATCTAATGGCCAATATGATGATCAATCCCTGCAAAAAGGATTATTTGTGTAATTATAATACACACCATGACAAAGGCCTGGAAGTAATTTTAACTAGAAAAAGCAATTTTCACTATGAAACGTCCCAAACCGAAAACTCTTATGGTCCTACAGCTCAGCTTTAGAAGTCTATTAATACAAAGGAACTGTTTCAGAATGTAAATGTAAACAAACTGAACAAGGTCAAATGCAAAGATATTGCAACACAATAATGTATTACCTGCACAATGTGGCTTTCTGGTCCCAGAGATTCAGTTCATGTTAGCATGAAGGCTAGGTCCAGAGCTAAGCAGTCGTGAAGCACTTCCCCAGCCAGTGCCAGCCCCAAGGACTGGCATGTGTACAGGATCCTTGCAAATGAGGAAACTGAGAATTTCATGCAGGGATACTGGAATAGCAATGTAGGTATAAAATTAATATCATACTATGTGGGTTTTGATTGCTTCCTATGAATAATATATGGAACGGAAACCTTTTCTCTAGCTTATAAATTAGCAACAAGTGTTTATTTACAATGCCACATTAGTATGTATGTCTATAGGTCTTACTGTGTAAGCTTAATGGTGATGAAAGATAACACAACAACAATAATCCTCTCTTATATCTTAATTCAGTCCCCAATGTCCCACCAATACAATCCATCCTTCAATACAGTGTATATCTCAGCACGATGATTCATGTTCAGTGAGTGACTCCTTTGAAGTATAAACTGGATTGTAATAATCTGATAAAGGATAAAAAGAGTCTTTTCCAACTAGAGCAATTTTATCTTTACTACTTACAAAAAGACATCAATTTGGTAGAGGATGGACATGAAATTACATGGTGGTATAACAATTTATTGTACATTTTTATTATGAATATTGTATTTAAGGTATGCAGGGTTTCTCTCTAGGGAACCATTGGACGGCCAGGGCCACCTGGCTCTCTGGGACCTCCTGGTGAAGGTATTCAAGGAATTAAGGTAAAAAGACTCAGTGTCTTCAACATATAACCTGTGTTGGTGGTCAGTCTGATCATCACAGTGTTAAGATTTCACATTGTTTCCTCTGTGAGGAAAGCCTCAGGCTAGAAAATGAGAAGGATAACATGGGCACCTACAAAGTATGTTCTGCCTCTACTGCTGCAAACAACAAGCCCAAGGGTATGTGTATTAAGGGAGGAGGTAGCAGGGGCATCTTCTATCAGTGAAAGATAGCCTTTCAAAATTAAAAATACCATTCCCTCTTCCCCAACTCTCATGTCCATGGACACAGTCTGAAGTAGTTCTATAAACTACCACCTACGGTAGAGAAAGAGTCTCTATCCTGAATCTATGTGTAATGTTATTTTTTCCCTGTAATATGCACTTTTACCCAAAGCATAGATCAGATGAGACAGACTCAAAAGACAAAAATTAGAAAGGATGAATGACAAGGAATAAAATGGGATAGAAAGAAGAATTAGAACCAATAATGATCATGCATCTTTTCATATTATGTATCTTTATACCAATGAAGTATTTGAGAATTATAAGCTAGCTACTACATTGCCATCAAGTGCCTCAAGACACTTGTTAAAATGTAGTTTGAAACACTTTCTCTTTCAACATTTAAAATTAATGCATGATGAATGATTACAGAGGGTTAATATCACTACCTGGATTATCATTAGGGGGAACAAGGAATTCAAGGAATGCCAGGACCACGAGGCCCCCCTGGAGAAGGGCTGTTGGGACAGAAGGTATGATATCTCAATCAAAGATAATGTCCTAGACCAAAGCCAACATGCTGAAAATGTTCATTACAGTCAGCTTCACTGAAAGCCTGTTAATTCAGTGAAAAGGGAATGGGGATTTGGGAAAACTGCAGTCATTCACATGATTGGTTTAGCTTTTTATAGCAGCATCTCTTTCAGTGTTGCTTTTTTTACTATCATATGAGGCTTATCTTCTACTGCAATTAGAAGAAACATAGATATTAGATTTAATACCACTGTCTTTCTTTTACCCATCCACTACGCAAAATTTGGGGACTACATCAATGTTAAGAAAAAGAGAAATGTGTGTTGGGATCAATTTTTGGATGTGATCACATCGTCTCAGAAAGGCTGTACAAAGTCCCATAGCCCATTAAAAATCAAACCAGGAGGCACTAATTCATCTGTTTGATATTCCTTTTCTGGGCCAAAAGATTTCTCAGAGTGATATCCCCATTATTCATTCCAACTACAACCTTGCCTTTCTTCTCAATTTCCCTACTGTTACCTTATTTTTCTCAGACACAGATAATAATGTCCATCATGCAATATCCCATGAAACCTCTCTGTCTTCAGGGACTTGTTTGAGATGGTTCATTGTTCAAACTGCTTCCGCTATTTTTTCCCATAAAAAATGCTTAGCTAGTACTATGAGTTATTCATGAAATTCACAAATACCAATTGATTTCAATGATGTCTTACAAAGATTTCTAACTCAAGTCAGAAGCTGAAGGTAAATTCAACAAAGGCAGCTAGAGAAAAATGTGAAAAGTGTAATAAAAACTGACTTACACTTTCTGTCTGCTTACCAACATGGTTTTAAAGGGGGATCGAGGAGCTACAGGTGAAAAGGGGAAAAAAGGAGAAAAAGGTGATGTGGGCGACCCTGGTTTATCTGGAGAACCTGTGAGTAACTCAGGTTTATCATGTCTGTTTTGTCAAACTGTTTAAAAATAAAGGTGGGTTGTGTGTTCTTAGTATTTAACTACATATAATATGAAATACTTAAGAAACTGAAACTATGAAAACCTTTACAAGCATAAAGAAGACATTTCCATGCTGAATACCCTACTTCCCACAGATGTGGTTTCTTTCTTAAGGCAGTGAAAGAAAATTGCCATGTTTTAATATAAAACTATGCAATTCTATTCTATGGCTACCAAGTAACTGTAGCTCAGGCTTTCCCTCAGAGCTGATAACCCGATGAAGGGATGCAAAATGGTAACTTCTGCTGATGGCTAGGTCCCCAAAAGCTGGAAAGCAAAATGTGGTGCCTTCCTGTTCTGTCATTTGCATACTGTTACATAGGGATACATAAACACCATTGCCCTTCTTGCCCTGGCCTTATTAGACTCACATATGATGAAGCAGAATTCTGATTATTCCAGGGTGTCAGGCAGGCATACAGTGTCTTGAGAAAAGAAACAAACACAACATGGTAGACAAGAAAGCTTTGCACAGATTCTCCCTTTCTAATGTAAACTGACAATCAGTGATCCAGTGGGAGACTTGAGGTTATTCAATTCCCATAAAAATGTCACCACCTTAGAAGGTTGTAGATACTGCATGCACAAGGTAGTATCACAAGAACACTACTTTTTCTATCTGAAGTTCTTATTGGCCAAATATTATTATAACAATGGTATTGATGAAGTCATACTCTGAAATGCAATGTTACTAATTTTGGTAGCTTAATTAACAATCACTGTTACAGGGCAAAACTGGACCAAAGGGAGAGCAAGGCCTAACAGTAAGCAAATTCCATTATTTAAATCTCATTATGGTAAGACACAAAAAAGATACTATCAGATGAAATATTAATTATTTTGAAATAAGCTTTCTGACTAGAAGTGGTCTCATTAATAATACAGAAAGAAACCATGCAAAAGTTTCTGACTTTTTCTCATCAACTTTATGCTGAAATGGAATTTAAAGTTCCTGGTGATTTTAGGTATTTTTCTGCTATATGTTCTTTTACAGTTAGTATTAGACGACCCAGGTGTGTACCCGCTGCAGGAAAGTTTTTTTCTTAAACTATTTAAGAGTCTAAAGAGCAAAGATCTTCAAACCTGTCATGGTCTATCATGCTAGAAACTTAACTGTATTTCTGCTAAGCCTGAACTGCACTAGACCCAAATTCAGTAAAGCATGTCATGCATGAGGGTTATGACGGAAGCAGAGCAGTGCTAGCAAAAGGTTGTATGTGAAAGACTGACTCAATGCCAAATGAGTCCTGTCATGCACTTCAAAAATCATAACAAATGATTGCTCTAATAATGAGAAGTACATTGTTTTCATGTCAGAGAAGCTATCACTTCTCTGAATAGACAGCTCTAAAGGCAGCAGCTTTTTTTTGGCTGCTGAAAGCTGGGTAATACAGTGGGCCAGGTACACTAGGGTTCACAAATCCCAATTACATTCTGTGTTGGTGCGCTCTGTCATATGCCAGCTCACTACAAGCAATACGCTTCCTGAAGCTGGGTCTATTTCTCCACTCTCAATACTTTTTAAAGGGATATTCATATTATTCAGCTAAAATACGAATATTCACTAAAATACGAATGGGGTTTAATGAGAAGCAGATCATCACAAAACAGTCTTTACAATGACAGTAGTCAATTGTTTTAAATAGAGCCATTACTGTGTTGTCAAGTTAATGATTCTTATATGCTATATAAAATAGTTCATTGTAAAATGTGGGACTCATTCCAAGCTTGGAAGGTCAGGTTTGAAAGTTAAAACAGTAAGATTTTTTTGTAAATCCCTGTAGAACATAGGTAAACATTATAAACAAAGTCTTTGGTAGTGTCAATATTATACTTCAGTTGAAAGAGGGAAATTGTAAAATATTTTTATATTTAATTTTTTCATATGCAGAGAGAAGATATAATTAAATTAATTAAAGAGATATGTGGTAAGTACTCAGGAAACCTTTAATTTCAGATTCTATTTTTTATTCATTACATTGCCATTCTTCTCCTTTCTAAAATGATACTAATTCAAGTCATCATGATCTGTTTTTTTTCTATTTTTTCCTTTGCAGGTTGTGGTATTAAATGTAAGGAAATTCCTATGGAGCTTGTATTTGTGATTGACAGCTCTGAGAGTGTGGGACCAGAAAATTTTGAGATTATCAAAGACTTTGTAACTGCTTTAGTAGACCGAGTAACTGTAGGCAGAAATGCTACCAGAATTGGCCTTGTGTTATACAGTTTAGAAGTTCGGCTAGAATTTGGTCTCAACAAGTATACAACTCAACAGGATGTTAAGCAAGCAATTAGAAAAATGCAATACATGGGAGAAGGCACTTACACAGGAACTGCTATCCGCAAAGCAACCCAGGAAGGATTTTTTGGTGCTCGAACAGGAGTGCGAAAAGTAGCTATTGTGCTAACAGATGGCCAAGCAGACAAGAGAGAAGCTGTAAAACTAGATATTGTCGTTCGAGAGGCTCATGCAGCAAACATCGAAATGTATGCAATAGGAATTGTAAATACTTCAGATCCAACACAGGTTGAGTTTGTGCGTGAACTAAATCTGATTGCTTCAGACCCAGACAGAGAACACATGTATCTCATTGATGACTTTAATACCCTTCCAGGTGCGTTCACTGCAGTTTTATTCTGCATTGTATCTGATGCCTCTCAGAACAGGGTGGGGTGGGGAAAGCATTATCTTTGTGGATACGTTTTGATGCTGATCAGGATTAGTCACAAGGTGCAAATAGGAACCTAGAGATATAGATTCCCTTTTTTTAAGGAGTCACGTTAGAGAGCAATGATTCATCATGCCAATGGGGAGATGTCACCTATATGTAGGAAAACAGCTGCTTAAACTAGCTTTCTAAGCTGAGTAAGTGCTCATGCACTGTAAATCTGCTGGACTGGAAACCAGAATCAAACCCACTGGGGAATTCCATTGGGAAATAACCCATTTTCATTGGGTTATTTACACAAGCAAGGTAAGCAGTTATTTTCCCACTACCAACTAGCAGTTGTTGCTAAGCTCAGATGAACACCTTTAGGTGAGTTCATTGTATTTTGTACCATGTAGAGGACTTACGGGCTGGCAGATTTGTGACAAATAAAAGCCATAGTCCAGAAAGCCTGGAATAATATTATTAGATGCAAAGGCATATGGGATTACATGTGTATTGTTTACATATATAAATAATCCAAATTAAAAAAATACATTTCTCAGTATGATTAATTTTTTACTTCTTTTTTTAAAACAGCTCTTGAGTCCAAATTAGTCAACCAATTTTGTGAAGATGAACATGGTACCTTAATATACAACCGTAATGGAAATGGTGCAAGCATAAATGGACCATCTTTCCATTCAGTATCTTCAGGTTCCTTACATTACATGCTTCAGAACAACAATGTTAATAGACAATCACTTTCAGTACAGACACCTGGAGTATCTACAGTAGAAAGTCCTCCGAGTCTTGGTGATCTTCCTCAGCGATTAGCTCCGGTATGAAAATTCAGCAGGCTTTAATGAGCAAAAGTTTTATACATAAATATATATATAACCTTCTCTGTAATATGTAACTTCCCCCTACTTTTCTACAGGACAGATACTGTAATAGGTCCTTTAGCTTGGTATGCTCAGAGCTGGTTGTTCCAAGTAAGAGTTCTGATGTTACATGCAGGCAGTTATCTAATGGCTGTAATTTATTCCTGATTCTGTTACAAGGATTATTATTCCTGTGTTTAATACAATAATATTTGTGCCACAGTGTGAAACATAATCTTATTAAAATGTAATTACACTGTAATAATTAAGTCTAAGAATAGTAATTGAACCCAATTGTAGTCCATATTTTGAAGTTTTTAAATAGAATTCTGTAAAGGTCAACTGAAAAAAGTATATTTCCCAGGTTTAAGATTGACAACCTTCTTGGTAAACCAACCAGGTGAGGCTAAAATCCTGATTCTTATCACTAAAGTCAGGGTAAATGGGAAGCAAAAACATTAGAAAACCTCTAAATGATGAAGGGCTTGTTCATTTTGAGACACTTCACAATATCTGAAAAGCAAAGAAAATCAAATGCTTATTTCAGACCAAAGCACCTCCTGTGGTAGTATATGAAGCCTATGAAGAGGAACAAGAGGAGGAGGAACAGTCATCCTTGCTAACAGTGGTCACTAGAGGTATTTTTACCATCATTCATTTCTTTATCTTCATTTTTGGCTGATCAAAAATCAGTGTCTCATCCTGTTTCTTTTCACCTACAGCTGTGGTACCATTACTGCCATCAAAACCATCATCATCAGATAAAGTGATGACATCATCTCTTTCAACTGCAGGGTTCACACCAAGACCAGGTTATAGATATAACTAGTTTTTCATTATCCTGATACTAAGTTTTCAATAGGCTTTAAATCGGAGTGATTTTGTTCCACTCCCTGAAGATTTCATGAGCCCATGCTGTGGAAGAGAATCCATTTCAGGATTTTGTAACATATCTAGTTGCAGTTCTTGTCCAGCCTGTTCACCAGTTCTTCTCTTCCCAAATTCCAAATACCACTCGTTCACTTACAGGAGAAGCAAGGTCAGCTATAACCTGAGACAGAGCTCATAAATGGCATCAAAAAGAGAACACAGTGCTAGCTGAGGTGGGCCAATGAGCAGGTAATTTGTCAGCCAAGAAGGGGCAGTCTATGGAGATGGGAGGCTTCAGAGAAAATAATGATTTCAGAATTGGACAGAAAAAATAGATTTCTCCTTCAGAGCAAAAATATGAAAAAAATGGTGTTTGGTCATTTGAAGGAAAGTAGTTAGCTGACTGCTCAAAAAATTGATTCTTTTCATATGAAATGTCCAAATGTATTCTGTTCATCATTTGGGGGATTCACACTTTGAATTCCAGTCATAGTGTATTACGATGGGAGCAACAGAAGAGAGCTTTAGAAACATGTTCCCATGCTTCGTGGGAACATGGGCATGACTATTACTCTGTCTCTGGCAATAACTTTTTCTTTTTTTTTTAAAGCATCAGGATACCACTTGCCAAAGACAGAATATTGAGGTCACAACATTAAACTTGAAGGAAAAGTATTTTCTATCCCATGGCATTATTAAAGTGAGTGAGACTAGATTGTATGTCCCAGTCCTCTAACGTGTATCTGCAGGAATCATTAGACCAACAAGCTTTATATTCAAACTTAACTAGTACATACATAACAGACGACTAAAGTTCTTATATTCTTCTCACTGCTGTAATGCCTCTTCCCCCACACCACGATGAGAACTAATGTGCTGAAGCAATGTACTGCAGAAGGATGACAGTCATACTTGGAAAATAGCAGATGCCACTAGCTTACAGCTCTTTGGCTTACAGTTTTGGGTTGCTCGCAATACTTGGTTGCTGATAATTAGATTTCAAAGTTATCAGATTCATATTGTTTGCTCTTCTGGTATGTGGAGCCATAATACTAATATTTCTGGAGTTACTAGAACTATGCCAGTGAAGGAATAGTTTACTTGACCTCCTAAGATGCACTTTTAACTTGCCTTCAGAGCTAACATCTTTAGAAGTGAATCTTAAACTGCTGTATAACATTAGCAGAAAAAAATAAATAAAATAAATTAGCATTTAAAAGTTAAAATCTATACAATACCATTGACTTTTACAAACTGAATTGTTTCTATTCCTTTTTTTCTCTCTTTATTTTAGAAAGTATCCTGGACCTCCGGTGCAAGTTGAGGCTGGATCAAGGGCCATGCCGTGTTTATATCATAAAATGGTATTATGATAAACAGGCCGATGCCTGTGCTCAGTTTTGGTATGGTGGCTGCAGTGGAAATGCAAACCGCTTTGAGAGTGAAGAGGAATGTAGAAATGCTTGTGTACTTTTTTCTGGAGGTAGGAATTTATCTCTGCATTAATAATGAGCAAGTTGAAACTATTGATTGTTTGGGTTTGTTATCAAGTATCCAGCTCACTTTAATTCTTCTTGCATATATTGTATGATGTAGTCCTTATGTAACAAAATAACAATTTTTTTCAGCAGTATTACGAGTACAAAAATTCTGTTTTACTAAGGTATAGTAAGACCAGTATAGCATTTGCCATAGTAATTGCCCTTCCTTCACCTAGATCTTTAAATACTACCATTGTACAATTGCTAGGTATACCCCATTTTATATATGGCTTTGGAAAGCAATCTTTTGTCATTAAAATGACGTAATTTCTTTTCCGTTACAGAAATCTGATATTTGGCATGGATTCTGCAATGAAGACTTTGCTTTTTTTAAGAGAGAGTGTTCAACAAATCCTATTTTAATATTTCAAGCCTAAAATATCAATTTCCAAATTACATGCAGAGTATTACTCAGTAAAGATAAATAGAGCAAATGCATCAACTGGTGGCCTTTGTGCTTTCTGGGTCACAAGACAGGGAGGTGGCTCAGGTACTCACCTTTCCCGACCAGATGACAGTTACATGTACTAGTTTTTTCTGCTAACCTTCCTCAGTTTCCATTCGCTAGCAAGATAAGATGCCAAACGCAGTTAAAACACATCCACAGATTTATGTGAGTGACTATACCAATAGCTAGCATCAATAAATTAGGTTAGTTCATGTCTGAAGTGGTCCTTGGCATGTGTTTCTCTTCTGAGAGCCCAATCTAATTTTTAATGCATTTCAGTCTCTCCATCTTTTTTTAAAAAGTTTTTAAACCTCTGTTCAAAACATCAAATGCAGCATAGTTTATTCTTTATTGCCTGTCGCTGCCATATTGCTTCTTACATTTATGTCTGCCTGTATATGATGTATTTCCTATTACACTTGATTTATATACTTGAAAGCTTGTTTCTAATAAAACACTTCTGGTTTTATTGCCAGGACAGAGAATGGACAATGGTACCTTTACAGGCCTAAAAACTTACCTTGTTGTCCCAAAATCAGGGTTCTTCACCCAGCGTGCAAGAACCAATTGACACCCAGAGTTGAGGTATTTCTTTATTCCAGATTTGCACAAAGCTGGGGGCTAGGTGGTATTCCACAAAGCAAGCCAACCCACACAAAAAATTACAGCATATTTATCCTGTTATATGATTAGCAAAAAACACACTTGAATTTACACTTATAGTTCAGTGATTACTACCTTCTTTGCCGTTGGTTAGGCATATTTAAATTAGCCTCATCTGCCATGTAGATTAGCACACATGCTCCCTGCAGGTGGTGGTGGTGGGGCGTGCAGGTCTTTCCAGTCTTAAATGGAGTCGGTGGTTATGATCTCCCCCTGCCACCTTTCCCTTTCCCCTAGTTACACTCTCATTCTGCTGACTTACTGTCTTTGTTGGAATTAACTGGCTGTGGGGACCTCCTGGGGCAGGATGTTCCCCTTATCAGGCTTGTAGTTCTCCTTCAAGGGCACAGTCATTCATACAAAGTTACAGATACATGACTAACCTAACTTCACCAGAAGAGAATCATTTTATGCTGACAATAAGATAACAGGGATTGCATGTATGGCTAGACATCAACTTCACAGCAAAATTACATCTACTGTGTAACGTGCTCCTGATGATGTAACTCCTGCATGTGAAACCCCATGCTTGTTTTTGGTTGGATTTGTAGGTTTTTTCCCCGAACAAATTTTAAGTTCGGTGTACCGACAAAGAATGGAACGTGGCCTCAAACCCAACACCCACTACCCTTCCTACCCGTGCAGCCGGGCTGCGGCAGGGTCCCACACGGACATGGCGGCCCACCGCTCTTCCCGCTGCCCGGCTGCAGGGCCAGGGGCCATGGGCAGCACTGGCCGCCCTGTTTTACTTCATCAAGTTTCGATCAACTCCCAGGTGGGTGGCAACGCAATCCTCACTAATTCACAGACCAGCTCCAGGGAAAGAACTGTCAAAGGTCAAGTTTCTTCCAGTGATTCATACTTTTTATTTGGAAGTGGTAGGATACTGCAGTGAGGATTCTGCTAGATACATTTTTCAAGTTATTCCAAATTAAAAATATTATGATACATCCCATCTAGTTCAAAACAAGCAAAAAACCAACAAACAACCCCACAGCCAAAACAGAAATCACAGGACTCGAAGCTGTGATTTACCGAGTAAGGGTTTCACAAGCTTTAGGGGTTTGGCTTAACGATCGGCCACGGCCACACACGTTACCCTCTACCAGACCGAACTAAGACGCGAGGAAAAGCTGCAACTACTCCGTGTTCCAACGACTCGGAGCACACAGCGCTCCTTCACGAAGCGTTCGCACAGGCCAGGCCTCTGGCGGGACCGGGCCTGCGTGCCCACGGCACCGGGCCGGCCGCAAGGCACGACGGGCCGGCGCGGGAAAGC
>JAVJGI010000064.1:21272104-21314642 GCA_035590275.1 Ibycter americanus | reverse complement strand
GGGCTGGCGGCACGTCCCGGCGGGGCAGGGCCGGCACCACTGGTGGGCCGTCAGCCGTACCTGAGACGTACAAGCGCTGCTCTGGTTTCTGTGGCAAAACCCTGCCTAGTGTGGAGCTAGAACCTGGCAGCTGGCTGATGGGATGTGGGGGTGGAGGGTGAAGGCGTGCTGCCATGCTTCCCCTCCCTCCCGCTCGGGTGACCCTGCTGAGACACCGCTCGGCCCTCAGCCGTGCTGCCTGCCGTTAGCTGCGGAAACACGGGATTCTGTCCTGGGTGTTTACGCAGTTCTTATTTTCTTGTGGAACTGTCGTGTAGACAGAGCCTGCTTCCATACTTTTTTTAATGCCGATGTTACTATTCTTGCTACCTCCTGTCCAATGTCTCTTGTGCTGTTCCGGTGAGGTATGGTACTGACTCCATAGCTGGTGTCTTGGTTCTGATCTCCAGGAGTATCTCCTGGAATTCCCCTCCTGGTAACACATTTTGGTTCTGTCCTGCAAATACACTGAAGAGTTTTGGCTGTTTTACACGATACAATTAAAATACAGCAAAATTTCACACTGCATCTGTTGTGTAATTAGATTGGTTAGGCCATTTAAGTCAAGCAGAATATAAGGAAAACCCCAAACCATGCCCTGCATGGAAAATTTAGGGGAGCGTTTCACATGTCTGTCTACATCTGACGTTTTCTTTGCTCGCATCTAGTCTTTCCTGAGCCTCGCGCCACTCTGTGACCTAAAAGTACAGCAAGAGGCAACAACAAACTTTATCCGTTTAAAAATTACGTTGTTATCCCAAACCTGGGCTCTTCACCCGGTGTGCAAAAGTCAAGCCACACACACGGTCGTGTCTGCGCAGAGATGGGTGCTAGGTGGTAAATCCAGAAAGCTAGCAACTTCTTAACACATAGTAAAACATTCTGTGTGCTTTGAACAATTGTTTACAGTCGCACTTAATTTTCATTCGTTCTTAAAGCCTAATCTCCATTGCATTTATTTTTTTTTTTCACGGCAGGCACGTGTTCTGTGGGGAGGGGGCTTTCTTTGCTTGGGGGTGGATCTTTTAGTCCGCTAATAGGACAGTTCACACATAGTTCAAGTAATTTTGTGTTCAGTCTCATTAACCATTTGGTTCTCCTTGAGGTTATCTTGTTACTTTTTAGATTGATATATTTATGGTGTCTATTCCTTCTCCCAAGACCATGTTTTGTTGACTGTTTGTAAGAATTAACTAACAGCCTTGTTTTTCAAATTTTTTCTTGTTTTTCATTACAAATATTTACGTATTTCTTTATTTTTTAAGTAAATAATTCTTGTATCAATGTGAACGAACTTTTTTGCTTTTCCCTCCTGTTTTCACACGCTTTCTTCCTATTTTAGAGTATAGTTTCCTTGGTCACACGTGCTACATAATTATTGATTTAATGTTATAATTTAATAGTAAAGGTACGAAAAATATTAATATGCCAGATATAGTGATAACAGTTTCAGATATGTAATGTTGTTTTGTGTGTATATGTGGATTTTTTTATTGTATGATGCACTAAGAAAAAAAAGAAAAAAGGAGGAAGGAAAGTGAAATAGGGAAATAGACATGGCCTTCATTTAGAGGATAAATCTAATCTGGTTTTAATTTGGTAATTTTTTTCTTCTTTTAGACAAATGAAAATGAGACCTGGAGAGGTCCTTATAGACTGCTTAGAGTCTGTTGAAGATACCAAAGGAAACAATGGAGACAGAGGTACCTGCATACTCAGGGGAATTATAAACTTTCTAATATTTAACCTGTGCAGGTTCATGAAAGGCCTGTTTGGTTTCCATTGAACTCTGTATCAATGGTCTGTTGTAGAAAATAGATTTTCTGTCTCCCCTGGAGTGTTTTCAAATAGGATCTCTTGCTGGAAATTATAGGAAGGTGATAATCTTGTCTCAGAATTTGTTTAGAATTGAAAGCCTCGTAAGAATGGTCCATTTATAAACATTGTGGTGATCTTTTGTTGCAATCCTGTTTAATGCTTAGTTTTTCCTAACCTGTTTCAGACTGAGTAGGTAAGGAATATATATATATATATTCTAGTATGGAAGGGCATGAAGCTGACAGCAAGCTGAGATGACCCTTCCTGAGGTTGGATGTACTGCTGTACAGGGTACAGAGTTGAATAAATTTGCATGTGACATAAAGGGGTGAGGTTATTGATGAAGACAGCTGCGACAGTTAAATCGCTGCCTTCCCCTTCTCCTCAGAGCAGTTCTGCACTGATTGTGTCTGCATTCTTGCTGTAGGCAGGTGGATGTGAAATCAGTAACAGTTCTCAGTTTGGTTTTGAAGAATGCTGGTTATATATTAGAGTTAGTTTCATTTGTTCGTTACTGGATTTTCTCTCCTAGCATTAAAAAAAAAAAAAGTGTTTAGTGATTTTCAAGGAGAAGGAATATTCTGGTGTTTCAAAACTAGAGGTAAATATGTACCACATAATGGAACATTTAATTTAATGGAAGGTGTTCAGATTAAAAACTCTTCTATTTCCAGGTAGACTGCTTGTGACAAATTTGAGGATTATTTGGCGCTCATTGTCATTGCCCAGAGTCAATCTCTGTAAGTATCATCTCTTGTTAAACAACTGCAAATTTTGTGTTTCCTTTGTGGTAGCATGCTATTCTTTCGCAATAGTATTGATTACAGTACAGAATAATAAAACGTAGTTCTGTTGCTCTGTAAAGTCTGAAATAAACTGTTACTGCTGAATCTGTAATATAGGAACTGTTATAATAATTCATAGCAAAATATTGATTCAATGTTAATTTCTCAGAACAGAAGTTGAGTACTTCAGACATGTTTTTCATTTGGTCTGTGTGGGATTCATTCATTTTTCTAGAAAGAAACAAAAGTTTGAGTTTCTTCACACCTTACTTTACTTGTACCTCTTGTTGCCACTTGTTCTATATTTTATATATATTTTTTTTTCAACATTCTATACTGTCTTACAGTTTTTATTCCCCACAATTATCTGCCTTTCCAAATTTACTATTGTAAGCTTTGAATAAGCTTCTGATTTTAACTGTATGACTAGCTAGTATATCTATTCACATTTAATTTAATTTGCTGAAACAAGGGCAGGATGCACTTATTTTGTACCCATGTTATTTCCAGTGCTCAGTTCTTAATAGCTAGTCAATATTGACAATCTGTATTCGGCTCATAATGTAGATAAACTTATGCCCTCTGCCTGCTTGCTCTTCTGCATTTGCTGTCTTGTATGTGCATGCGTGTACAGGTGCACACACACACGCTGCTACTTCTGTATGTCTCTATAAAATTTAAAAAAAATGTTGGCTTGTGTATTTAAGTTTTAGAATAGAAGTTTTTAGAGGAGATCACAAACTTACGGAGTAGTTCAGCCCGAAAGAAGCTCAAGGAAGTCTAACCTATGGCTTTTAGAGTTTAATGTGCTTTCTAGCTTTCAAGATAATGCGTTATTTCTTACATTAAGGGATATATAGACAAAAAAATAAGATTTTGTTGGATGCCATTTTTGACCATTGCTGTTTTAGAAAATTTATTGTAAGCAACCTAGGAAATAGTTTTTTACTGGTATTTTTACAGTGCTAAATCCATAAAGACTGGATATTCTTATCTACATAACTGCTACCACATCTGAGATTTTGAAGAGGCAGAATCTTGCCAAAACAAATTCTAGTTCTCCTTTTGATTTTTTTTTTTGGTGGGTTTTGGGGTTGGTTTGTTTGTTTTAACCTGGCTGTGCTTCTGTTGGTATCAGTAGCAGGACTGTCGTTGACATTCAGATTTAGCCCATACCATTCTAATGCATCCATTTGTTTTAGGAAGAATGGCTGGGATTGTTTCTGTTTTTATTTTGTATCAGAGCACTACTGAAGAAGAGGCAAAGTGAAATTTATAACTGTTTTTTCCTCTTCTTTTTGTTTCTTCTCCACTTCTACTTTCGTTTTTGCTGCCCTTTTGTTTTTTTTTTTTGACATCTCCTTAGCTCTTCTACATAGTATTATATCGATGGAGAAAGTTTTATTTATAAGGGTAAAATTTATGGTGATTTTTGCTTATGATGAAACAGATCTTCTTGAGGCAACAGTCAAATGCTGAAACCAGGGAAATGCTGATTAGATATTATGAGAAAAATGTTCACAATGATGGCAGTCAAACAGTGCACCAGGCTCCCAGTGTGGCTGTGGAATCTCCTTCTTTGGAAATATTCAAAACTCAATTGAACAGTACCCTGAGTAGCCAGATGGAGTTGGTCCTGCTTTGAGAAGAGCATTGGACCAGAAAACCTCCCAAGGTCCTTTCCAGCTTAAATTAGTCTTTGATTTTGTGATTAAGACCCAGATTGTTATCCACTGTGTAATTCTCACAAATAGCATCCAAAGCTGTGCTACAAAATTCAATATTGTACTTTGTAATTTGGACTATTTTTTCTTGTTCTCAAAACTGTTCTTTTTTTTTTTTCCCCCACTAACTTTTAGCTGTTGGTTACAACTGCATTATAAATATCACTACAAGAACTGCCAACTCAGTAAGTTTCAAAAAATACTTTTTAAAATAATAAAAGAATGTTTTATTTAAAAGAAAAAATAATTTACAAAAAATTCATTGCTTGTACATATTGCACTATATGAGCAGTAATCTGGAAGTTTACAGTTTACAAGAACAGTAACAGAATAGTAATGGAAGTTTAGTTTTAAAAGTTGAGAGGGTTTTAAATTTGTATAGGAGCATGGTTTTAGTCAGTTTCCTAAGGCAGTAAAACCCATGTAATCACCCTGTTTGGTGATTCTTCTCTCCTCTAGGTCAGTCAGGCACACATTGGCTCATTGTGTCTAAATTTAACAAAGGTCTAGAGAGGCACTAATTCTGTGCAAGAAGGCTCTCAAATACATAGTTTGAATTACATGCAACTGTGAAGCCATTGGTTTTGCTTGCAGCAAAGAACTATCAGGGAGATTATGTAGGTTCCCTGGGCAGCCACATGGTGACAAAGTCAAAAATACTTCTTCAATCATGATACTGCAAATGTATAGCAGGCAGGCTTCGTTAGTTCTACTGTTGATGGAATTGATAGTTTCTCCCAAAGAACCTGAGTTCAGTTGAAGACAACAATAGATTAGTGGATCAGGATTACACCTTCAGGGATACTATTTAGAACAAGACTTTTGAAAACATGTCAAGATTATTTATTGCCTGTACAGTCAACCTACTATATTGTCAAAATGTTAATTTTTTCCTTACAGAAATTGCGAGGGCAGACAGAAGCGCTGTATATATTGACAAAATGTAACAACACACGGTTTGAGTTCATATTTACCAATGTTGTCCCTGGGAGTCCCAGGCTCTTCACTTCAGTTATTGCTGTACACAGGTAGCATACTTTGTTTGTTCATCTACAAAATTCAATGAATCAAATATGTGAGATTGCTACTGATGATGGACCCAGTATATAACTGCCCATATTTAATGTTCAGAAAACTTTCCCAAAAGAGGAGAACAGTATCTCTGGAAGGAAGGGAGAGAAGGATCACAAATTCTAGTAGATAACTGTGCAAAAAGAAAATTAGTGTGTATTAATACCAGTCATTGATCACAATTTATACGCCTTGTGTGTATAAACTATCTGAACAAATAAAAGTACAAGAGCTAATTTCAGTGTGCATTTTCTATCTATAATTTCTGTCTCTAATAATTTCCCATAATTTTGGATCATGTAATGGAAATGAAGAGTTAAATCCTGGTCAAAACTCTGACTACAAAACAGTGGATGTTTCCCACCTAAAGATAAGTCATGTAAATAAATGTATGCATAATACATTGCCATAGGTTTCTACTTAAGAGCTGTGGAATACTGACCTATATATATCGGATGTTAGTGACTTAACTGGCACTGAAAAACACAGGATTCTTGATGTCCATGCTATTCATAACATGAGACCCAGAAGACGTAAGCTTTGCAGCAGAGGCTGGGAGATGACTGTCTTAAGGAAAAGAGATATATATATACACACATGTGAACAGTACAGTAGATCAAAACATATGTCAAAAAAAACCCTTTAAAGATAACTTCATTAAGGAATGCTGAAATACAGTGGTTTAACTGGATGAAGTTTTAATACTACTCTCATTTTTTTTGCTATGTGGTGATAAGAAGAGTTGAAAATATACATTTCATATTGATGCTAAAACGAACAGTAAAAGTAATAGAAGACACTGAAATGGTAACTTGTATGTTTTATGTTTTGCAGAGCTTATGAAACTTCTAAAATGTATCGTGACCTGAAGCTGAGAAGTGCATTGATTCAAAACAAGCAACTGAGATTATTACCACAAGAACAAATATATGATAAAATCAACGGAGTATGGAATTTATCAAGTGACCAGGTATAGTGAAAAATGAGACTACGTTGACTGCAGTGAAGTTAAAATGTTTTGGCTTTTATCTAGCAGTTGTACTGCTATAGCATTGTAACCTCAAAGGAATTACTTTTAATTCAGTTCATTAGTTGATGCATGCAAAGAAGCTGATCCCATATATTTGCTGCTCAGTACACAAAGTCTCCTTTTGGGATCCTGAAGTCTACATGACTCTGCTAATATTCAAGGAACTAGGTACACAGTCCCTGTTAAAAAGATTTATTTGTGAGTCTAAAGCTCTGTATCATTCTGAAAGATGATCATGTTGTTTCCAAAGTGCTCTGTTGAGTATTTGTATGTTTACATGCAGCTTTGACTACAGTGTAAGACTATATTGTCTTTTGAGTACTGGAAACGGAAACTATTGGAATAGGAATCTATGTGTTAAAACATGGAAAAATAAAGACTTTAAGGAAAAAATAAAAACCATTTATATTACAGGGCATTAGTTGCAAGTATTTCCCAGAGCCATGAAACAAAATGGGAGCTGTTATTTCTGTCTGTGCAGTTTTAGTCTAGAATGGAAACAGGATCCATCCTGACAAGCTAAAAAGTTCTTTCCTCCTCATTCCCTTGGCACACATCTCCACAATTGCCTAAGTTTAACCCACATGCCATGATACTTACGCTATACGCCAATTCCAGATCTGTACAGTTAAGCATGCTCTCAGATGCTTCATGTACTCCCATGAGGTCTGCTGTGCTGTGTTTTTGTCCTGCTTCACTGCAGTAATAGGTACTCCCAGCTATTTTCACCACTCGGGTGCTGTATCCTTTAAAGATTGGATCTTGCTTCCTTGCAATCAATAGAAGCATTTCAGCTGGTTTTGGTGGGAAAGAATCAGGCTTTTATTCAATTAAATATGAAGCTATATGCTGCTTGCGTTTAAGTGGATAGCAGTAATCATCATGTTTGGAAAAAAGGCTTTATACTTCAAAGCAGTTGTAACATACCTTTTCTTTAATAGGGAAATTTGGGAACGTTTTTTATTACTAATGTGAGAATTGTTTGGCATGCAAATATGAATGACAGCTTTAATGTCAGCATACCATATCTACAAATTGTAAGTATCTCAAAACAACCACTTTCAGATTGAAATGGCAAAGTTCCAAGTCTGCAGTTAAAACTCACAGCTCACCAAAATTAGTATTTCATGTCCCACAGTCACGGAGGAATTTAGTTTTACCAGCATCAACTATAGGGTAGACTTTTGGGTTTTTTTTCCTCCCCCATTTTTCTGCCCAGATTAATTAGGGGCTTTCATGGGTGGGTACTATTATTGAAAATGCCTTGTGTTTCCAATTTTCAAACTGTTTACTGTGATGCTTCATGCCACCTACATACACTGGGATTAATGATTTGTGAACCTGATGTTCAGAAATGATCTGTTACTACTGTTAGCATTTCTGATAACACTTTTCCCTGAGGTTCAGAGAAGCAGATTTGTGATGGTAAATGGGAGGGAATGCTGGCAGCCAAGCTTCCAGAGCCAGTAGTTGTAATTAGTACAGTGTAAAAAAAGAAATTAAAAAAATTACAAATACATAAAGCAGATTTTTATCAAATAATTCCAAAATTTTTAACAAACAGTTTTTACCTCTTTACCATTAGCGTTCAATAAAAATAAGAGACTCAAAGTTTGGCTTGGCGCTTGTGATAGAGAGTTCTCAGCAGGTAAGAAGCTTTAATAGCCTTTTTTCACTGGTTACATTTTTATATAGAATATTTCTCTAATTCTGAAATGTTACAGGGCTACTTTTAAGGTACTTGGAGTGTTCTTTGTTGAACGCAACTTGGAAAAAGTAATCTTTGAACTGCTTAAAATGCCTGTACGTTAAGGTCCATATGGCTATGGTCTCTAAGCGAAGCAGCAATAGGCCAGCATGACTAGTTAAAGCAAAATAACTGTTCAAATCAGTGTTTTCTGACATTATCTTTGGGATCTAATTACTTCTATACTTAATTAAGACCACTAATTTTAATCTTTTTCACTTGTGTATCTCTTTTGCGATTAGAGGCAAAATTATTTTCCTTCAATTTGACCTTAATCAAAAATGCTTTTAATGGTGATTTTTTTTTAAAGTTCAACTAACTATAAGGATCTAACAGATTAAACATTTGCTGAGTAGCTACAACTGATACTAATGATCTATTCCTGAATTTTTCCCATAGTTGTTTGCTTTTGTTTTTCTGTGTAAGAGGTTTGTTTATATAATGGGCTAACATTATGATATATAATTTATATAATGGGCTAACAGTTAAAAGTTTATTTACCTCATAGAGAAACATTGTCACTGTTTTTATTTCACCCATGATTTAAGTGGAAGGATGAAAATAATACCAAAATACAGATAATATTTTATCAGCAAACTGAAATTTGCTATCATTAAACTGCAAATCCCTATCAAGGGGAATTGTTTAAATAATAAGCAAACACATATGTCTTCTTTCTTCCTCTGTTACGTAGAGTGGAGGATATGTACTTGGTTTTAAAATAGACCCTGCGGAGAAACTACAGGAGGCAGTGAAAGAAATTAATTCGCTTCACAGAGTTTATTCAGCTAACCCTATATTTGGAGTGGATTATGAAATGGAAGAGAAGGTACTCCGCTCATTTATTTTAAATTAGATACAATATCATGTTAACAGCAGTAATAAAAATGTATTAAACATATTAGATATGTGGATTTACTTACTTCAGTGTTTTGATTTACAGCCTCAACCTCTTGAAGACCTAACAGTGGAGCAGGTTCAAGATGATGTGGAAATAGAATCTGATGAACATACAGATGCTTTTGTGGTAAGTTTCTCCCCAGAAAATGGAAAACCGGAACAATTCTTGTTTGGTTTTTGAAATGTAAGCAATGTACAGATGTAATCCTCATTAAAGATAAGCTACAACTGAACTTTATATATTTAAAACACATCTACACGCCTTTTATTCAAAATCCTGGTTCCTACAGGAATTCTGTGTGTGGATTTTGAACTTAAGAACAAACTATTATTCAAAATAAATAGTACTAGATATTTAAAGTAATAGTTGTATGTAGTTTCTCTACACATGAAGAGCAGGAATAGCTTGAAAACTAGCAGTATAATATAATGAAATACATTATATTCAAACAAGTCTCCCTTCTCTTGGAGCAGATTAATAGATGGTGATATCTGTATGCTCAATGTTCATCTAAGATTCAGACTTGAAAGAGTTTTCGAAAGGCAGCCGTAATTTTGAGTCACTCCTGACAACCTTTGCACTCCTGACAATACCGGTTTAGAAAACTGTGTTAGTATCTGATAGTCTCCCAGTATTTCAGGACAACTTACTTTTAAATGCATTAGGTTGCTTGATGACCATCTTTCTAGGGATTTCCAAATCTGCTGTGCAGATTGCACAGGTAGACTGCACATGTTTTCAAGTGCTTTGATGCATTGACATGTTTTCTTAATTCACCTCTGAAATAATCTTTATTCCACCTTCTTTTCTTTTGCTATCATCTCCTGATGCAGATGAGCTCTTATCTCTTTCTTTCCCTCTTTTTCCCTCATTTTTGCTTTTTTTTCTCCTCTCCTCATTTTTACATATTTTTATTCAGTCTTCAACATAGTTGAAGACCTACCTTTTCCTTAAAGGTAGGTTCTGTTTGCTCTATTGGTGCCTTTGTAAACTGGATTAAATAACTGTCCTTTGCATATTCTAAAACAAAAACTGAAGCTGTAAATGATTAGAAGGTGTTTGCTATAGGAGACATAGATTGTCCAGGACCCAAGGGGTGGCTGCAGACCAATATTCCGTGACACTTGGCAACTGCTCTGCTGTTCTGTGGAGTCTTACATAGCTTGAGATCCAGCTGAGCAGGAAAATGCTTCCTTTGCTGCCCCTCACCAGTGCCTAGGGGCAGCTGAAGCAAGATCAGGCTTTTTTTGGTAAATATGAAGATCTAGAGCCTCCTGGTCCAGAGACTTATAGAGCTGAGGATATTTTCAGAGATCTGCTCTCCTGAAGAGTTTGAGCCTTAATTTTCACACACACAGAATGGGAAAGATTGTGTCTCTTTCACAGGTACCTGACTGAAAGTAGAAAAACTTGGTTAATTGTTCAGTTACTCTGTGTTTATTTCTTACACTGAGTATGATGTTAACTGAATTTTGATATTACTTACATTTGAAGTTAACTTTTGAAATTTAATAATAAGTGCTGCTGCATGTGAGGCAGAAGATGCTAGGATGCTGTTTGTTTCTGTTCACGTTAACATTTTGTTCCCTATAAAGTATTTGTCAGTGTAACAAATGTAATACGAAAATTTTACCATTTAAAAATCATGGTTTATTATGATGGAAAACTCAAAGACTGGTATTTAATGAAAGATAGCATAATCACCAACTATTAGAACCCTTTTGTAAATTCTTTCAATGTAGAAAAACCTGGTCTTGTTTAGAAAACAAAAATAAAAGCCAGACAGTCTGGTTTGTTGAAGAAAACTTACCAAATACCATTTTGACCCCAAGGAATTATTAGCAGATTTGGTTTTAGACCACTTTTTTTCCCCAGGGTTGTGAGTTCTTTTTTTTTTTCTCTTTCTTCTGTAGGCTTACTTTGCTGATGAAAACAAGGTAAGAACATATTTCTTTATACTATAAAATTCATGTTGTTAAAAATGGGATAATAAAGCTAAAAAGTACTTTCTACTTTATTTTCTCTCTTATCTCATGTGTTCAAAAAAGCAACATGATCGTGAGCCTGTTTTTTCAGAAGAACTAGGACTTGCAATAGAGAAGCTAAAGGATGGATTCACGCTCCAGGGACTCTGGGAAGTAATGACCTGATTTAGATTGGCACGTGTTTGTTTCCTAAGCAAGTAAAGACTCTCAGTTCTTACTCGGCTTGTGAGATCTGTAGAAGGTAATTTAGAAATACCAGAGTAGCAGAGAAAGAACATGCCAAAGTTAAAGAGCAGGTAAATATTAGATAATATGCCCTCAGGATATGTCATAAAGGAAAGATTATTCAAAACCCTCATATGTGTAAAAGCTTTGTATTTATTACATTGTTTCTGTAAGCAGTGGGAGGACAACCAATATCTAATATAAGAAGGGGCAGAGCCCTGGCTGCTGGTGGAAGCCCTGTCCCCTGCTGGCAGTCACATGTTCCACCAGCCCCAGAAGTCCTGCCTTTCCTCTGGTCACATCCTGGAAGCACCTGAGAAGTCCCTCTGTCTGGCTATAAGGACCTGGAAGTCCCTCCCCACTACATGCATGGTGGCTGCCATTTTATTTCAGCTGCCAGTATGTAAAACGTCCTACCGCCATGTTTTCATACTGCTTTGTGATTGGCTGACTGTGGGTTTTGACGCACTTATACCTCAGGTGTTTTCAGGCTTGTGATTGGCAGGACCAGCCACCCATCCTGCCTCCCCCAGAAGGCTGTCAGGGCAGGAAGCCCCGTCCCCTAACAACACAGGGTCTGCCACAGTGTTTCAGCCACCGTTTTATGGCAGGTAGCCACTATTATTTTTTTTCTTTTTTTACAACTTAATGACCCCTGTGTTTGCAGACTGCCCTGTGATTGGCTGCCAGGACCAGCCACCACCTGCCATTTTACCCAGAAGTATGTCAGAAAAGGAAGCTTCCTCTTCCTATGTACAGGGAGACCACCTATTGAGACAGGGTGGTGTGTGCTATATGGTTAGATGCTCAATTTAAAGTATTCTTGTATTTATACACAGTGGTGTACTTTCCCATAATGATTGTATCTAAATCAAAATCAGATTTCTATAACTTGTTTAATGTGCAACATAGAAATATCATAATATGCAGAACATTTTGTCTCTAGGTATGTTGGCTGTGCCACTGCAGTGGTGCTGTGTTAGTGATAACTTTGACAAAAAGCAATACTGTTTCAAATACTAGTTTCCATGTCTCAGAATTTTGTTTACTGTTCAGCACATGTCATTCCAGGTACTTAACTGTAATCCAGATATCCTCATACAGTTTTTTCTTTTTTTTTCCTTTTTCTTTCCTTTTTTTTTTTTTTTTTCTAGAACACTTTTTAAGGAATGATCTAGAAAAAAGTGCACACACAAATACCTTCTGTGTTTGAGTCACTAGACCTTTATGATATTATGTGTTAGAGAGAAATGAGTCATTTATTGTTTAAAGGAAGATGCAGCTGTTACACTTTCTAGTGAGATAAGACCTCTGTGCTATTTTCTATAAGTGGAAAAAGTCAAATGAGCTTGCCTTTCAGCTGTTGTTTTAGCAGCTGACTGTTATAGTAAAGTAACTGTGGTGTGAATATAATTGTGGTGTTTGCAGAAAATCTTTCAAGGTGTTTGCTTTAATGAAATAACTAACTATATTGAAAAGCAATCATTATTTCAATAAACTTTGATAATGTTATACCTCATTGTAGATCTTGCATTCAAATAGTTGTGTTTTAATCCCATTTCCATTACATTCAGAGAACATTTTACTATGTGGGTGAAAAGCATTCTCTATATGGGCAAAAGTACAGTCCTTCATCAGGGTATATTAAACAACTTAAAATTTTGAATTTGTTTTGGATCTGTATTACCACCTTTGATAAAAATCTAAATGTTCCCAGTCTAAATTGTGAAACCTTCAACGTATGCATAATCTTCCTAAATTGAGATTCACTTTTCAAACTACTTGTCTGATTTGGGGCTTCTCTAATTTAAATTAAAAACAATTTTTTAAAAAAAAATTACACATACATTTAATGTTAATATGGTGGATTACATGGTTTTCATTCTCTGTTCTACCTTTCCTATGTACTGTTTTCAGTTTAGTTAAACAGCAGTTAACACCATCTCTAGTATAGTCAAATCTTAAAAGCATTGATAATGTCTACAGATGATCTGAAATGAAGAATGGGGTTTATTAAGGGGAGTTGTGGAGACTTAATTTTAAATTATTTTTGAAAGTAGAACTTTACCTGAATAACATATATCTTACGTCTAAACAGTAGGGTTTTGTTTACAAATAAATACAACAAAATGGATATTAAGAAGAATCTCAAAATGAATTTCAAAGTCTTATTATCAATATCTGAAGAAATGTGATGTGGGTATGTAAGAAAAATATTCTTAGATCATAGATAATTGATACAAAGTTTTAGAGTTTTTTTTACTATCTTTATAACTGCAGCAATGAGATGTATTAAGCAATTCTGAAAAAGTGAATGGTAGTTGCAGCTGACAACTTGATTAATCAATATATCTATTTCAGATTATTTGGTAACATGTATATTTACAGTCTTGGTCATAGCTGTCTCACTGAGGGTCAGATTCTGCTGTCCTTACTCATGTCAAGTAATTTCTTACGTTGCATGTAATCTCATTGAATCAATGTGGAGAATGATGGCAAAACTTGACCGTAGTGACTAAAAGCAACAGTTGCTTCTTTCAGTCTTCAACAGCTGTGAGAGCAACTCTTTTTTTTTTTTCCAAACCATCCATCCTAAATTCCGACCTGTAAGAGTATGTACCTATATTTAGCTAGTGAGATTAAATTGCAGAGAGGCTTCAGGCAGGACAAAGCACATTGGTCTGCCTTTTTTACAGGCAGACCTTTGGGCAGACAACAGCTAAAAGCTTTCTGCTCCCTCCCCTTTCCCAAGTATTTGCGAAATGGATTCCCAAAGGGAACTCACTGAAGAGCTTAGACTTTACCAATCCACCCTTCTTCAGGATGGCCTCAAGGAACTCCTTGAAGAGAAAAAGTTCATAGATTGCTCTCTAAAAGCTGGTGACAGAAGCCTGCCTTGCCACAGATTGATTCTGTCAGCATGTAGCCCTTATTTTCGTGAGTACTTCTTATCGGAGCAAAATGAAGAGAAAAAGAAGGAGGTAGTTCTAGATAATGTTGATGCCAACATCCTGGATATGATTGTCAAATACCTTTATTCAGCAAGTATTGATCTTAATGATTCTAACGTGCAAGATATTTTTGCTTTGGCTAGTCGCTTTCAGATCCCTTCTGTGTTCACTGTGTGTGTCTCCTATCTCCAGAAGAGGCTTGCTGTTGGTAACTGTCTGGCCATCCTTCGATTAGGTGTCCTGCTTGATTGCCCAAGACTTGCATTTTCTGCCCGTGATTTTGTTTCAGATCATTTCATGCAGATCTGTAAAGAAGAGGACTTCATGCAGCTTGCCCCGCATGAACTTATCTCAGTTATTTCACCTGACAGCTTAAACGTAGAGAAGGAAGAACTGGTATTTGAAGCAGTAATGAGATGGGTGCGAACCGACAAGGAGAACAGAGTAAAGAGCCTGGGGGAAATTTTTGACTGCATACGTTTTCGTCTTATGCCAGAAAAATATTTCAAGGAACATGTTGAGAAGGATGATATAATTAAAAGCAACTCAGACCTTCAGAAAAAAGTAAAGATTATTAAGGATGCTTTTGCTGGAAAACTGCCTGACTCTAGCAAAAGTACAGAAAAGTCAACCAAAGGGGAGGTGAATGGCGATGTAGGAGATGAAGATTTACTGCCTGGCTACCTAAATGACCTTCCCAGGCACGGCATGTTTGTCAAAGACCTAATTCTTCTGGTTAATGACACTGCTGCAGTAGCTTATGATCCTCTTGAAAATGAATGCTACCTAGCAGCTCTGGCAGAACAGATTCCCAGAAATCATTCCAGTATAGTCACCAAACAAAATCAGGTCTACGTTGTTGGAGGACTGTATGTGGAAGAGGAGAACAAGGATCAGCCTTTACAGTCATACTTCTTCCAGGTACAAGCTTTATAATTGTTGGTGCCATAATGGGTGCTTTGTAAGGGTTGCTGAAAAGTGTTCTGAGTCTATACAAGTGAGTTGTCTAGTCTCTCTGTACGGTCGATGGAGAGAAGTATCTTTAGAGAGCTATTCCTGTCTCAGAAAGACAAATGAAACCAAGGGACCTGCATGTTCTCTTTCACGATCAAACCGTTGGTGAGATCTCAGAAAATATTAAAAGGATTACTATATTATATCTAGGCAGCAGCTGTCATTGTTTTAAGGCCCAGATTTTTCATGATACAGGTGCCTAAATTTAAGTCTAACAATATTTTTGTAAAATACCTTTTGTGAATTTCTGTTAATTTCCATGAAAGTTGAGTGCTTACCTGCTTTAGACCTAATGAGATGACTTTCTGGTTTTGCATCTGAATATTTTTATGACCGCAGTAATGTGTGTATTTTAAGTGCCATGTTTGTCACTCAAGTTCCAGAAGTCCTTTTGTCGTATCTACATTTGAAAACCTAAGAGCATTCTAAAATACGTAATTTAGAGGTAGAAGGTTGTTTTCTTGGCAAACTGCCAATGTTTCAACTGAGGGCATGATTTTATAACTTTGTAAATCTGTATAAATAATAAGGCTGATTAATACAAACTAATATCCACAACATATTTCAGAAAAATAGCAAAAATACAATTTGGCATGCTTACACCATAAACTAATTATGTTGTGTTTTTAGCTAGCTGCCTACATGCTTTGGGGGATATTTAAACTATTTCATGATGAATTACACAATGTGCTGCCGGCCATGGCCATGTCCTGTCTTGAGGCACATTGGCCTAATAGAGTGAAAGTAGCTCCTGTGTCAATATGAAATAAAGCCGAGTGATAAGCAGTGATAGAACTTTAAAGCCCTCAGATATTAAAGAAGTATAAATACTAAGGGTTTATAGGAGTATGGCTCGCTGTGATTTCACACACAGTGCAAGAGTTGGTTTCAGGCGTTTTTAGTACCTATGAGAGGGAAATCTTAGTCTGCTAGAGAGGGATTAGCACTGTTACATTTCCTTATGTAGGTGTAAACCACTAATCACTGAAGTGCAGAACTTGTTACAAAAATACTCTTTTGGTAGAAATCATGTGTTGATGCCATAATGTGTAGAATCCAGAATGGAATAGGGGCCTCTGAAAAACTAAACCTCAAGACTGATATAAAGTAGGATTTTGAAAACTTCATCAATTTTTAATATGTGTGCATCCATCCCCTGAAATCCTGCTCTCCTGGTTGTCATCTGTAAGCTTGGTTGCCGCTTCTACTGCCTATAATTAAAATACTTGTCTGCATTACCTAATGTGGCTGTTGTTCCCTCTAAAATGTTAATGTGGTGCCAAACCGATTTTCACTTACTGATCTCCCTTTCTCCACCAGTGAAGCACCTGTTACCATTTTATTTGGTAGCTAGCAACCCAGGAGAAAACAAGGCTGCCACTGGCTCAAAAATGCATGACTGGTTTATGCCCTATCGTCAGTAGATATGTCATCTTCAAGACTGATTCACTAAGCGTGCTGTGATCTGTGATGGGTACATCTTCTCCTCGTTACGCCACCCAGATCTAGCTACTGGGGCAATCCACATCCATGAAGATGAATTTTCGTGTGGAGAGCTTGACTGTGGAACATAATTTTGGAAAAAGGATGTCACTGAGCTAAACCCAGATCTGATTACTTTACACTTTCTCTTGCTTTCTATCGAATGCTTTTACACTCATGCAAACACACATTTTACCTTACTTTTCTGTACATCATGAAGGAAATCTATATGCAATAGAAAAGAGAAAATACTCTTTTTGAATGTTAGAGATATTCAGGTTTAATTTTAAGTTCTCAGATCAAAACAAAAATTAAGCAGCACTTCTAGGAAAATATTGTTCTGTTTGTTTTCTTCTGTCCTCCTGCTGCTGCTTCTCCTTAGGTGTTTTCAGCATACTGGATATCAACTGAGGCAGCCGTGGGAGTACTTCAATGGGGATGACATTGATACTATTGCCTGCCTTTTTTGCTTAGGAGTGAAGTTTTAATTCATCTTGCCTTCAGAGATCCTAGGAGTTTTTGAGGGTATTTGTAATGAAATACCACCTTTTTTGCTCTAGGGATTGCAGAAGAGATACCTCTGCCATTTGCCATGTAATATTTCCTGACCATTAAGAGGAAAGGTGTGAGGATGTCTGGCATCTCTCATTGTAGCAATGAGCGCAACAGCTAGATGTGTAGGTGTGGAATGGTAGGAGTGTCTGCTCCCTTCAGGCGAGAACAACTACTTGTTGACATGTGATAGGGAACCCAGAGAGTGACGGACCCTTAAACAAGGAAGAACAGCTTAATAAAGAGGCAAAGAAACTCTGAGGATGAGTGAGGGTGAGCACATGCAGAGAGCGCTAGCTGTGTGGTTTTGTCTCAGCACCATGAAGCACGTGTGGGTAGAAGTCGTCGTTCATTAGCTGCACTGAGGGAAGGGTAGGTTGTTCGGGCGAGCAGATGAGCTGTTGAGAGGCTCTGAGTGCAATTAGATGGATTTTGTGGAACAATGTTCATTGTGTGAATTTTTTCTATTTGCCTTTCCTAACGCTTCCTGTTCTGATGCTCTTTCAGCTGGATAGCATCGCTGGTGAGTGGGTTGCCCTTCCTCCACTGCCGTCAGCCAGGTGTCTCTTCGGGCTGGGAGAGTCAGACAACAAGATCTATGTAATTGCAGGCAAGGACCTTCGCACTGAGGAGTCTCTAGATTCAGTATTGTGCTATGATCCTGTGTATGTTTAAAATTTAATTATGCCCTCTGATGGCATGCAAATAGCCCGTTGTTAGTTGAAAGAGCCTAATGGTGGTATTTTTTGTGTTTCAGGGCAATGAAATGGGGCGAAATCAAAAAACTACCCATCAAAGTATATGGCCATGCTACTGTCTCAAACAATGGATTGATATATTGTCTTGGTGGAAAAACTGATGATAAGTGAGTCTCTTAAGTCTTTTCGTGACAATTTCTAACATTTGATTGGTCCTTTATAGATTATGTCACAGAATCACAGAATGGTTGGGGTTGGAAGGGACCTCTGGAGATCAGCTAGTCCAACCCCTTGCCTACAGCAGGTTCACCTAGGGCAGGCTGCACAGGGTTGTGTCCAGGTGGGTTTTGAATGTCGCCAGAGAAAGAGACTCCACAGCCTCTCTGGGCAGCCCTCACACTCTGAAATCAGGGTTTCCCTTTTTTACATCTCTAGATTAAGGTTGCTAACAATATGGCAGAGGGGAACGCTTTATGGTATATAGGATATCTTTTTCATGAGAAAGTAAAATTGCATATAAATTGTAATCCCAACTAGTTATTTTAATGACCGTACTTCTAAGGCAAATTTTACTTGCATTGCAGACACATTAGTAATATATAGCTATGAGGACCCTCACTGAAAGCAGTATTTCCTTCCAGAAATACTTAGGTGCCATAGAATTACTGTGTCAGTTTTTCGAATTTTCTGACCTGTGATGGTTGTTATGTCTTAATGGGTATAACATGAGGAAAATCAAAGTTTTCACTCACACTGAGCACATGGTGGTAATTTTTCAGTGTTTGTGTAGGGGATTTTTAATATACAAGCTTGTCATACCAGCCAAAATAGCACCATAATCTTTCTTCTATAACCTTTGTCACACACTCCTTCACAAACCCATCTGAATACAATGCACAGGGAAAGGACATTGTCTTTCTCCTGTAAGGTACAATGAAATTGCTTCCCTGTGTAAGCAGCATTTAACATTTGATTTATTTCTATGGATGTGATTAGTGCTTTGTAGACATGCAGAGATTCCCAGGTTAGATACAAGAACGGATCTCATGGAGAGGAAAGAGGTGTTCTACATAAACCCACACAATTCACCTCAGCTAAGTCTCACTTGGAACAAGCCAGAAGTTCATTAGAAATGATCACAGATTTTCTTTTTCCTCCCCAGGAAATGCACTAACAGACTATTTGTATACAATCCCAAGAAGGGAGACTGGAGAGATCTGGCTCCAATGAAAGTGGCTCGCTCGATGTTTGGAACGGCTATCCATAAGGGCAAGATTGTCATTGCAGGTGGTGTCACTGAAGAAGGCCTTACTGCATCTGTTGAAGCTTTTGATCTGACCACCAATAAGTGAGTGCAGCATTCAAGCTATTTTTAAGCAAGTGTTTTATCAGCTAGGCTGTTAGGGGCTCTGAGATGAGTCACAAAGGTGCTCAGGTGCCTGTGCTCCCACTGAGACACTTGGTCTACATTCACTTCTTTAGCAACAATAGCAGCAGCAGCCACTTAAAGAGCCTGCACCTCTGGTCATTTTTCCTGCCCTTACACACATTTTCTATGCTAACATAACTCACTGCAAACATGATCAGAGAGCTCACAGTGAATGACCCACCCTCTAATTTTTTTATTTTTTTTTAAGTCTGATTACTTTCCCAACTTAGTTGACCACATGGTCACCTAAACAGGTGTGCTGGCATAATAGGGGAGAAGTGGAAGAAAGGGGCAGGGGCCGCGCAATCTAGCTGAACCAGCACTGGCACTAAGTGTGAAACTCCAGCAAGAGAAATCAGATGCCTGAACAGGAACAGCTGAATGTCCTTCGGGTACGTGGCCTTGTGATGTCTTGCCATTCACTTACCTTATCACAGCAAATACCATTTACCACTAGTTAGTGACAGGCAGATAATTCTGCTTATTTCTTTAACATGAAAACTCCAGGATTACTTTCAATTTTAAGTCCATGCTCTGAAATACTATAAAGAAAAAGTAGTTACAAAAGAGAGCGAGTCATACCTGGAATTAGCTTGCTTATTTGGTCCAGAGACTTCCCAATGTTCTTCCTCACAGCCAGAATCTTTTGCAGTTGGCATCCCTTGAATGTTTATGATTTTCCAGGAGTTTACACCCTCTGTATCTGTCTTTCTGCTCTGAATTTTCCTTTTTGTTATGTTTGCTACTCTTCCTTCCTATCATCTTACTTACAGAGTTTATTTAAAATAATGTCAGTAAAGCTTTATTATGATAGCTCAAACGCATAAGTGGTTCTGGATGCACCTCTTTATTAATAATCACTTCTATTGTATATAAACACATTTGGCTGTGGCGTCTTCACTGACAGGTGGCATTAGCAGCCATGAACCTCACAACAAAAGCTTTAACTTAAATGTATGCTATCCTGAAAAGACTTGCTTATAAAATGTAACAATACAAATGTGAATTGTGCAAGTAGTAATCCTACGAGGAAACTTCAAGCTTTACACCTTCTATAGAAAGTAAAGGAAAGGTCGTTCTATTACCATGATGTTTGGCACGTTCTTCTCTGCCATTGTTCATTGTGCAGCTTGTGGTCTGAAAAATCTGCAGGGTCTTGTCTTGGGTCACTGTTTCGTTACAATCAGGTCACACAAGCAAGAGAGACAAATTAGTCTATTAGTTTTAATGTTGACGTTATCCAGAAATGGGATGTCTATCTTTTGTATGTTGATAGGTATGAATTGGCAGAGCACTTGAAGTTATGCTAATGAGCTCCAGTGACTTTTTTTATACGCAAATTATTATGTCGATGCCATTTGACATGAATATGCATTTTGAAAACTATAGGGGGAAAAAATGAGAGTAGCTGGGGAACAAGACACCTGCGTGAAGCCTATTACTAACGATGGGACCAGGCGACCCTGTAGGAGGTGGTCTCTGGGAAGAGATGTCATCACGGTGCAATTCTGTCACTTAAGACTTGCAGGAAGTCCCTGTGGGGATGGAGACACTGAAACTCACTGCTGATAAATCTCAGAATTTTTTCCTTTTACCATTCACTCAAGTGATCCTTGGTACCTGAATTTCTGTCACCCAGAGGCGTCTATTAGTGCATTCAATGTAGAGTATTTCTCACATGTTTGTTTAACGTAGGTTTTTCTTTTCATCTTTAGGTGGGAGATTATGCCTGAATTTCCCCAAGAGAGAAGCTCCATCAGTTTAGTCACCTTAAGCGGAGCTTTGTATGCTATTGGAGGCTTTGCAATGGTTCAGCTTGAATCTAAAGAATTTGCACCCAGTGAAGTTACTGACATATGGAAGTAAGTTTAATTTTAATTACCCTTTCCTGGTGGAAAGTTGTATCTAAAATTGCGGTTTGTAGACACTGGAATGTAAAATTAGTTTTCTGTTTAACTCTGGAAATGAACCACAGCACAGGCTGTAAAGCACTTGGTGACAGATAGAAATGTTTGTCAGAAAGTAACAAATAAACATGAGACTTGGATCTAATTACTACTTCCACCTACTAATAATTTAAACAGTCTGAGTCATAATCTCCAGATTCTTTTACTCTTTTGAAGAGAGCAAGTTGCCGTATCTCTTGGCAGGTTTAGCCCTGTAAGCACACCATAAAAACATTCTGTTTTGTGACGTTCTCATGCAGAAAAGCCTAGCTACACAGAGGTTTGTACATCTTCCTGTGTTAATAGTGAAATGAGTAATTGTTCCAAGAGAACCAGAAATCCTTACCTCCTGCATTTATTTGTTTTTAATCTAAATCACAGTAACAGTGATGAAACATCACATCTCTGCTATGACTCTTCAGTTGCTATGGTAAATTCAGGAATTTTAACTGGTAGAAGGATAGGAAGGATTCCCAGAAAAACACCTTTATGTGCAAGAATCTGAAGGAATTCGGAAGGGATCCTTAAGACAAGGAGGAAGCTTTTATAGAAGTAATTAAAGTATGACACAGGTCAGCAATAAGTTTTAGGGACCAGGAAAAACACTCACATGTGCAAGAACATCTTTCTGTTCTGTTCTAGAGGACAAAAGCAGCCTTTCGTGGCATCCTGTAGCACGTGGTTGCTACAAGCCTTTGCAGCATGTGGACTATCCTCCTTTTCATGTATTTGTGATGAAGCATCAAACTGAAATTTTAAGAAGTTGTTATGTTCTGACCTTATTTTGTTAAATGCAGGTATGATGATGAAAAGAAGGAATGGATCGGCATACTGAAAGAGATCCGATATGCTACAGGAGCCTCCTGCCTGGCTACACGCTTAAACCTCTTCAAGTTATCAAAACTGTAAACAAAATGCTGGAAAATGTGATATGGGGAGGGAGTTTTGATAGGCTCTTCTGGTTTTGTTGCATGAAAATGTCCCCAAACTGTACAGAGTTTCGTAGCAGCGTACTAGTTATACTGTTAACTGTTAAACAGTTCACCTGTCTGTCCCAGCCTTAAGATTTACTAGCTAACCAACAACTGAATTTTTGCCAATGTTTAAAATCCTGAAGAATTCTAATTAACATTGATTAGAATAAATGAAGATTTCAGAGAGAAAGAACTCCCATTTTTCACTCTGTGAAATTGCCAATAAAACTAGTTAAGACTTCCTTACGGTCAGACAATCCAGGATATTGGTAGCTTATATTACAATGCCCATGAATTAATTAAATGAAACTAGTAAGTAGCTAATTTTATTCTAACAGCTGTTTGCACAGCCGGATTTCCCCCTTCAGCGATGTATGTAGATCCTGCATTCTTCAGCCGTATCTTGAAAATATTTTCATTAGGGCCTTCTAAAAATAATTTAGCCTGGAACTGAAGTGCATATTGAAAACAAAAGTGGCCTAACAGCCAAAGCTATACTAGCAGCCAGATGTGAGGAAAGAGAGAGAAGTGCACGAGGTTAATAGCTCTACTGTTTCACCGACTACGTTTAGGCTTCTGGTAACAAGAGTTTTCCACTTTTTTATGCTTTTATATTTATTTCCAAAGTGAGTATTTTATGGAAGTTTTTCTCAAGAGATCTGAGGCCATTAACAAGCATTCATGAAAAAGTCCTAGAAGACTTGCTAATTAGCAGATACCTATGGCAGAAAGGACTTTTACATCTAGAAGTAATGTTGATGCATTTTGATGTTGAAACTTTGAACAATTAAACTTTGTTTTTAAAACTGTAACAGTATCGCTTGATGGTGTCTCTTTTAATGATCTGCTCATCACCACTATCATATTGACAGGACATAGATTTCTTAGTACAGCCTTTCCCTAAGACAGACCACTCGGGTCTTCTTAAAGTAGAGCATGCCCACCGTTTTTATTTAGTGTATCTCCAAAGGATTCCTCCATTGAATAAGGAGGGTGTCATAAACCTAAAGGATGTCATAAACCTATATCTAATTACAACTGATGTAGCAGGAAAACTGGAAAAGAAGCCCACCATGCCTGACAGAACAGCACTTCCAACTATCAAATCACCCCTTGCGTTGCCATCCTAGGTGACAGAGGTAAACGTATGGCCAAGGCACAGCCATCACAGCTCATTTCAGTACGTTACTGTACGGTGGTACTTAATCTGTGGGACATCTGTTCTGTTTTCCCCTTTAGTTCCCAAATCTTCAGCTGTTCTTAGCATCTTTTCATTGGCTCCAGTTACATCACTGGTTTATACCAGCCCATCTGCTCTAACACTTGCTGATTTAATTCAGAAAGAATGGCTGCAAAGGATCAAACCCAGCACATTTTACTGAAATACTCTTGTATTTTGCTTTTCTTAGATGCCCTTTCTGAATCCACTCGTAGCAAGTTTTAATCCTTTTCCCCTGGTGAATACTCATAATAACTTTATCCACACATAACTTGAAGATACCGGGCTTAGCACAGAGTGGCTGATGGATCCCTGAAAAGCAGGGTTCAGCTCAAACACATGACCACCCATGACTGATCACTTCAGCTACAGCCACTGCCACCTTTCTTACACTCCCATGTTGCTACCTGAAGGCCATCTCTACAGAAGCAGGGTTATGCAAGAACCCTCTGATTTGTAGCCCACCTTCTGAGATCCTAACCTGTATTTTTAATTGTCTTCTCCATTTTATACAAAATATAATCTGCATATAGTCTATGTGCTGTGTCTTCAATGACATTTCCTCAAAGCTGTCATCTTCTGCGTCTTGGAGCCCTTGCCCATTTGATAGCACAAGCAGACAACCATCTGCTAGTTTTTTCAGTCATCCCAAAAACATGACAGCTGCCTCAGGAGAAAAGCACCTTGCAGCTTAGATCAGTTCTGTCAGTTTTCCCTGGCTTTTCATTAGCGTCCTGATTTATATTGAGTCAATAAAAACACTTTCTTCTACTACTGAGTAGTTAAAAAAAACCCATGTGACAGCCAGGTACATAACAGTCGATTCAGAATTGCAGTTGCCGACCTCTGCCAGGTTTTAAAGGAACTGGTAAAAAGAATGTCTATTGCTTCTACTAAAAAGGTAGGAAAACATGCACACGTCGTGTGTGTGAAAGATGGGCAGAGCTAGCAGTCGTCACGAGGTAATGGCAGCTGTGGTCACAACATGGCTGCTGCTGAAAATGGGCTGCTCTGCAGAAGTACAACTGCTCTACAAGTCACTGCTCTGCAACGAACCTTCTCCTGGCTATTCCACTTTTTCCTTCTACATCTCAGTACCTTATGCCTCTTGACACAAACCCTGGCTGAGCACCATCACGGGAAGCCTGGTAACTGCCCGATGGTTTTGCAACACGATAAACCAGCAATATTTTTCACCACCAGTAACGAAGGTGGTTGTCACTCTCTGAAGACTCTTCTTGGTCTTGATATTTGGTTTCAGTTTTCAGCCTAATTTGCTCTTTTGTACACTGTCTTATTTACAGAACAGGCAGGTCAGGCAGTTTGTCTAATTTTGTTTTATTTCTTTTAGCAGGGGCTAGTCCAATGCATAATGCCGTAATAATAAATTTAATTTATTATCCAGTTGCTAACAAGTGCCTATGTCTGACACAAGCATTATCTTCTCCTTATCATGTACACACCTTTCAGGTATCCCTTCCAAGCTGCATTTAACTGCAGTACAGGTGGTTCAAGGGTCTGGATGGCTGCCAGACCTCTGGAACTGGTCTATCTTAAGTACATGAAGGTGTTCCAGAAGGCTCAAGCCATACTTCTGCACTGCCACATCACAGGGTAGAAGCAGCTGGAGGTTCCTCACTGCACAACACCCTCCCCCGACACAGTCACCCACAGTACCTCTGTTCTGGAAGCTGGGAACAGAATGGCTATAATAGCAGTCCTATTCTTAGTAAATCTGCATTTTGGTTTCTTGGTTTCTCAGAACAGATACTGTTTGATCCCTATTGCTCATTCTGTCACATGCTGGCGCACAGACATAGTTTCCAGTAGATCTGCTGCCTCCTCCCTCACAGCCAAGAGTATTTCCAACTTTTT
Organism: Ibycter americanus; assembly: GCA_035590275.1. Taxonomy (NCBI): domain Eukaryota; kingdom Metazoa; phylum Chordata; class Aves; order Falconiformes; family Falconidae; genus Ibycter; species Ibycter americanus. The sequence continues at coordinate 21,289,177 of JAVJGI010000064.1, read as the reverse complement.
CTTTGGACAGTTTTATGTCTGGCTAAGCCTCTGTGCTATTTATTTAGGAGATAATAATGTAATTTTATGGAAAAACTGTCCCAGACTTGTGCACTGAAAGAATAATTTCCAGATAATGGGAGATTTTAAGCATCCTTACCACATCTTCCCAGCCCATTGTGACCTGCCTTTTGCAATCCCTAACAAATTGAGGATGAAATCTCCTGATGCCCCCCTGGCAAGCCTTGGTCCAGCTGACACACAGATAAAGAGATTTTTGAAACTAAGTATTACAGGATTACAGGAACTTTAATGGTACATGAAGTGTCTGTATAAAAAGTACTTTTTACTGCATGTCTGACATCACTGTATTCCATATAGATGCCTTCTCAGATATTCTAGCTGTTCACCTTTTGTTGACAGAACCATAGAATTCCATTCAAAGCGAGGAATCTGTAGAATGGAATCATACAGAGTGTTAACACTGGTATAAGCCACGCACCACCCTACAGCAAAGAAAAGGCTCTCTGACAGCTGTTGTTCTCCACTTGAAGATATTTTATCACCTGTGTCCTTCCAAAAGCTAGGCTTATTCTAGTGCTGAAAAGGTTAATTTCTCAGTGTAAGGTTCTTCTTCATCTAAGTACAGGCAGTTCGCTTCCAAAAAGCAGCATAGTTGCAGGGATGTAAAGCAGATGCCCACGCAATACAGGCTCTGACAACTCCATTACACCATCTCCCACCTTTTGAAACCCAAATCCAGAGAAAAATCCCAGGTCACTATAGTTTGTAACAATGTATCAAACTGGAATGGTGATCAGTAGCACAACATTTACTGTCTGGGCAACAGGAAAAAGGATATTATCCTGGTAAAATGAAACCAATCACACAACAATAACCTTAAGCCTAAGAAAGGATTCCAGCTAAAATTAAGAGCGAGTAATTATGTATATAGGAGAACCTGCATTCATGACCTTCCATTACCCAAATATTTCCATGCTGATGGCTGTGCATTATCTCTGGCCACTATTCCCTGTCACAGCACTATCATTGCAGCAGACGGACAGCATCCATATCCCATCTTGCAGCTGCCGTAACCATCTATCACTCAAGGAGGGTATGTTCAGTCTTTTTCCTAGCATAGAAATCTTTGGTGAATTGAATTGAAACTCATTTTATTTTTTCTCCTTTACTCAAACTATGCTGAGATTGCTAGTGTGCCTGCAGTAAGGTAAGACATCTTTTGACTTCAGCTTTGCTGCAACTGCTTTCAGAGGAGGTGCAAGTTCTATGAAGTCCCTACACCATCCTGAGAACAGCTTGCAATTTCCCCCCTAAATACAAAAATCGCTCTCTCCCAGTAGGTGCTTGTAACTATTAAAACTATCTTTAATCTTAAAAAAAACTTTCAATGTCTTAAAAGTATCAATCTGCACTATCAATACAACTCAGAAAGGGCATAAAATATTGCTGACTGCTCACCTGAACTACCCGGTACCCCAGCATTTCCAGGTGTCGCTTTTTCACTGCAGGTTCTCCTTTCAGGTGACGTGAATCTTTGCTAAAAGCTTTTGAATCAAGAAATTCCAAAGCAATTCTGCAAACAACAAAAATATGCATTTACTTTCAGGTCCTACCTGAATAGCCAGAAGTGGTATTTCTAGTTGAGTTTTGACAGTTGCTGCAAGACTACTACTAGATAAACTCGGCAATTCATAGAAAAAAGAAAATCAAACAACCCTGAAACTAGACAAAACATTTTCCTCACACTGATCGAGAGATACTTGAACTTCACATGATTTAGAAAAAGAATTTCCTCCCTCTGTTTTTGTTCAAATGGCAAAAACAGCTAACCAGCATCTTCAGGGCTTACATTTGAAGAGGTGGGAGGAAGACAGTACTCCAGTCTCACGAAACACATTTCAAGAATGCTGTGTCTGCTCTAGTGTACAGGGTCTGGCTGGGACGGAGTTACTTGTCTTCACAGCAGCCCACATGGTGCTGTATTTTGGATCCGTGACCAAACCCGTGTTGATAACACACCGATATTTTGGCTATTGCTGAAAAGCGCTTGCACAGCAACAAGGCCTTCCGTTTCTCACTCTGCACCCACAGTGTATAGGCTGGCACTGGCAAGAGGCTGGGAGGCAACACAGCTGGAACCTCCAACTGGCCAAAGCGATATTCCACCCCATATAACATCATGCTCAGCAATAAAATGGGAGTTTTTCCAAAGAAGCCATTGCTCCAGCATTGGTCTGCTGGTGGCAAGTGACTCATTTTGCATCCATTGTTTTCTTTTCCCTTTTTTAAAAAAAATTTTATTCTTTCTTCTCTTCACTTACTAAACCATCTTAATTGCAATCCCAGGAGGTTTTTTTCCCTTGCTTTTGCCCTCCAGATTCTTTCCCCCATCACACTGCAGAGGAGTGAGTGAGCAACCGGGTAGGAGCTTAGTTGCCAGCTGGGGTCAACCCACCACACCTAAGAAAGCTAAAACTCTTAAGGCTTTGGAGAAAGGAACAGAGGAATAAACAGCCTCAGGGTTGCAACAACCATTTAGGTCATAAGCATCAAAAACCTGGTCTAAAACTTGATCTGAATGTGCAAGAATTTGACACACTAACCTCTGAGCTCCTGGTGGCAGAGCCTTTCTCCCTTCATCTTTGATGGCATGTCTCAAATATGTTCCCTCCACATCATCCAATGGTGTATTCCGAGCCACATAGGAAAAAGGTTTTTTATTTTCATCCAGAACACACTCAAAATCTGCAAGAAAACACAAAAAACCTATTCGCTGACAAAAAAAAGTGGAAGAATTTGATCTGTACAGTGTTTACTTCTAGAAAAACTAAGTGATAACCATTATTAGAGATACCAAACATCATTTATATTATGCAGAACTTAGAAACTGTATTTTATACGTCAATTTCTTCTTTGCAGTATCTCGTGGCCACATGCCCAGGGGCCTCCTAATCTTGGTGATAATAGTGATAGCACAGGTCTCCATAACAATCCTCAGAGGATTAACTTCTCACCTATTTCATAGCAGTATGGTGTGAGAACAGATATTCTTGCATAATGGCTTCCTCCTAAGATCTCTGTCAGCATTCTGTGAACATGCTGTCGCAGTGGATTTATTCGCCCACTGCCTACAAAGACAAAACACAGAATTCATACATCAAAACTTCCACAGCCAAAGTTTTGAAAATAGCACTTTGTGACACCACATTTTTGACATCCAGCCTACTGAAATAAAGCTTTTGCAGACACCTGGTGTTATTCCATCAGAGTTCAGAAACCAAAACCATGTGATCATCTTTTGGGTGGAAAGTGGCAGGTACCTATGAAGCATGAATTTCAAATCCAGACTTTCCAACCCAGGTTTTCTCATTCACATACTATAAACACTTTAGTTTCAGGTTTCACCTGTTGGATTTTGTTTGCTTTTAATCATGCTTAGACACTTAAATAAGTATTTACTTATTTTGCATCTATTACAGGCACACCACACTGTCACTTCTCTGTCTGTTGCAGATTGTTTAACACCTTGCTCCATTAAACACCTTCAGTCACAGAGATAAAGTAGCCGAGTTCGATGGAGAGCAAAGCATATCTCCCCCATGAGAATTAGTGGAGGAGATACTGAGTTTGCATTTTAGAAGAAATGTCTAGCAGACTGTTGAAAATAGGCTACTAATAGTAACAAGGGCGGCCTTTTCTCTCCTAAATTACTTACTGTTACGTAAGACACGTTGGCAGTAGCGCTCATGAAACCAAGGGATGTGAAACTCTGGGCATTCCAGACAGACTGCTCTGTTCAACTTCATGAGGCGTGAGCGGACCCTCCGCTTTAGGGTATCAGGCAGGACTAAGTTAAACAAAATAAAAAAGGTGTGAACTGCAATGTGAAAAATCCAATACACTGAACCAAATAGCTACCTCTGAATTCTTTACTAGAGATGCAAATATCTGTATTCTACGGCGTTTATAAAATTCATGCTGCAGAATCTTAGAAAGGTTCTCAAAATACCTGAGGAAAAAATGAAAAATAACAGTTTTGCTCAACAGCGAGACAGAAGAAAGAAGCAATTTAAACTCTCTTCTATCATTTCATTTTGAATTAAGTGATTGAAGGCAAAATGGCAACAGTACACTGACAGCAAACAACGTACTGGTAGCGAGGAAACAGTCAGAAAAACGCTCAGTCTCTTATTGAGAGAGAAGAGAGTGACAGGACTAATTTCTTGCAGACAAGAATCCCACATTATTTCTTGAGCTTTGTGACTATTTGTAGTAATAAATACCACACTAATGTAATTTTATTTCCAATAAAATTGAAGAATTATTACATACTGAGTGCAGTAAGTTGACTACAGAATTTGTTTTAAATGAGCTCCTCTCATCTGCAATACAAGTCTGTACTTTTAAAACACAGCACAAATTTTTGGTTTTTCCTTCTCATTTAGCACTCAAATAATGACTAGATTATATAGAGGTGTCTTTCCAGAAAATGGAATTGTTTGAAGAGTAATTCTACTCAAGTCATATACAGGTCCACAATTCCATTTTATGCCAAATGTTACACAATCAAATTCATCAGGGCGACAGGTATCTACCTGCAAGTTGAGCATCCAATTTGCTTAGGAAAGAAACATTAAATATCCTTCTTATCAGAACTGGAGGAAAATACCCAGCCACTGCCAAAACATGACCAAGCAGCACCAAGTGGTAAGTTTCAAAACAACCTTTAAAAAACAGATAGAAATCCATATTAACACATAACAAAGTTGAAAGTATTTGCAATATCCACCCCCTGGCCTCCCGAATCATGAGGTTTCTCTCTTAACGTACTAAATGAACACACAGGTAGATTAAGGACTACCTGCTAACTGCACCAAAGCATAAGGTAACTCTTGCCAGATCTTTGCAGGAGGAAACTAGTTAGTCTTTAAAAAAAGTAACTCCATAATATTTTAGTAGACAGCAAGTTTTCACAGTTCTGTGAGGCTGTATTATCAACCAAAAAAAAAAAAAAAAAAAAAAAGTCCTTATGCATTTCCTCTACAGCTTCGCTATTTCTTTGTGATGAATTACAAAATGTATCCTATCTCCAAATGATGATTCCTTGGGGAATACCACAACAATCCTATACAACAACAGCACAGCAAATTAATCAGAGTTTTCACTTACTTTTTACTATGCTTAAGATACCTTGCTAGTCCCTTATCAACAGTAATTCTTAAAGGGTGAAATGAAGCTAGAAAACCCAACAGAAGCATACATTGAATCTTTGACGTGGTTTAACCCCAGTAGGCAGTGTTAGTGATAACAGACACCTTTTCATTTGTTTTAAAAAAAAAAAAAAAAGCACCATTCTATTCCCATTTTTATTCAGTACAAATAATAACTTCCAATTATATTTGTTTGGTGTCAGAATATCTTTGTCTAATGCACTTACTCAAGTTAGAAGTAAGATATTGGATACAACTCTCAAAGAACTCCTCATTGGCAGGAGGGTCATAATTCAGAGCAGAGAAAAGGAAGAGAATAACATAGATTTCAGAGGGGTGGATCTGGAAAAAAAAGACGTCCTAAATTAAATCACTGCAACATATCCTAATACTCCTTTACAATAAAAACAGGGTTTATAATTCATTCAGAATTGGGAGATTTAAGTCTAGGTAAGCTATTTTCTAGATACCTTTTCTTGGTCAACTTTTCCTGGAGAAAAATACATGGGGAGGAAAAAAAAAAAAAAGCAGAAATCATTAAAATTACAGCTATGGTTAAAACTTAGTATCTATTTCATGTAGATGACGCAAGTGTTTCTGTATACTTAGACTTTAAAAAGCTTTTAAAAAGGTTTCCCATTAAATACTCTTAAGGAAACTAAACTGTCATAAAATAAAATCAAACATCTATATAAATACAATTGAGAAGGGTGGGGGGTGGGGAGGAAGAAAACACAGTAATTTTGACCGAAAAGACAGGCTGTTGGGAAAATCCCCACAAGAATGACTAATGTAAAAATATACACTGTGTGATGTGACTATTTGTAAAGGAGTTTTCAAAAAAGTATTTAAGATGGTCAAATGTAAACCTGAATGCAAAGGATTATGGCTGACCTAACATGAACTGACTGAACAATAAAATAAGAAAGGAAAATTAAAGAGAAGTAAGTGCAAAATAATATACATAGAAGCAAAACAGCTTTGAGTGAACATAGAAAATTACAAGCTCCAAATCAGGTAGACCGAAGTAAACTCTTAGAAACACTGTGGATTGTGCTCTGAAACACATTTACTACTAACCTGTAATTTCTTACTGAGTAACTTACATGGTACATAGAAAGAAAAACTGTAATACCTTGTCTATATTTTCAACAGTCACAGAAGCTATTCTGTCAAGTAAGGAAGGACAACGGTGGTTTGTTTTTATGAGAAAAAAAGACAACTGTAGAACATTTGCCCATGTTATTTGGTCTATCAAGCGTCGACACGTGGCCATAGTTTCCTCACTGAGGACTTCTTCAAACCACTCTCCATTCACATGTGTAAGTTCTTCCAACAGAAGATTTAAGTTGTTGCCTTTCTGGAGCCTCTGAAATCCACAGTCATTTAGCTTTTGCAGAAGCTTTACACATAGCTCAGACCTGTTCTGCCAGTGCAACCGGTCATAATGATTCCATTTGACAAGAGCTGTAGCAATGCAATTCAAATGATGGAGCCTGCATTGAGGAAGAGCTGCTGCTGCTTTCTTTATAATGATTTCCTCCACTTGAAAGGAAGGAAGCATGGCCAGACCACGAATTATTGCAGCAGTATCAGCAGGTATGACACTAGATTTTAAAAATCTGGAAGAAAGACAGAAATAAAAACAGACCATCAGTATGGACAAAGCGCAAATGTTTAAACAAACAAATAAATTACAGGCACGAAAATTCTATTTTAAAAGTCAAAAACTGCACATCAAATATAATATAAGTAGAATATCAGCAACGTGGTGGAAATTCACACAGTCAGTGACTACCATCTTTTTTCATTGAGATTAACTTCTTCCTTCTAATCTATTCAAAACTGAAAAAGGGAAGAAGACAGGGAGCATCTCAGTCAGATGGTGAGGCTTCAAGTGTTACTGATAAACAGAGAAGTTCTTAGTAAGGGCAGAAGGTCCACCTCTGTTAATGGAGTCTGTGGGTTTCAGGGCCTAGATAATTTCTGTGATTTCTGTCCTGGGGAGCATCAGGTTCTGAGGTGCTTGAGGAACATGAAGGCATCATCCACTAAAAACATGTACAGCCAGGGCACTGCATTCCTACAGAGGCTGAGCAAGGAAAGCAACAGTGGCAAATCTCTTCTCCCACGATTCCAGAAACTGTTCCCCTTTCTGTGTTGCAACTGTACAAGCCTGAGAAGTAACTAGACAGTTCTTCAATCAAAAGAAGAGTGCTTCTGCTTCACACTTTCACTTGTCCCAACCATGGCATTCTTACTGTATATTTTTCATTTCTTGTTCCTTCAAAGATCAAAGACGACATTGATACCCACCCTTCCTATAAAGTACCAGTCAAAATTTCCTGTTCAATGTCATTATACTGCAGCAGCCAAAGGGTGAGGGGCAAATCCCCCTATTTTCAAAAGATATCATGCCTTTTAGCAGATATTATCGGGTCTATAGCCAAGACAATATCCACTTCCTATCCCATGATTTATGTGTTTAATAAAATCAAATACTTTTAACAGTTTGTTACTTTTTCATATTTTATGGAAACAAAACAATTTAACATCTTAGCTTGTTATTTAAAATATTAAGTAGACAATTCTCTAATACTGAAATAGCTAAATTTCCAAGAATACACACTTACCCAAATAGTAACATTTTTAGTTTGGCAAAGAGTTCCAGATTGTGGCAACGCAACTCCACCAAGTACTGCGTTAACTTTACCAACTGTAATACATGGTAGCTATCCAAATGTTTGTGCAGAACAGAAGTCATCCTGAATACAAAGAGAAAAAAACGACATGGTATTATGCTAATACAGAAGATATTGCAAAACCCCCCATCCCACATGAAGAAGGGGTGTCCTGTGGTGCACAGTATCTAGGTGGAGGGTTGCACACACCTACACTCCTCTCCACCCCAGTTTTAACAGTGTTCCACTAAGACACAGTAGCCTCTCTCCACTTAGTGAATTACAAAATTAAAGCCCTCATCACAGCAAAATAGTTATTTCACTCTAATAATTTCTGTTGCAGATTTTACAATCACTGACATTTAGAGCAGACCAAGAATGGGATAAACTAGAACAGCATCACCAGCTTCAGCACCGCGGTACTCACATAATGGTGAGGTTGCTACATAACAGTAAAGGTTGCTACAGCTATGGTGGTCTAAAGCTGCGAGAGGGGGCTAGATTTGCAGGGAAAGATAATACCTTAAGATCTTCTTTAGACAGGGTCTAAAGCTGCGAGAGGGGGCTAGATTTGCAGGGAAAGATAATACCTTAAGATCTTCTTTAGACAGGGTCTAAAGCTGTGAGAGGGGGCTAGATTTGCAGGGAAAGATAATACCTTAAGATCTTCTTTAGACAGGGAGATTCAAGAACAAGCATGAACTCACCCAGTCTTCCCTTTAATACCGCTCTGCTCCACAGTACTACTTGTCCTTTTTCTTCCAAGGATCTACTTGCTTCACACAACTACATTCAATCCAGTTATTGCTCACAACCTGTATTTAACTCTGCTGCATCTGTGACATATATCTGATGCTACATCTTCCGTGCCCAAAACCTCAACCGCTTTTCCCTTCACTGTATGAAAGATACCATCTCTCTCTATAAACAACATTCAGTTTACAACTGCAGAAAATCTCGCCCAGGTTTTTGAAGATGCAAGACTTAATAGTTCAAAGTAGGGCACAATGAAGAACAATTCACATCAGTGACAGGATTTCCTAGACAGGACGCATTCTCTGCAACTTACTACATTCCCATATGTCTCACAAGTTTACAGTAATTGTTTGAGGCTAAATTTACTCAAACAGGATCACATATTCGTAAATAAGCCAAAAATCATACTACATCAACTTGGTAGGGTTGAAATGCCCTTCTATGAAATTCCTGAATTGCCTCAATTACCTCTGGGTCAAACTGTGATATTCTAAAATCTGTGACAGCTAATTATATATAGTATATATGCATGTATATACAAGTGACACACTCTCTACTTCCAATTTACTGGATATTATATAGTTTTCCATTCTAAACAGAAGTAATGTACCTAGAGAATACAAATTCTTAGTAGTAACAAAAAAAAACATTACTTTTTGAGTAGATGAGTATTTCTGCATTTCATTATCTGCATCGTCTTCAGTATTACCAATACTTGTTGACTGCTAAATTCTTCTGCCATGTGCACTGCAGTTACTAGCAACCTAAGGATGAAAAGAAAAGATCTGTTTTCCAAAGAAAAACAGTTGAAAATCTCCAGCAAAGATTGCAGCCATTTTCTGTGTCTAGGAGGAAAAGAACCAATAGAGTAGTCCAGGAAATACAGGAAAATAAATTCCCCCAAATTAGAGACCTTTGTTCTGTGGACCTTCTTCTAAACAGTTGATCTATATGGCACAGATAAAGAGATGTGAGTGTGTTAGATCAGTACATACTGCTGTGATGCTAGAAACCAGCCAGTCCAACAATTCTGAAAGCAGACACAAAGTAGGGAAGGTACTCTAAGACACTAAACAATTCACAATCAATCAGCAAGCTACAGATAACAGAATCAAACATGAGCTGAACTGGTTCTGGGGCAAATAAAGCCTATTAATTTTTCTACCTCAGCACTGATTTTTACCAAAAATAAAATAAATTGAAAAAAAAAAAAAATCTAGGAAAAGCTTTTGGAACTAAGTCAGCTATGGCAAAACCAACACAGGCTTGCAGTATATCCCAGAGCTCTGAAAAGGCAAATGTTCATGAAGAAAAGTCTGAAAATATGACTAATTGTAATTAACATAGCAAATACTGCCTAAAACTGCACACTTTGAGAGACCCATGACTAATACCACCCCCAAATAGGATTTTGTAGCACAAGAAACACAGCCAGAGAAAAATCTGCCACACAACATTATGCTCTAATTGCAAAATAAATACTGAAGTGTTCCCTGCTGACAACCTTTCATATAGAATATGATGTACAGCAAACTGGGACAGGACAAGGCTCAGGCTGTTTCAGCTACTGCCAGTCTTAAAAAGGAAAGAGCAACATATACCACTGCATGTATTTCTCAGGGGAAGGACAAAGTTTTTTTACTACCATCCACTGTGAAAGGAAGGCTGTACCCTTAAGAGACAGAGCTACAAGGTCACCTTGCATAACAGCATTCACATAACCCTTGACTGTATCTGGCTTTCTATGCAACTCTTTTAAGACAAACTGCTATGAATGAATAATTTAGTAATACACTGCTACAAAGCTCCAACGAGGAAACCAAATGCTTAGCTCATAGATAGGCTCAGAAATTCCTCCAACCAGCAGTACATTTTTAATTTCTGTGCAAGACTATGTATATATCATAAATAAGACAAAATTGTCAATAAACTTACCTTTTTCTTACCTTGGATTCTGCCATAGGCCCAAGAGTAAAAAATAATTTTGCAAAGGTTTCAGGATCATAATGATCATCTATATTTTCAGACAGCAGCTGTTTAGCAACCAAGCGGAATTCAGCACTGTCAAAACCCAGCTGCTCGTACAGTCCAAGAATAAGACTAATACTGTGTATATCAAGACCAGAGGCATTTTTAAGGAAAATCTGGTTGCATTTTTCTAGCAATGGATGGTATCTCAGTTTAACATTTTGAAGAAACTGTAGTACTCTTCTGGCATAGTTGAAGTGGACTTCATCCTTTTCCTCCAAGAGCTGTCCAGCCTTGTATAGTAATCGATCCCGAAAACTCTGTGAGATAACATCAGATACGCTGATCATCAAAACTGACAAGATCCTAAAAAATTTAAAAGATTTTACACTTACACATTGAACATGAGTAATAAATTTTACATTTCTTAAATAAAACTATGCAAAGAAAGGAACGTTACTCAGGGTGTTGCTGGCTTCTGTGTAAAAAGGAATTTAAAATCTAATGCAGAAAAAACAGATGAGCAAAACCTATTCCTCCTACTAAAGTAAAAATTCTACTTTCAGTGAATTCTGAAATAATTGGGATTTTTCAGCCATCCCTTACAAAGTTGTATGCGATGAAAGCGTTTTGCCTAAGGCAAGGCCCTGACTTGCCCAACTCAAATTTGCAAAAAAGATCTTTAATGTTCAATGGAAACTAAAGGAACCCAAACAATTCTCAAGTAACAGAATGAGGAGAAGAGTCATTGTCACTCCTAAAGAAAGAATCCCTTCCTATGGGAATAAAACTTATGACCACAGGGAGAGTAATTTCTGTAAAGAAATGCAGTCCCATTCAACGAGTTTCATAAGCAGAAACATCCACAAAAATAAAATGTTGGGACAGCTGGTGCTGTAGAAAGTGGAAAAAAGCAAGAGCAGCCTTTGCTATAATGATCCAGGGGGAACAGAGGCAAGAAAAAGAAGCTTGGACTTCTTTGACTAGGGCTGGGTTTTAAGTAATTTTAATATTAGGGCAATGCACTAGACATGCTAGCAAGAGAATTGGTTAATTCAACCTGACCAAAAAAACCCAAAACTCTCTGAAGATAAATAAAAATAACATTGCTTTAAGACTCCTTATTGCTATTCACTATTGTAAACTAAATCCATGTCATAGTAGAGAAACTACCAATGTCAAGGAAGCAAAATATCTTTTGGTGAGTCAATAGCCTCTAAATTCTCAAAAAAGTCAGTGTAAAATTTAGAATCAGGGTAAAGAAATATCTGCCTTTTTTTCCCCTGTAAGTAGAGCATTAATTTTAATTCAGTGTTTAAATGGGTTATAAAGAAATTCTTCACAAAATCATTGGGAAAATGCATTCACCTAAGCAGACCTGTCCATGAAAATCAACACACGAATACAAATCACCTCTTTCCCACAAACCCCAAACAGCAGAAAAGCAACCTCTAGTTGAGAAAAAGGGGAAGTGTTAAGCATAGGCAGCCCAGTAATTGTGACATATTGCTTCTCCTGCTACTCAATTTCATTCTGACACTTACCTTATATCCTGTATAGAATCCAGTTTCATGTCCACAATATGAGCTACTTTGCCAATTACAGGACTGCAATGTCTGTGTTGCTTGTATAAACACAGTGCAAATTTAGATAGAGCTGGCAAACTAAGCCTGCCAAGACATCAAAGAAAGACAGAATATTTACCGCTTATTTCTATATATATATATACACCTAAATATGAATATATATATATGTATACATACCTAAATATGAATACCTAAAGACAAAAATCTACTTCAACAACTACATAAAAGACAAGGTTATAATCAAATTATAAAACAAGGAAACAAAATACCTAAGCATTTTCTATTTGGTCACCTATAGTGATACCACAGACTTAGCCAAAACACCTATGTGTTTCATATTAAAGCATATTGCTCATATGGAGCTCTACAAAAACCAGAACTTCTTCATTTAACCAGACCAGTTTAGGAAATCTATGAAGAATACATTGTCAAGGAATGATGTGAAATAGCTAAAATGAATGTGAGCAATGTATTACCTGAATATCATTTTGTGTTCAAGCTATACTGAATTTATCTACTTGTCAAGATGCCCCAGGTGTTAAGCTGGGAGAGGCAATTCTGTGATGCTAGTGCCAAGACTGACACTAGCTTCCTTCTGCCATTAACCTGAGATTAAAGAATGAAAATTACAATATAAAAAAACTACAAAAATCAAAACAACCCAACAAAAAACAACAAAAAACTGCACAAAGGGAAAATGTGGGTGTTCTAACACATAAGGTTTTTACTACAATTGAGATGAGCAGGGTTCTAACAACCATTTAAAAGTTGGGCAGCAAGCACTAAGATAAAACTGTAAATATTAAAACTTGCAATTTACTTCAAACACACAAATTTACACAGACCACGTATTTAAAAATCTTAAGTGTCAGTCCCTGTTGTTGCAGTATCTGAATCTCTCAAGCATTTGTGTACCAAAGTCCATCAATACTCAAGGCCTCCATACGTATAAAAATAATCTCCAAAACCTTCAAAAACATAACCGATGTTTGAAATAGGTAACATTTACAACATCTTGTAAATAGTTTTCGAGAACTCTGTGTAGCCTCACGTGAAGCAAATCACACTTGCAACTTACATCTTTCACAAAGTGTAGCAATACAGGACTTACCTTTCCAGTCTTTTCCATGCTTCTGTAACAAGCACGTCTGCCAGAGAATCATGGCCTTCAACATTGAGCCTTCAGAAGCAAGACATAAGTTTGAAGTTTGCTTCAACAGTTATAAAGAAATAAGACATACGTCCTCTCGTTATTTATCATAGTGTTTTACTTTTCTATTGCTTCCTCCATTCAAACAGATTATAAATATTTGTGCATCAATAATCACAATTCAGTTTACCGGGAGTGCAAAACACATCAGTTCTGCTGCATCACAAAAACTGAAGCACAGGACATTACATCGTCTGTGTTACACAGTCAAGAGTACGGAAGCTGGGAGGGCAGTCTCCCAATTTCCTTATAGGATGGCTCTGCAGTGAAAATTCCATCTCTTTTTATTACCAAATACAAAATGTATATATGTGGAATTCAAAATAATGCTGCTTACCTCAGAATACTATATAGGGTGTCCACTATGGCCTCATCTTCCATGTGTTCCACCTTGTTTTCTGCTAAAATGCAAAGGGTAAGAAACTGGGAGTGATTTTTTATATAGCCACTAGTCCTTAGGAGAAGTGGCCTCTTCTTTTGCAATTGCCACAGGACATTTAACGCAATTCCCACATGTTTTTCAGAAAGCCTGGTCTTGTTCCTGCCAACAAGGCTGAAGACTTCATCTTCATGGGTGCAGCTATTTATCTGGCTCAAAAGCAGATCACTACTTAGAGTCCGAGCTTGGTAAAGTCTCAGCGTATACAGGCAAACCTGCCTCAAACAAAGCATTTTGCTATGCCTACCAGCTATCCTTAAAGTGTTCAAAAAGATCCTTCTTTCAGTTTTCGCAGTAAACCATGTTGTTATGAAGAACAAACACAAGTATTTGAAAAATACAGGATCATTCTTCTTTCATCCTGTATGGTCACTATATTAAGAAGAATTCAATTTTGAGGTACCTGTAATGAGACAGAATTAAAGCAGTTAACTACAGCCATAACTACTAGCTAATAATCAGTGTCTCTACCTTTTAATGTTCTGAGTAAGATAAGCTTGAGAAGAATCTACAACCTGGATTCTTCTCAGAGAAGCTCCCAACAATGAATATTGACAGGCTCACAAGCACTAAGAAAAGTTAGTCCACTTGGTAAGTTTTCAAAGTTAGAAACCTTCCTTTAAAGGTACGTATGCCATCATACTACTACTGAGAAGATAAAGCTGAGCTTTTTAACATGCAGGCGCTGCATGACTAAGTCAAGTAAGGCCTGCTCTCACTAGGCCACTTCATAATCCCAAACTGGGGTCCAGGTACTTCCAGAAAATACAACTATTGGTGGTAAAAGGAAATGAGGTGGCAAGAGCTCCTGAGCTGGTGTCACTGGATTCCTCTGGCTCTCTAGATGCATCCATCCCACAGTGATATCTACTGTACCCTGTCTACAAGCCTCTCCCAGAGTTTCCTTCCCACTCTCCTCTCCTACTAGAGAGATGTGATCTATGTCTCGTAAACACATGAAAATTTTGGTATATGGCTTCTAGTCAGGAAGGTTGACCACCTTTGTAATACCGCATCAGTCGTAACGCATCAGCTGAAATCACCCCCTGCACAAAACAAAAGCAACCTAATTCCCCAAATTCTAGTGGCAGTTACAGCTTTATCTATTGAAATCTGGTAAGTATTGACTTTTTTTCTTAATATATCCCCCAATTTGTACACAGCGCTAACACGCGTGTATTCCACAACCTACAAAATTGGTTCCAAGCTGCAGAACACAAACCACTGCTGGTAAATGTCACGGTACAACAAAAAAGACCCATCAAATTCCCTTAACTCAGAGACCATGGAAAAGTCTACAGGTCTTGCTTTAGGAGATATAACCATTAACAACAAAAATTATCAACATACCTAACCTTCAGCAAACTTGAATGCTCTTCAACTGCAGGCATGATTCCATCAGTGCAACGTTATCCAGGCAACAGCAGCAGCACATACTAGGTCTACTGAGAAAGAAGAAAACTTACTTGGGCAGTCTATGTCAGGTACTGAAACCATTCCACAAAATTAGATATAGCTGGATTTCTTCTGATGTCTGCACAGTCAGCTTCAGAGAATAAAAAGTCAAATCACTTTTGTCTGCTTTTTTATATTGTACTGCACTGCTGTTGCTGACACTGGGGCAGACACAAGGAAAGCTAAAATGAAGTAATTATAATTTATGATCTGTTGTAACGTGAAATGTTTTCTTCCCTGTGCAAAATAAAAGCATATCAAAATAAAAGATACAAAATTCCTAGATATTATACGTTAAGTACCTTTTATAATTATCATTTGCTTTATGGTCCCTTTTTAGAGATTGCTTTTATTGCTTCTATTTGTTCCATACGGCAGCTGTCTTTACACAGAATTTATTCCACTTTATCACTGAGAACAGTTGTGTGACATTATTTATTCCATGTAATCTCCATAAAAAGTATTTTTGGCTTTTCCCTCTTAATATGCAGCCACATGCTTTCAGAAGTAGCTGGGTCTTCTTATGAGATTTTATAATGTGTATTAACTGAGCTGAAATACAGATCAAAGGTTGGTCAAGCCACTGTTAAATCACAGTCTAGTAATCTTCCACAAAGTCTCAAGTACTAAATTAACCACATTTACCAGAACATTTGACAATTTTTCTACCCTACGGATTTTTCAGTTGATTAAAAATACTTTTTCAGTTCCCTTTTGCCATGTAGATGCATGTAGATGGAGCCAAGCAGATACAGTGACAATTATCAAAAGCAGAAGTGACTGACTGTTCTACCAACGGCTTCTCAGCAGAAGCTGCAATACACAGTTACCAATTACTGAAACTACCTAATTTAAAGAGAGGAAAGAAGCATCTCCCCTATAATGATGTAATAGTAAAGCACAGCATGAAAACCAGCACAAATTTTTAACCTTTTTGTATGACCATGTCCAGAGTCCTAGCTGCAAATGAGCAGGTTTTTTTCTTAATCCTGTTTTAGAGAATTACGACAGCATCAGACAAAAACTTCTGAGAGAATACTGATACTTAGTCCCCACAGTACTGGCAAACTAAGCTGCCAGAGGCCCCGATGAAGTAGATACCTGAAGAGAACATAAAAACTTCAGGCTCAAATCATTTCCTCGTTAGCCCAGGTAACACGTCCTTACCCCTTCTCCTGCCGCAGTGGACCTTCCACCCCCTATCCTAATGACTGGGAACCAGGATCTCTATCTAAAACAGTCTGCAGGAAGTTTCCAAATATTTCTCTTTCTGGAAATATTTAGCAGATGTGAGTGATGTATCACAAACCTGTATGCAAGTTTGGATTGCAATTAATTTTACTATCTTATAAATTATATATAATTATAAAATATTTATATAAAATAAAAAAGGAAGTAAATAGAAAACACTGGATGTTTTGAAACTTACAAATACACACATATGAAAATATACATGGATTAAAAAAAGGGAATTTGTACGGACTTGAACTAATTCTAAAGTGTTCTACTTATCATGCAAAATATACGCTAAAAGGACAAGAAATTCTTTAAAATAATTTCCTAACAGTTGCAACACAATAAGCATGCTCAGGGCTTACAAACTACAGCGAGCCAGGAAGTCTTCCGCGAAGGCGAAAATGCGGACACCCACCACTCCCCACGGATAAGAAGTACTAAAGGTTTAAGCAGCTAAGCGTTAGGAGGGCCGCCCGCGCGGCACGGCGCGTTTCACCTGCCTGCCACCGCCGCCTGTTTCCGTCAGCCA
>JAVJGI010000064.1:21236640-21268596 GCA_035590275.1 Ibycter americanus | reverse complement strand
GCCGGCGAGCGGCGGGCCCGGTGGGCCGCGGGGCTGCCTGCCCGCAGCAGGCGCTCTGGCTGGCCTCGGGGGCTGCTCCCTGCCGGCTCGGGAGTTTGAATGAGTCCGCCCTCCTCGCCGAGAAGGCCCAGTGCCCGAGCTGTCTGCGTGCCACATGTTCTCTCCTCTGCAGGCCTCTCCTAGGGAAGCGGAGCCTACAGGAGCTACCGTGCCTGGCAGGAGGGTCCTCTGCCTCTCCTGAGGTTTTCCTAAGGCACTTCAGAGGTTTTTATGAGTAGTGAGTTTCAGGCTCGTTTTATTTGCAGCCACGACCAAACTATTAAGTACTGCGTATATGGGATTGTACTTCAGTCATTGAGGAGGCTTTGAAGGAGAGAGGCTTCGGAGAAAAATAGTTGATTGAAACTGTGGGCAAAATAATCTATTGTAGGGCTAAACATTGCCTTATGATTCAGTTGCAAGTAGAAAAATTATTTTTCCGTAATGATGATGAAGTTATCACTTTTGCTAGTAGTTGCCTGATGTTTGACTAGTTATATTTTAGTAATCATCTGAGACCTGTTTTAAGAGGAACATGAGACCATTTCTTTTGCATGAAGTCTGTTTTCTAAGACGTATCTTTTCTTCTGAGAGAATATTTTGGTTTTCACATTTTTGTTCTAAATGGATAAATGGTTTTAGTTTTGGTTTTGCGCATTTTTTCTTTTCTTGTTTTTCTTCTTTCTTTTCCTCCTATTTTGTTTCACTATTCCGATTCATTAATGCATGGGGGTCTAGCACGACTCATTTTTAGGTGCTACCGTGGTTAAAAATATGGAAGTTAAGACATGAATTATGAAGCATTAATGTATCTAAACACACAGAGCTTGATTTATCAGTTTTTAAAACTATTTATAAAGATTCTGGAAAAAGTGTAGTTTCCTGTATATGAAGTAGATCTGAAGGAGCGCATATAAAGGATACCAACAGCAGTAATCCTCTGAGAGCACCCTTTGGGACTATATTTCTTATTAAGACTTCCCATTTTTCCAGTTCTCTTCTTTGAAACAGAAACATTTTAAGTTAGCTAAGTAGTCACCAAGCTGTTACCAAAAGAAGATTTAGTTTTTCCCTTAAGATCTCAGAAAATCTGTGGATTATAAGGGAATTTGGAGTGAAGAATATGCACTGCAATGGAGGATTTTACTGCAGCATGATGTCTCCACTACCAGTTCACTCCTCCATGCCATGTGCATTTAGGAGCCATCTTCCATTTGGAAGCAGAGTCAGTGTATGCCAGGGAGGAAATCTGGCCATCTTCTGATGGAGTGAAGTTTAGGTAGGAGGCTGGGATGAGGCAGGGAAGGGATGTAGAGCTAAAGTAGCGGAGAAGGGAGGAGAACATGAGAATAAAAGATGATAGAACCTTTTTTCTGTTATGGTTGGCAAATATGGATCAGAGTTAAGAACTGTCTCCTACTGTTGCATGGTTTTGCCTTATTCTCATCTTCAGTAGCAGGGGTAGGAAGGTATTCCACTTCTGAAGTTTAGTTTGGGGATCCTAATGGGTAAATGGCTTGGAGATTACACTAGACCCTTTAAAAGCTTTTTTCCCTTTCATACAATGCCGACACTTACCTGTCCTTAGCATTTTATAAGTTATGAAATATAAGTTCACGGTTTCAGACCTATGCTAATCTGCTTTCTGGTTATGAATAATAGAATAGAAATGGAAATGTTTCTTTTGTGCACAGACCTGGAAGAAAACACTTGTATCTTTTCACAAACCTTAACGGGGGGGGGGGAAAAAGTACCTTCTGCATAAAGTAGATAATAGAAAATCATGGCTAACTCGTGACAACAAAGCTTTTAACTTTCTATTGACAAGAGTGTGGTTAGATACTTTAACATCTTTTTCGTTACGTCTCTTTCCTAGGAGCATAAAACAAAGGGCATGATCTACTAGGAACCTGTATTTCTGTTTAAATAGCTAAAGAGAATGTTGCTACCATCTCAGCTGAATGTTACATTCTCCTGGCTGAGATGTTATAACTGAGTGTGCATTCCTTATATACTTGAGCGCAAGTAGATTAAATTCGTGTTAATAATTGTAAAAAAAATCATACTGAAAGTGATGTAAATGCACTAGGCAGTGCAGTAGTGTTAGGAGCTTGTACTGCATATTTAGTCAGGACCTATGTGAGGATGGTGTTTTCTTAAATCTCCTTAAGAACATAGCAGGCTTTTGCCTCATGTTCATGGAAGACAGTGGTTGATACTGCCAGGTATCTATTTATTTATTTTTTAGGGGGAAAAAAAAAAAAATACTGTATCAGTAGTCCAAAAAAGACTTGTAGCATTAATCTAGAGAAGGAGACCTGATGGAAAGTGGTGTCAATCACTTTTTACCTGTAAAAATGTTGAAAGGTTGGCTTTTTCCCTCTAAATATCATTAGAAGGGGCAGTTAGGTTGAAAACCTCTAATATGTGGTCTCTGATGATGAGTAAAAAATCTTTCTGCATAAATTTCATGGACATGTGTAGAACACAAATATATTCTTCTTTTCTTATAGATGTGTTAAGTCCACATGATTGCAAAGACAGCATGTTAAACCTGAAGTGTGTTCAAGTGTAGTACTTTATACCTGAATCTGCTGACAACAAAAATCTTGTGCTGCTGATTAGTAAAATGAAAAAGAAAAAACCCAACCCTTCCTTATTTATCATTGCTGCTAATTCAGAGGAGGTTTTTTATGGTGAAACACACAGAAAAAGACGGTGGTGTTTTGGGAAAATGAGGAAATGATAGAGATTGAGGGTTGGGCTGGTTGGATTTTTGTTGTTCATACCTTCAGTATCATCGTAACTCAGCTGGAAGCTCTGGCACAGGAATGGAACTAGGAACAAAATTTCATGTCTCCCATTTCACAATCATAAATTAATTTCCAGTTTAATCCATACTGGAATGAACTTACAATGTTTTTAGTTTCTGGCTCCACTGTCACTCTAAGCTGATATGTGCAGCTGCCAAATTTTTCCTGGAGTGGGGAGAAAAGGGTAGTTTTTATGCAGCTAGGTGGCCAGTTCTATGAAAGCCAAAGAAGGGGGTGTATGAGCCCTCCGTTCTGGTATCAGTCCATATTTGTATTGGCTTCAAGTGACTGCAACCACAGCTTTAGTGGATGTGATACATGTTCAGTATTCACTTTGTGAATTTGCATTTTCTGGATTCAAAGTTTTGCTTAAAATTTCTGAAGATTCCAGATGGCTATCTTTTGCAGTGTAAATCAATGTAGTTTTGTCTTCCTGCATTTGTAGATGGCCTAAAACAAAATACTAAGAATGTGAATTTATGAGCTTTATTGTACACTTCATTTGGACATTGAATGAAGACCAGTGCAGAAGATAATTGTAAATTGATGCAAGGAAACAAATATAAAGGCAAGGTCAAGGAGAATTTAAAAGTAGGGGAGAGCTGATGATGACAGAGAAAGAAGCGAAGGAATAGGACAAAATACATGTTTTTGGTTTTTGTTCCTTCCTACTGAATACATCTTTGCTCCAAATCTGTTCTGTCCCATGCAGGGACTGAAACAAATAGGTAGTCCTGTGACCTCTTCAGCATACTTACAAATAAAGGTGGTGTGGGTTTTCTTCCCCTCATAAAACTAGAAAATACTACTGTATTGCTGCTTGCCATCAGCTCTCGTGAAATGCATGACACATTGATACTTCAGTTGGGGTGCATCAGTGAGTGCTTTCTAGCCCACTTCAGTCAAAAGGAGCTAGTTTATATTAAACAGTAGTATTACCAGATTCTTTCTAGCACAGGTGATTTTGAAAAAAAATTACTGAGGTGTATTTTTAAGCATATCAACACATATAAGTGATAATCTCTGGCGGAGAGATGCTTGTGAACGGTTTGGGATGGTTATCTTTTTCCATTGGCACAGATCATTTTGAAGGAGAGCAGCTGTCTGCAGCCTGGCCATGAATTGGCCAGTTTTAGCTGGCAAATACTTGTACAGAATAATGAGGCTGATGGAGGTGTGAAGGGGTGTGAACCTTGACGGACACAGCTGGTGGTGCATTGGTTATGGATGCAGCTGTTCTGACAAGGCTAAATATTTCTGGTGTATTTGTCAATAAATGCAAATATGCTCTAAGCTGAACTGAAAGTCCACTTTCAGAAATACAACAAACAGGCCTCTTTAGATATACTGAAGTCACCACTTCAGTGGTGGTGGTTGTGGATTTTTTGTGGGATTGTTTTTTTGGACATCATTTCTACTTAGACTTAGCAAGAGGCTCCTCAAACAGGAGGTTGTTAAGAATGATTAATGGCTTGAACATTTCAGGATGGTACTTGGGATGTTACATTGTCCTTTCTTACAGAGTTTTGGAAGGAAGAAGTGAGCCGACTTCTCAAGATTGCCCATCTGCATAGCACATTTTTATGTGTATGTATAGTGAGCATCTTTTGCGTTGACTTTAAAATCACATTCCCTTTACTTAGAATTTTGTTATTTTCCTGACCTCTTGCTAGTTTCAAATTGTTTTTCTTTGTTGGTTCTGTGTTTAACATTCATATCCCGTGTACTTACATTTAATACAGACAAGCTTTAAATGATCAGTATGTACAAGATTGTTTGGTGTTAAATACTTTTAGTGAAATACTAAATACATGAATAGAAGTTAATCGTTCATGGATCATTTGTAGCTCAGTAGTTTTCTCTGTTATGCTTCAGGAGAATGTCTGTCTAATAACAGTGCTGAGGATACTTAAGTATATTGGAGAGGAAACACTTGACTCGTAGGTAGGTAGGACAAATGTCACTGAAATTTTAGCCTAGCTTACTAGGCGACATCAGCTCAGGAGTTAGGTATATTTAGTTGGCCTGGTGTTGGTCCAGTCAGGGTGTTCATACTGACCGGTTGACATAACTGTCGATTAGAACCAAGTGCAGCCAGTATGTAGGGGATATTATGGGAGAATTTAGGGAAAGTGCAGGGAACATTGAGCTAACGTTTAGAACACAGACTGAACTTCTTGTGTTCCACTGTTCAAAATCAGTGCGAATAGAGATTCAGGTAGAATTCGTATTTGTTCCTTCTCTCTCCTACCCCGTTCTTTACGAAACAGAGTTAAAAATTGACACATGTAGGTATATTGATGTTTATTTTACACATTAGCTTTAGTCATTATCAATGAAATAAAAATTGTGTCACATATTAAGGTAGCTTGCATTTTTGGGGGCTAAAATACTGTATATAAATGTTAAAGGCATACCTCTATGTTTCTCAAGCAAATTGCCTGTAAGGCAAGAGTTAATTCCCTACTCAGTCAAGCACTACAGCTAAATGTGTAAAGAAAGTTTGGGTACAATTGGTGGATCAGTTGTGGTACTCCTGATCCTTAGATGCCTGAGTTCAGTTAAAACTGTCCGTTCTGCCACTGAGCAGTATTTATTGTAGCATTTATTCTGAGAGGTTTCCTAAAAGAAAATATTTCCCTGCCCCTCCATGCAGCTGTATATTCTGCTGCTGACAGTGTGAGTTGATGGCTGTCCTTTGAGCTGGTGTCAGTTCTGAAGGCAGTCTGTCCCCTCCCACCTGTCTCATCTCCCTTTGCTTGCCCACTCTGCCACCTTCCTTGCGCTGCCCCAGAGTTTGTGCAGCAGCATGATGAGCTGGTCAGCCTCCTGCTAACCTGACAGCATCAAAGTTCTGAGCTACAGTTGTTTTCTCTATTTGTTTCTCTGCCTGGCTACAAAATTTGTTGTACTAATAGAAGAGAAATGGTAATGTGGGGAGAGGAGCAAGCAGACTGAGGCAAGCCTGCTGCTTTTGACGAGTCTCTGGCTTGTGTGAATTAATGTATTCATTACAAAACTAAGATGGTATCTAGTGAGATTCTGCATGTTTGCGAAGTCTTCTCATGGTAAAAATCACGCGTGATAAACTACTGAGTGGTGTTTAAATCAGTTCTACGTTGTTCTTGTGATTTTCACTGTGTAATTTTGGCAAAATGCTAGGAGTGACACTGAGCACGAGTAGAGAGAACGTAGACTAACGTGATTACACTGCTGTCTTTTGATTTCTTACAGCCACTTGTTCGTGAGCTGAGTGTGACAGATGGTGACAATTGAATTTTTCGAGGCTGTTCTGTGGCACAGCTATGAGTGAATCTCTAGGAGGGATGTATGCAGTATGTCAGTTACATTTGGGTAGTGTTTTTTAGCAATTAAAAATAATTAGAACTTAAAATTCATGGATTAGGTTCCAAGTTCTGGAAAAGGTACTCCAGTTCTACAGATCCCTTTATCATCATTGTTGCTTTCCCCTCTCAAGTAATTCAGAAATGATGGGACTTCAGGAAAGGAAAAGAATATCATGATTGTACATAATGTTGGAAGGCTGGTGGTGCAAATGGGATTAAGACATGGCTTGTTACACAAAAATAATGGGATTTATATACTCAAAGGGAAAGTTGCATTAAAATTCTTGATAAAGAATCGTGGAATCATTTAGGTTGGAAAGGACGCTTAAGATCATTGAGTCAAACTGTAAACCTAACACACCAAGTCCACCACTAAACTATGTCCCTAAGCACCATGTTCTACACATCTTTCTAAATACCTCCAGGGATGGTGACTCAAAAGAGATAAGCAATCACGTAAAAGGAAAAGAAACAATAAAAAGCCCAAATCATTTCACTTAGCAGTAACTGTGGAAGAACTACATATTTGTATTTTTTTCCACGTAGAATGCTTTGGATCCAAATTAGAGCGGCTCCTGATAACTGCAGTGACAGGAATCCAGGAAATATATTCCTAAGAAATTTAATGCTTAAGTCTTAACATGACAATATGTTGGTGACGTGTGAAGTTGTAGCCATCACAAGTTATTTGCCACTCTTTGACCATTCTCTGTATTTGTGGCAAAAGTTCTGCTATTTCTGAAAGTATGCCTACTTGACTTGCGCAATTATTACTCACCTACAGCAGTTGAAGTTCACTGTCCTGGGCTGTTCACCTTTCTGTGCTATGTTCTCCCTTGAGCAGTTGTAGTTCATGGCCCAGGTAATAGTAACTGGGGTGAACTACACTGGGTTGTGGACTGCAGCAGCTGATGTATCCCTGAGGGGAGGAGCCTGATCTGAAGCTGGTGACCCTGACCAGAAGGGTGGGTTGGCATGTGGAGATGGTGGCCTTCTCAGCCACTAATGCTGAGCCTAACAGATTACGAATTAGTTTCTTTTAAGCAGTTGAGAGGCAGTTGCAGAGTTGTTTGAGAGCGCTCAAACAAGTTGTTTGCTCTCAAAACTGAGGTGTGGGGTGTTTTCTTTTTTTATCTCTGATGCTTATTTTACCTAGGAGCAGACAACTTAGTATGTATGTAATCAGCTATCTGGATAGCAGGAAGACTTCAAGCTTTATTATCTCCATACTTCACAGTATCTTTTCTTTTTTATATTTCCTCATCTGAAGTATGGCACTGAAGTTTAAATGTGATATTATTGCAGCAAGCATGAATTTGGGTCTACAAAACCTGAAAATGACCTGCAATACTTTGCATTTTCTGAACCTTCAAAACTACTTGTGTTTGTGCTCTGTTTTTTTTTAAGGTTTGCTTTTCTGCAGTATTTGTTGTCTTTGTAAAATCTTTTACACTGACTTACAGGTAGTGTTATGACACGGAAGGAAAAACTAAATTTTATTTTTATTACTTACAGTATTTAAACTTTTGAAGCCATGGGAGTAAAGGTCCAGAGACCTCGTTGCTTTTTTGACATAGCCATCAACAATGTACCTGGTAAGAAAATTAAAATAGCCATTCAGTAACATGATATTCTAATAAGAATAATACACATACCAGTTAACTTCATAATAAATGTGGCTTTTTTGTTGTTGTTTCTCTAGCTGGAAGAGTGGTCTTTGAACTCTTTTCAGATGTGTGTCCAAAGACATGTGAGAATTTTCGCTGCCTTTGCACGGGTTTGTAGATTTGAAATTTTATTTATAATTTTAAATGTAATACCATGTTAGCTAGTTTGATGTCTTATGTTATTTTTTTCCTGACATTTTCTTACATGTAAAAATAAGTACATGAAACGTTGTTTCTTGGTATCTCTAGAGATTTAGCTGATTTCTCATGTGCATCTGATGTAGAATCAAAGCAGTTGTAGCTTTGGCTTAGTATGTTGCAGGGAGTGTATACTAATCAACTTTAAATATGGACACAGTAAGCTGATTTTCTGTTACTAGCATAGATATTACTGTTCACATTATATAACATCACCCAGTCTTGAAAGGTAGCCAATAAGAGGTCAACCATGCAGACTTACTTTTTGGTCTTATACTACTTCGAGGTATTTGAAAGGTATTGCTGGTTTCATTAGTTGTTTGGGCTTTTTCTTTATTTTTCTTTGTTGATGGCGACTGGTGATTTCCACTGCTATTGAAATTCAGATTATTTCTTGAACAAAATACTGAGAAGACTCGCTTCTGAAAGCATTTCCAAACAGAATTATTGTCCGGTGGACTGCATGCTTTTGTTGAAAATGCTGACAGTTTAGCAAAACTTAAATTTATTCTCACAAGAATAATTTTGTGATTACATAAATAGCGTACATGCTTCCTGTCTTCAGCATTTTCTGCTTCCTTTCGTTCCAGCTCTGTTGTTTTTCAGGTCAAGGCTCTGTAGCTGTTAATACTGAATCCCTCAGCAGCACTAATATGATCTGAATCAGGTGTGGGTGCATAATTACATGTATGTCAAATTAGGTAGAACACTTAGTGCACCATTCATGATGTCTGCAGGAATGTAGGTATTATCTGATCTGACACAAAATCAGATTATCAAAATGTGTTAACAAATTTGAACCTTAAAGTGATCCTTCTTAATGAATGTGAGCATGTTATCATGTGACCATGGCATTCTTGATCTGCTATCAACTGCCCAAAAATCAGATTTATAGTGTTATTCCCTGCTACTGCTTTCAATTTTTGACTTGAAGTCTTTCAACAGCATTTCAGGTCAGGAGCAAGTACTACCAAGTTCATATTTAGTTGCTGACATTGAAAATCAAATTCAGATGCTGAACTACTTTGCTGCTTTAACATATTTAAGAATAGTGAGGAAAATGTATGGGCAGAGTGTTTATGATATTGGTCATCAGCAAATTAATTCAAATTTTGATTTTGTTTTCCACAGTCTTCCCCTTCAGGCAATTTTGAAAAGTATATGCCGTCTTCTTAAAACAAGGATCAACAGCCTCATGTTTTCCTGGCATACCTAGGTTGGGCATATGTCATAGTGGAATAGATACAACGTCACATTTATCGAAGTTCCTATCAAAAGTGTTTTTTCTAGCTGGTCAGATCCGTATGGAGGCAGCAGTCTGTTGCAGACAAGTTCAGAGGCAACTGCCCTTGACAAAAGCTCTTGTCAGTTTAATAGCTTGAGAATAAGATTAAAGGAAGATACAGTCTAATGGTTTACCAGCACTAAGAGGAAGAGATCCTTTTCCTTCCAGCATCCTCCAACTGATTACTTTACTGCTACCTTGAGGTTGGCTCTGCCACCCACTATGAGCCATTCATCTTGCTAACTTACCAGAGACCTTATCTATTTGTAGGTAGCTGAAGCAGAGTCTGCTTATCAGTCTTCAGCACCAGAGCTGACATAAGGGAGAAAGATGGCAGTTGTAATCATGAGAGAGGGAGGGAATGAGATTCCTTCTCCTTCCCCCTGCCTTTTTGTTTTTATTAGGAGCGTTTATGGTATCTTAACCATGCCATGTTGTAACTGAAGATCTGAGTGTTTCTTGCATACTTCTGAGCAATGCCAGTTATCTCAAACCTAAGCTGCGGCTGGTTAATTTCAGTAAATCTGCATGGATGAGACCAGAGTTGTATAGTAATGTCAGTAAGGAGTTTTCTGGTGTGACTGTTAGAGACGAAAGGTAGTTTCTGCTGTGCTTTCTTAAATGCTAGTTTCTGTTGGTGTTACAGGTATTTGTCTGCCTCACAAGCTCAATTTTCAGAGCAGAAGATTTTGATTAAGCACTTACGTAATTCTTTTTTGTAGCAGAGATCTACAGGCACAGAGAGTAATTTTATTTTTTGTTACTCCTCTTCTTTAGGTGAAAAGGGTACAGGAAAATCCACCCAAAAGCCATTGCATTACAAAAGCTGTCTGTTTCACAGGGTTGTGAAAGATTTTATGATCCAAGGAGGTGACTTCAGTGAAGGTATGATGTGGATCTTTGAGGAAAACTTTAATGGTTATGTAATAGTATATTGCAAGAATTCTGTGTATCATCACTTACATTAATTATTCTGTGATTCAACTGCTCTTTTCCCATTTTTCCCATAAGAACCTTTATGTGAAAACTTATGTAATAAACTTAATGTGTGTGTATACACACACGCATTTTTGCTTTGTTATCTCGGTACTCAAAGTACTAAGTACTTTCTATTGAAAGGTTTAAATATGAAGGTAAAATATTTGCTGCTGGGGAAATATAGAAAAAAGGGAGACTATAGCAGAATACATGGGAGGATACTTTCTTGTTTTCCAAGTTTGCTTTGGGACTACGAAGATGTGTCTTGATCTTCTTTGCGTATCTTGAGGAATAATGTCAGTGACTTTGATGCAGTTGGATCAGTATTTCATATTATGAAGCACCTTCCACATAATGTGACTTTTAATCAGTACTTTAAGTTGTAACTCACTTCTCTCTCAAGGAAATGGCAGGGGAGGAGAATCCATTTATGGTGGCTTTTTTGAAGGTAAGAATTTTATCAGTCTTCTCTATTTTGGTGTTACTATAAGCAATCACCTTTACATTCTGTAGTGTCTGTTCTGTAAACTGAACTTCATTGTTTCTGTTAAGATTTTGTCTGGTCTTAGAGGCCTTTGACTGTGCATTTTAGGTTATTTTACTTCTAAGATACAAACCTTTTTAATGAATGAAAATTAAAACTCAACTTCTTTGTATCTGTCTGTTTTACCAGATTGACATTGTTATAACTGTTTTTAAACATACACTTCTGGCTTGAGCAGCTAGCTAGAAGTTACGGGTTGTCTTCCAGTGAAAAGGAGAAAGGTGTGATCGAGTCAGATTTCCTTGCAAAATGTTTATTTAAAAGAACACATAACACAACCATGCTTTCCTGAACCCCAGAGGAATTAATGATAGAGGCCATCAGTTTTCTCACAATCCTCATCCTTGTTCAGGCAGTGTTGCAGAAGTACCTCATCTGCATGCTGGTGTGTTTCTCAGCCTGTGTTTGCCTGGACTACAGCGAAGCATCTCTGTGTTTCTTGGAGCAGTTTTTGTATTACACCTAAACCCATGTGATAGCTCACTGTAACCAGCAGGAGTGGTTATGCTCCTCCCTGACACTTTTCTTTTAACATAGGTTCTTGTCTCAGCTTGCAGCAAACAATCAAAGGAATTATTCACTATTTTAGTAGGGCCAGGCTGCAATTTTATATTAGAACTTGAGTTGAATCAACAGTTTGTAACCGTCAGGAGAGGGAGGAGGTCTTAGCTTGCATTGACTCTCATTGAGATCAGTTTTCAGAGAAAATTTCAGCTGATTCAGCTTGCTAAAATGCCCAAAGAATATTGCAGCAAAAAAGTATTTATTTCCATATTACTGAGTGGACGGAATTCAATCATTTGGCAATCATCAGAACCAACTCAAATGAGTGGCAGGGTCTGAGGAAATGTATGGTTGGGGAAGTTGAAAGAAGGAGCAAAACCTCTACCTACCTTCTGTCAGTTTTAAGTTGGCTGTTGAACTCAGCCACAGTATGAAACTGGATTTGTGGGAGTTTTTGCTTTTATGGATCACTTAACCAACTCACCATAGCATTAGATTGACACTTGATGTTATGCCAGATAGCAATTATACAGGTGACTGGAAAGTGAGTGGGACTGTCCCTTTCACTGCCAGTGACACATTGTGATGTGAAACCATAGCCTTACAGATGGCGTACTTTTCTTCTTTGTTAATGCTTGCTTGTGCCATCAGTATCTAAACAATACTGAGCAAACTTCCTCTGTGTGAAGAGTTTGGATCCCCCAGAAACCTCTATGCTGTTTTGGGAGAGGAGAGAGGATAATATCTTACAGATGTGTTAAATGAAGAATAGTGATAACTTTTCACAGATTCATTGGGATTTAGTTTGAACTGTTGACAATGCTTTGCTCATCAGAAGTAGGATTCATTCAAGTTAAACTTATTCTGCTAATGGCCAGCTTGGTAAGTTCGTCTGTGCGCCTGACAGACAAAGAGAAGTTGTTTGGGATTGCTATCAAACTGGATATGCGTGTGTTTTAAAAAATAATTACAAAACTGCCTGAAAATGGGGGGTTTCTTAATAGTTAATGCACAGCTAAAATTACCCAAAGAGACAATGGTCAGTATGTGGAGAATAGAAAGAGCAACAACTTAAAATGATGAGGTCTCTGCTAATGTTGATAGGAAACAAATCTCTTGAACAAGAATACGCAATTTTTTAGTTTTTTCTCAGGCTATACACCATTAATTCATATTTCTCCTTATTAAATTGCATTATTTAGAATGGAAGGAGTAATATATTATATATAAGCTCATATTTTGAATCTGGTTTTAATACCACTTTTTATTGAAGTGACTAGCAGATTTATTTAATATATAGCATTTATCTAAGCATATGTGGTGTATTAAAGTAACTGAAAACACTTTCTTTAGATGAAAGCTTTGCTGTAAAGCACAACAAAGAATTTCTCCTTTCAATGGCCAACCGAGGGAAAGATACAAATGGTTCACAGTTCTTTATGTAAGTATTGTACTGTCCTGAAATGGGTGCGTGGTTTGCCATTGGTAAGCTGTAAAAGTCATCCTTTTAAATATTGAAATCAATATTTATTTAAATATTTATTTATTTACTTAAATATTGTCTGGAAGGAAGGAAAGCAGCTCTGGGGGTTCTTAAAAGTGGTAGAGGGTGGGGGTTTTTTTGCCACAAATTAACTTTCCAATGCAGTCTCATGTAGACTTTAAATTCTTAAAATACATTGCAGTAGACTGTTCTTAAATCTGATTCATCTACAGAAAACGTTCTTGAAATACATCACTCTTACCCATGTTTCATGACCATAATTAACATGGTCAGTTGTGGATGTCACTTACCATTAGACCCTTATTTTGGGATTTCTGACTGATAGTTACTGTAATTATCCCAGTTTTTTTACTTCTGCCATGGTTGACATCTGTATGCCTTAGTAATGCTAGTACAGGGGAAAGCTGAGAGAAGGTCAGTTCTACATCTATTTCAGATGGTCTGTCCATCCAGATATGTTTTTCTTTCTTTGATTTCTGATTATTTTCTAACGTATAGAAGATTATTTGCAGTTTTCCTGCTCTGAGACAGTTGCTTTAATTTTTTTTTCTGTTCCAGGTAGTATTTATATAATTTGATAAATAGAATACATAATATATCCTGTATGAGTATGCTGTCTAAAAAAATATGTGCCTTTTTGTTCAGTAAAATGTGATAATCAAAGTAATTGAATATGTAGTTTAATGTATAAAACATTAAATACTTTAACTACACACAAGCTTAGAATAATATATATTTGGTTTGTTCAGTTTTAGGTTATTTTTTTAGTTCACTCAAATTAACTTTCATCTTCATATGTGTATACGGCATGCTTCAAATGCTGACTGCTTTCCACTAATACTGACTTTGTTTTTCTCTTTAAATTAAAATACGGAAACAACAGAACAACTAAACCTACACCTCACTTAGATGGGTAAATATCTCTTATCTTCTTATGTTTGTTCAAAAACTTCTTGAGAAAATTAAGTACTAAGAATTCTTACTTTTTTTTTTTTTTTTTAAATTCTTCAGACATCATGTCGTTTTTGGACAAGTCATCTCAGGTCAGGAAGTTGTGAGAGAAATAGAAAACCAGAAAACAGATGCATCTAGTAAACCATATGCTGAAGTACGCATACTGAGTTGTGGAGAGTTAATTCCAAAATCCAAAGGTAAAGTTGTGGTACATCTATGTAGATATAAACTTATGAGGTAATTTTGCTCATTTTCTTCCCTGTTGGTTGCTTATAGAAGTATTAGAAACTTATTTGTGATGGATGGAGGGACAACTGGTGAGAAGGTGAGTAACATTACAGTACAGTTTGTCTTCTAAAAAAACTTTAAGTGTGTTGATGCAGAAGACATTAAAGAAACATCATACATGCTTTCTTCAAAGCTGCTTCTGTCTTGGATTTCCTTACGCTAGCTGAATTTTAGTACAAAGCTGGCAAGCACTTGTCTCATAGAGAGTAGAGTGCTATGTTAAGAAGTTTGATGGCAGTCTGACTTTATTTGATAACTGCTGCTTCTTTTGCAGGTGTTGAACTGATTTCAAGTTTTTCAGGTAAATCTTCAGAACAGGCAGAGTAGAAAAGCTTGGAATTGCCATTTAGCAGATAGCCTTTTTAAGTTACTATAAACTATATTCTTAAATGGGAATATGACAGAACCTACCTTTCTTTCTGGAAGGGATGCCCTACTCTGCCATTCCAGAGCTGAACATGGGATTGGAGGTTGAGCCTTGTTTTGTAAGAGAAGCAGAATCTGATCTAAGATGTTGCTGTCACTCTGGAGAATCTCATTAGAGGAAACCCAGGATGTATGTTTTGTAGGAGCTATGATAGGGATCATTATGCTTTTTTATTTATAGTACTGTGAAGGATTACACCAAGGATATTGAAGCACAAGACAAGAATAATTGTTTCTTTGGCCTAAGGAAAATACAGGCATCCAAACTTGAGCTTCTTAGTTTTTCCTCTCCTTTTTGTTACAGTTCTGTGATGACTAGCAGAATGACTTTGGACTCTGAAGTGATCTCTTCAATACCTCAGAATTCCAAGCAAAATTATCTTATGGCTTCTGACTTCTCAAAGGTTCTAGAACTTCTTTAGATTAACTCACAAGTCACCCTGTGTGTTAGGATATAATTTTGTTTTTCTGGACAGTACTCAGGAGCATGGTATCTGTTAGAAAATGTACAGGTGGTATAGATTAGAAACTAAAATAGAACAATACAGATGCAGAATGGGTGAAGCTAGCGAGTGAGATACCCACTCTGTGTGTATGTCTTCCTTGGTTTGCCACGCTCCCTTTTTAGTCTGCTCTAAACCACTTCAAATTGAATGACTAAGTGAAAGTTTTGGCACTGAGCAGTCTGATGACTTAAAGCTGTTAGGCAGAGCTTTAAAGTGCTTGTCATTTTGTATTAATTCTATTCACTCTGATGGTTTTTTTCCTTTAACTTCTAAAAGAGAACAGGCTTCTGGAAAGATATGTCTAGTCCTACCCATTTGTCTGTGTCCTTGTACCTCTTTGCCTCAATATTGCTGAGATCCTGGAGACTGCTTCCTGTAGTTGGTTTGGTGTGCCACTGAGGGAAATTGATGCCAGGGTGATGGGATAGCCCACACAGCTGACTCTGAGGCACAGTACTAGATAATGGTGGGCAGCAGGAGTGTTTGGAGACCAAGAGGCCTTAGGCACCAGGATCAGGCAGGTGGAGGGCAGGGCTGAGTGCAGGGAGATGTGGGCCCTAATGAGCACTAATGCACAGCCAGCCTGATCAAGGTTCTGCGTGACAGAGCTTGGTAGAGATCCTGGGGAGTGGAGAACCCTGCTACTGAATGGGAAAGGCTGGCTGTAGGACCCACAAAGGGAAATCCACCGCTGCTGTGAGAGATGGTAATATGGCTGGAACTGTTTGCTAAATGCACAACATGGAACCACTGATGAGCTATGGTGACCTGAGGCAGTGGAGATGGGAGGAACAGTTTGTCATCACCTCAGCAGAAGTAAATTTGCCAAGCTACAGTCCAAATCTGACAAGTGGAGCAGGAGAGACCCTTGGACCTGCCAATGTATGGAAGAGGCCAGGGAATCTAGACAGGAGGAGCAGTTCCTGGGAGGTGAGCAGTGTCATGGAACATCATTAACAGAGAGTCATCTAACAGCGGAACTTCATAGCACATTACTATGGGAGGCAAAAGGGAACTGCTACTGTGAGATACGAGGCAGTTACCAGAGAAGACTGCTTCTATGAATTTGCTGTTAAGATAAAGAAATGATGTGGTTGCCAGCGAGGGAAGTAAAATAGTGAATTTCTGTGGGAGGGTACGTTATGATAGCAAGGGAGGCTTAAAGTATTTGTTTTATGAGCTTGTCTGCTAAGCAACACAAAGGAAGGAACTGGACAAGTCTTTATGGAATGAAAATAGAACTGGTACTTATTGCATTGAACAGGGAAGCCAAGATCGCAGTAGCTAGCAGAAGGAATGTCAGTTGAAGTTAAGTGCTTGGTATGAATGCTTTTCTCTTAGATTAAGGTTGAGGAAAGGCGATTGGATTTTTGGGTATCATGATGAATATTCAGATGAAGTGCTTTGTGAAGGAAGCAAATCTGTTTATATAGGATTGGATTTATTTAGGGATGAGTGGATGATGACTTGACTGAGCTAACTTACTGGATGCTATGTGAATTGAATTATAATATTGCAGAGGCCTAGATCAGAAGCTTTCACCTGGGAGTTGAGAGGGTGATCACCTAGAAAAGTGGAATGTCTTGTCTTTTCCTTTTTTTCTTTTTATTCCTTAAAGTTGGAGGACTTAGTGAAAATGAAAAAAGAATCTGCCCAAGTGGTATTATTTTTAGAAAGTCTTAAAGTTCCAGGGAAAATCCTGAGAGTTGGGGGGGGGGGGGCAGGCAGAGAAGAAAAGAAAGCTAAGTAGGTATTAAGCCAGTAGTTAGAAAGGTCACTACGGACTAGCTAAAATAATACAATTCTCAAGAAAAACTATGGAACAAGTAACATAATATTAATTTTCTTAAAGGGAAATGAGAGTTTGATACCAGTTGACAAAAAGTTTTGCAAAAGGGGGTCTAGTCAAACAAGCCTTGCTGCATTGTTAGAGATCATGATTTTGGTTAATCAGGGTATATCTGGGATGTTTTCAAGAATGTAAGATACTGGCATTTGGATTAAAAAAACAGACAAAAAATTAAACTGCTTGTGCATTGGGCAGTTTTTGACAAGACTCTGATGAAACTTTCTTATGAAATCTAGGTGATTCTGCACAGAGCAGTGCTAGTGGATTCATGATCTTCGTTGATGTTACAGATGTCCCTGTAGAATCACTGCTTGTAAAAGTGTGCTTTCTGCAATTAAGGCAGATTATGGCTGCCTTTTTAATTAACCAAAAACAATACTGTAATTAGGTCATTCTATCAGTACAATTTCCTTTAAAAAAAACAGTATCAGTACAAATTACTAAGCACTGATACAAAGTACAAAGTTACACATTTAGGAATCATGAAATATCTGTGGAATAAGAGCGGTCTTAGAAAATGGTAATTCTGTTAAGTCATACCATACCTGGATTTTTGATTTGTGTATCCTCCCTTTCCTCTTTTCTCACCTATTCAAACCCTAGAGTGCTCATTTCTTCTGCAAGCTTGTTACACATCATTGTTAGTTCCCTTTCCACAAGCTGGTTGCTATGAATAGTTGTTTCAGACTTCTCTGTTCCAGATGTGGTTGTTGGTTTTTTTCCCCATACTGAACTGGCCACTAGGTATAAACTCTTACGGCTTTAGCTGAAACTGTTCAAAATGAAACTGAAGATGGTGCTTTTTTTCCCCCCTCCCGTCCCTGCCCCCTTCTTTTTCTTTACCCCTTCCTCTGCTGTTGCAGTTATGTGGTAGGTTGCTTGTCTATAAAAACCTCTTTTGTGCAGAGGCATTTGTGTTGCAGGACTCCTCACAGTAAAAATGTCATCTGATCAACAAGGATCAAGTATGGTAGTGACTTGGTTACTGTGTATAATCTTCGTTGTAAGAAACAGTGGGTCCTTAATCAAGCAGTGAAAGACATAATAGGAACCCATGGCAAATAATTGAAGCAAGATCCATGCAAAATAGAAAAAAAGATCTGAACAACAGGGTGATTAAACACTGGAAAAAATTATCGGGGAAAATACCTGTCTAAATGCTGTGAAGTAGGGGCACCCTCTTTTTGGAGACTGCTGTAGTCCAACGCACGTTATTGGACTTGATACAGGGTAACTATCTGAGTGTCACAGCTGTGAATTACAAGATGAGATCATGTGTTCTGATTTTTGCGCTGGAGCCTGACTGCTTTCTGGCCAGGTCATTTCTTCATTTCAAGTCCAGGAGTCTGGTATCATGGGGCTAACGTAAGACTTGCAACAATCCATAACAGGCTAAGATGCGGAGGGTGCATGGCTGTGCCATGCAGTGTGATCATGTAATTCATGAAGTCTGACAAATACTATGGGTCACCGTGAATGGAGTAGGAAGTGGTGTATCTATTTCAGATGTGGTCGTAAGTTGAAACCCAATTCTGACGTTAGTGAGCTGAAACAGTTGGACTGTAAATAGAAGGCAGCTTCTTTCTCACTGACCTTCATGCTGCAGGATTGGTTTCATTTGTTGTTGTGATCTGTAATTGACCAGCACCAGGTTGGTTCAGTATTCAAAATAGCTTTTGCTGCTGAATAAGATGGTTAGATGTCACCAGAAAGTATGTCCAAAACCTCTTGCCAGATATTCACTTTGCTCTGTAAACAGTTCTGGGCTTTTTGGTTGGGGTTTTTTTTGGTGTGGGGTTTGGTTTTTTTTTTTTCCTTTTCCCCTGTCTTGCCGTTTCACTTTGTACCTGCCACATGATTTCCCAAATACATCTGCCATTGATGTTATTTGCTGCATGTTA
This sequence comes from Ibycter americanus, assembly GCA_035590275.1. NCBI lineage: Eukaryota > Metazoa > Chordata > Aves > Falconiformes > Falconidae > Ibycter > Ibycter americanus. The sequence goes on along the minus strand of JAVJGI010000064.1, from coordinate 21,249,793 downwards.
AGAATCACATTATATTAGTTGAGGTAGTTGCTCACTAACTCACATCTACTTCTCTATTGCTCATTTTAAAATAGTAACTATAACATACCTAAACTTGTTACAAGAATGTGGATAAAACTGTCACAGTTTTTGACACACTTAGAACAGATGCAGGAGGGAGAAAATACAGGAAATAACTGTGTGTGTTGATGTGTTATTCAGGCAATTCTGAAATTGATTTTGGAGACCTCTTGTTTTGACTGTAGGCATGTAGGAAACAGTATAGTGCAATATAGCGGGTTTTTTTGAATGGGCCAAAAGCAAAAGTGTTGAATAGATAAGAAGCATTTGAAAGTGTCTTAGAACTTAGAAATTACTGAAGTTTTTTAGTTCTTACTGTGTTTGTGGCATTTAGAGTTCAGGTGAGATGAGACTTATTGTTAAATACTTTGCTTTAATAAGGGCGTTGAGCAAAAGTTTGAGAAAAGAAACCAGGTATCTTGGTTTGGATGAACAAGGGAAGTAAAAAATAGGAAACCCCTGTCTTTTGGAAGTGTTTAGTGAGAAGCTCTAAAAACGTCTGATGAGAACTAGCTGATTTTAATCAGCAGGCTGTCCTAAATGCATAAGACAACTTGCTAGTTTATACTGCACCCAGAAATGAGCAGAAAACTAATAGTCTGTGAAGTACAGAGGTTGTGTTTCAGTTGGTTGGTAGGCTTTCATTAGTCTGTATCCAATGAAGCTTGTGAATAAACACATAGAAAACATCATGAAAGAAGTCACTACAAAAGTTGTACAGGTATGACTTGCGTCTGTGATGCTAATCTGAAAAATTAATGCCACTTAGTGCAATGGGATTAAATTTTATCCACTGTACCAGTGTGGGGATTTGGTAATGTTAGAAAGAGAAAAAAGTATTCCTAAAGAGTATGACTACAGAAACAGAGGCCAAGGTTGTTTCTGCTGAGATTTTTTTTGCACCATGTATCTGATCCACTGTTACCTGAATTAAGCCCCAGCTAGCCTGCTGTTACCCACATCTTTTATCTCAGCCAATTCTTTCGGAAGCAAGTGTTCTGCATCACTGTGAAGAGGGAATCTTTCACTGCTGTATATATATCACTGCATTCTGAATGGGAGACCTGGCAGAGCAGGATACTGGATTGCTACAAAAGAGTTGTTGGCTCACCTAGATGATCTAATGCTACCACCTAATTCTTTGCTGGAGTTAAAGAATAATACTACCTTAGCTTTCATTATGAATACTGTCATGAAAACATTGGAACAATCCTGAAGGCTGCTGATAGATCTAGAACATCAATGCATCACAGTCTATAGCCTGAAGGTGTTCTGGGCAAGACATGGTGGATGAGAAGATTGATTGGCGGGAGTGAAATATGACAGCTTCCTGTATTTGAGATTTCACTGTTTCACATTCGGTAACTGTATACAGAACAAAAGTTAATACTAAGAGATGATGATGCTATGAGTGAGAACTTAATTGTTGCTCTTCTGAGAAATGCTGACTCTCTTCTCCATTAGGAACCCATAATTGTCTGTTTCTGCAGTTGGTATAATATATCCATGCTTAATTTTGCTACTAAAGCATTCCCAGTTACGTCCAGTTTCCAGGAGGCAGTATGAAGTTCCCACAGCACATCATCTGTCATAAAGAAGCTGTCTGAAGTGTGACTAGAAATGAGTTTTGGGCAGCTGTGGTTCTGTTCTCACTGATTTTTATCATTCTAGCCCAAATGAAGTTGGGGTTTTTTCCACTGTGAAAACTTAAGTTGGTAGGAGGTACTAGCTTGGTATTACAAATAACACATTCCTAAGTATTATACCAACACTCATTATCCTCAAGACTCATTTTTATTCTCTTCTTTGACCAGTTCACCAAGGAATTTTATGTAAGCTTTATTGCTTTTGATCATTCTTGAAAAACTGCTACCTGCTATCCTGCAGGTTTGCAAAAATGAGATCAAGTTGTGTTGAATTTGAGAACTTCCACATTGAGCTCGCATGGTTGCAGTTAGAGATACCTACTGCTAACTCTCAAGAGTCAGTCAACTCAGTAATACTTGCTAAACACCTGGAGAATCGAATACTGATAATTCCAAAAACTGGTACACTGTTCCATTAAATAGGCACTTGCGTTTTCGTAAGGGCAGTTGCCAGCTCTACTCTCCATAAAGTGTTTCTTCTGCCTCAAGTTCTCTACATAAGTATCACTTTTTTTTTGCCTTCAGATCTCTAATCTGTTTGTATAGAATTAAAAGAATTCATTTTCCAAATAACTGCATACTAGGAAGTTGAATAGCTGTTAATAGATACTTATTATTTGGTACTGCTGCCACTAACGTTTTTTTCTGGACACCTGTAAATGTGATACATGATTAGAGATTGCTAGCAGGGAATTCTGAAGTGGAATTCTTCTTCCCATCCATATGTACAAAATCAAGGCTGTTCATAAGTAAAAAGCTGGTTAACAGCCTGTAATTCTTTGAAGTTCTTGAAATCTTGTATCTTCTGACACGTGACTTACTGTAATACCCAAGAGGACTGACTTTCTGGAAAGCAAGGACAAAAATCATCTAATAGGAAAGTTATCATAACATATTTTAATTATTTTTACAAGAGTTGCTCTAATTACTTGCCTTAATTAGTTTATAAAAATGACTGATACACAATAGCTGAGTACAAATTGCATCATCTTGTTGGGCACAAGTGGAATCCAATAGAAGAAATGCTCGGTTAGACTAAACAGTTGAATTGCTCTGTCTTCCACAGAAAAGAAAAAAGCATAGGCTATTCAGGGAGACACATTTATGTTTTCTGCTATGTGAAAACATTGTGTTCTCTCCGAATAGTTTTCAGATGCAGACAGGCTGCAGTCTTTGGTGCCTAATGTTTTCCTGTACATTTTCTGTGCTGAAGAAGAGCAGGGGGTGGGAGGTTGCATTTAAACTGCTTGTATGTTGATGTAGGTCAGATAATTTCTCTGTAAACCGTGAATTTTTTGGACAGAGAAAGCTATTAAAAACTTTGCAGAATAGGCTAATGTTTTTAGCTAGGATTCATATGCAATTTTAAAATTCATTTCTGTTTCTGATCTGAAGCCTGTTCTAAGGTCTTAACAGGTGTTCTAAAATATAGGTTGCTTGCTGTGATAAGGAAACAGGCAGTTTGGACTTCAGTATTTATTTTTGGTATATTTATCTCTGTTTGATGGTGAAGGTTCTTGTGTTCTGTCTGTGGCTGTAGTATATTGTGTAGTGAATGATGGGCTATCTTTGCAATTTGCAATGGCAAAGCAAAATAATGTTTGATGCTAATCAGATAAGTCAACTACAGCAGTCCGAAGACAACCAGTATGCTTTTCTGGATAGAGCTTTTGATTTTCTGGACAATAGCCCAATAGGAATTTTGTAATGCATTTGAAGAGTATTCGTACCATTTAACTGATTTACCTGAAGTGTCATAACTCAGAAACCTAGACTTCCTTTAGTGAAGTTTTTATAGTACCTTTTTCATTATGTGTATTTTTGTCAAATTAGTGTGACTGAAATAATACTTAGCTCACTTTTGATAGTTTAAGTAGGTCTCAGGTCAGTTAAAGGACATAAAAAGGTGTGTGTGTGTTCTTGGATTATTTCCTGTCAAACTAGTATCAGATTACCAGTAAACTGCTGATTTGCAGCTCCAACAGCCATGGGAGAAATGGTGAAATACGTAATTAAGGACTAGTCTGCTCTTTAGCAGGGTTCTTTTTCGTAACAGATGGTTAGGAAGTTATTTGTATATTTCTGCTAAAAACAAAAAATATCCAAAATAAACGCACATACGCATGATGAACTGGAGGATTAAAACTGTTCTCTGAGCATGATTTCGCTTGGCAGGATGGTTGGTTATTTGAATCTTCTCTCTGAGCTAAATTCAATGAGTAATCAATGTATGCCACTTATATTCTGTTTCAAAATTTCTCGTTTGTGATTTGAAAAGATATTTTTTTTATGAAGTCAGGTTAAACATGAAGCCAAAGAATTTTTTTTTTAATAAACACTTTCTAAATAAATTTTAAATAATTCTTCATATGTAACCTATGTTGTATAAAAAATAACCTGAAATTTTACAGGGTTCTACAAGGTCTTGACAGTATAAATTTGATAGTTTAGAGCTTCATAAGTACAAAATGTTGAAAATTTCTTATCTATTTCTGGACATATCCTTTATTGTACATGGGAGACACAGTGTTTTCTCCAAAATTTCAATTTGTTCTGAAGTATCTTGAAGAAGTAGTCTCATGACACAAGTATAAGAAGCTCAGGCAGATACTAGATAAGTTGATTTTTCTGAGATTCATTTAGAAGTGTTTGATATTAAAATGTCTTTGCTGTTCTGACTTAAAGCCAAAAAAGAAGACAAGAAAAGACACAAGTCGTCTTCCTCATCCAGTGACTCAGAAAGTTCAAGTGATTCAGAATCGTCTTCTGATTCATCATCCGATTCTGAGAGTGCTTCAGAAGAGAAATCTAAAAAACGAAAAAAGAAACACAAGAAAAACTCCAAGAAACATAAGAAGGAAAAGAAAAAGAGAAAGAAAAGCAAGAAAAGGTAAATTTTGAGATTTGTTTTATTTATTACATGTACACCATACAGTACCATTTTCTTGTCCTATAACTACAGAATAGTATTCTGTAACTAGTGAAGTAGGTATTTTGAAGTTGGAGAGACGGTTTTCATATACAAACTTAAATTTTTCTGATATGCTGGCAGAGGAGAGTGTCCATATGCATATGTGCTGTAGCTTGTAAAGGAGTGAAGGAATGGACTAAGACTTAAATATATTTGGCTTGAAATTTGAAGGAGTGCTTGGTTTGAAATATGTGGTGATGGCTTTTTTCCCTAAATTCACCTGTGCGATTAAACTTGAGTTACATGCAGTGGGACTTACAAGAACGTAGTATGCAAGATTAAAATCAAAGCTAAACAAAAAATAAATGAACATACTTAACATCATTTCCGTCTGATATGCCAAAAGTCTTGCAGTTTCACCAGAAGATAATAACACTCAAAAGGCACTTTTGCTTCTGAAAATGTTATTTCTAATCTAATAGTTCTGCTTATAGTTCAGTGTGAGATATAAGTTGTGTCAGTGCAAGTTACATTTTTCTAAGCTAGCAGTGAAATGTAAGAGATGTTCTCTTGGGGCAATGCTGCCTAAACATTGTTTCTGTGGGACTAAGCCCATTTTCATGCAAGTTTCTTCGTACCAACTGCTTGGAGTTACAGTAGTTTGTAGCCAGTTACGTATGCTAGTGTAAAATCTGAATTTGATTCTCCTGATAGTGTTTTTAAAAGAAAATAAATTAAAAGAAAAAAGCTGTATCTAAGTAGAGAGTAAATGTATGTTCAGTGTTGCACCATTGGAATTCATAGATAAAAAATGTTGTCAGAAGTCTACTACAGTTGTACATTTTAGAGCAAAGATATCACAGGGGAAAAAAAAAAAAGGCTGCTTCTGAAATAGCTTTGTGTCCTGAGTTTCTTGTGGTATCATTATGTATTAAATTAAGAGAACTTCTGAATTACTTCAATAGATTGAAAGGTGTTCTCTCATCCAAATAATTCACTTTAAGTATAAATATTTTTTTAATACAAAAATAAAGCTCATCGAGTGAAAGTGAAGATGAAAACCCTGAAGCACAGCCATTATCTACTGTCCGTCCTGAGGAAATTCCTCCTGTACCTGAAAACCGGTTCCTGATGAGGAAAAGTCCTCCTAAAGTAGATGAGAAAGAAAAAGAGAGGAAAAGCAGAGAGAAGGAAAGAGAAAGGTAATACATCTGTTTTGAGTCTTGACTCCATGCTGACAGTGGTATGATGACGTTACTGTTTTAGGGCTCTGATGTTGAGTCCTTTCCCTATTAAACAGTTCCGTGTTGTGAGCATTGCTGGATGAAAAATGGATTTTTCAGTTTATTGGCAACTGTTGTCTTTGTCATAGAACAAAGGCTTAGTCTTTGAAAATGGTTTCAGTGAATGAAAAATTTAAAATGCCTGATTCAAGAAGAAAGTAGAACACATTGCGATTTTATGTAGAATTTAACTGGAACTGTCCAATCTGAATCTATAATTTATTCTTCTTTAAAAAATGGAAAAACCTGGAAATCTTGTAAAATGTTTGTGGTCAAAAAATCTGAAGTTTTTGCTGTGTGGTTGTTGCTGTCTGCACTGATAATAATAATTTAAAAAAATAATTAAATGAGTGTTTTCATTTAGTTTAGTTTTTAAAGAAGTTTTAAAATTCGTTTATTTTCTCTTTCCTCTTTCCTTCTTTGATGATACAAGCAATATAACTTTTTTTTATTTTTAGTAATCTATCGAATTCACAGTCAACATACCAGAGGAGGCTGTTAGTGACCAGATCTGGAAGGAAAATAAAAGGAAGAGGACCAAGGGTAAATGTTTACAAATCTGTTATCCAAAATAAATAAGATGGTAGCACAGTCTTACTGTGCTGATGCTACTACTTTCATTAGGATGGTTGATTTAACAAGAAAAAAACAAAGGCAGAATTTATGGTGCATCATAAGTGATTTGGGGACTGAGGCTTGAAGGGAGATAACAAGGAAAATTACGTTAATTTCTTGTTTGCTTACGGAGTTTGAGGGGTGAGGGATGATGACAAAAAATGCTTTCTTTGTGTTACTCTAGTATTCTGTGAATTAGTGAATGGAGTTAGCTCAAAAGGTTTCTAGTGAACACCAGTATGATACCTATTACAGAAATGTGGGAAAGACTTGTCCCCTTTTTGGCAGGGGGGAGCTGTCATTCATTCTTCTGATTTGTGAAGCCTTATGCTATGCACTGCTTGTAGCAAATGTTTTTAGTAGCAGAAGTCTCCACCCCTCAAATTTTTAGTAAAAACCTGAAAGAGAAGGTGTGAAGTATTGTTTTTGTGTCGCTTGTCAAAGCGAAGAAGAATTTTCATTGTTAGAAAAGTGAATTGCATTTGTGCTAATTAAAAGCAACAGGGGAAGACCTCTCAGCAGAATATCCTGGAAGTAGAAGTTACCTTAAAAATAGTTATTTGGTCAGACATTTTCTATTTCTGCTTTAGCTGAATATCAAATATATTTTTCAGTAAGTTAATAACGTGTCAATGTAAACTTGGTATATACATGTAAAGTGTCTATGTAGAATCAACTGCCCAGGATAAATATCTTTACACCCAATTTGCTCTTTTTTTTTTTTTTTTTTTTTTTTTTCCTTCAAGCGTTACCGGCCACCTTCCAGATCCAGGTCAAGAGATCGATTCCGACGCAGTGAAACTCCTCCACATTGGAGGCAAGAAATGCAGAGAGCTCAAAGAATGAGAGTGTCTAGTGGAGAACGATGGATAAAAGGGGACAAGTAAGATTATTTCTTTCTGGAATATAAACATTGAAAAATTTTTATATATTAAAAATCATACCTGTCATCTTAGATTTTCAGTTAGTTACTTCCAAAAAAACAGGGCACTGACTTGGTTATCCCATTACTTAACTATGCCTGATTTTAATCACGCTACTGTAAATATATAGTTATTACTATAGATGACCTAATGTGATCAAGTTTCAGTTGTGAAGCTGTGTCACTTCTGACTTAATTTTTCAGAGTGGAGGGGATGCAAAATATTTAAAAAATCGTATCTTTCTTTCTCCAAGGAGTGAAATAAATGAAAACAAGAAAGATAACCAAAAAAGCCCAGGAAGAGGAAAAGAGAGAAAAATATCTGACCACAGACAAGTTTCTGAAAGTCCAAGCAGAAGAGGGGAAAAAGAGAAGAAAAAGGATCACAAATCCAGCAGCAAAGACAGGGAGACAAGAAGGAATTCAGAAAAAGATGACAAGCATAACAGAAGCAAGACCAAGAAAAGAGCTAAATCTAGAAGCCATAGTAAAAGCCGAGAGAAATCAAAAAGTAAAGAAAGAGACTCTAAGCACAGTAGACATGATGAGAAGAGAGTAAGATCAAGAAGCAAAGAGAGAGACCATGAGAAAGGTAGAGAGAAGGAAAAGCGCTATGATTCTAGAGGGAGAGATAAAGAAAGAAGTAGGAGCAAGGAGCGGAGTAAAAGAGCAGGCTCAAGAAGTAATGAACAAGACCACAGGAAGAGTAAAGACAGGGAGAAACGTAAGTCACGAAGCAAAGAGCGTGAGCATGCTAGAGGAAAACATAGTTCCAGCAGTAGAACAAGGGATCGAAGCAAAAGCCGAGATAGGGGTAGGAGAGGAAGATCGAGAAGCAGAGACAGAGATCGCAGTAGGAGTAAAGACTATTCAAGGAATAGAGATAGAGAAACAAGAAGAAGAGGAAGATCAAGAAGTAGAGAAAGGAGAGGTTCGCCAGATAAATACAGAGGAAGAGAAAATAGGAGGAGGAGAGAATCAAGGAGTTCAGAGAGGGAGGAAAGTCAAAGCAGAAACCGAGAGAGGTATTCAAACAGAGAAAGTAGAAGCTCATATAAGAGGAATGATACTGAAAGCCAAAGGAAGAGGCGTTCAAAAAGCCGTGACAGTAGCAGTCCTGAATCCAGTAAAGATAAGAAATCTAGTAGAGATCAGGATAGAAGTCCAGACTCAAAAAAGAGACCAAGTAGCAAAGAGAGAGAATCAAAAAAGTCATATTCACGCAGCAGTAAAGAAAAGGAAAAGACCAGATCCTCAGCAGAGAAAGAGGTAAACCAAAAATCAAAGAGTCAGGAAAGAGATCATGCCCCTAGTAAGGACAAAAAGTCTGATCATGAGACAAGTCCTGGAACAGATGACGACAGGCACGGATGAGTTTGTGGACTTAATGTTTCCATTGTCTCAAAGTTTTAGAGACACTTTGGGGAACGCCTTTTTTTAAGATGTGGACTTCAGTTTGGTCTTTTGATAATCTAAAACCTGGATCATTTGTACTGCTAAAGTTTTAATAAACTTGAAATGAAAAACGAATTATATGTGTAATAGAGTGTGCTGTGTTTTAAATATTTCATTAGTTTATGTATCCTTCTTGTGTGTTGGCAGCTAGAAAGGTAACTTCTATGCTGCATTTATTTTTCACCTGCTGAACTTAGTTTAGTGCAAACAATGGCTGCCTGTGAAGAAGCTTGTTTCATATGTGAAGAAGAAAGCTGCAAGTACATACTACATGTCATCTTAAAACTAGGAGAATGTTGCAAGGTGTCCATCACTCCAGTGTTGCTACGTTTGTATTTCATTAGGTATAAATCCTAAGGAAATTATAGCAGAAAACTATGGGGGGTTTTTGTAATCACAAAGTGAATAATAAATCTTCACTGTTTGTATTTCTGTCACTGCCAACAGTAGAATTCATTCATGCTGTAAGGCAGTCATCTGTTTGGGATTTTTTTTATTTGTCCTAAAGAAAAAAAATATTTTTAAGAGCTCATCAGTGTAATTTTTTTTCCCCTGTAAACTCCTTTTTCTGTTCCATGTTTTCATGTTTGTCTATTGTAGAAAATTCAGTCTGGATGCTTCAGACTGCCCTGCCTCAGTTGCTAGTTAATGGATGCACAGAGATGAAACAGACTACCAGAATTCACAGCAGGTGTCAGAGTAAGGAACCAGGAAATCCTTTCTATTCTTGCTGCTTCTTAGCAGTCTATGAGAAAACTATTTCAGTTCTCCAATACTGGTTTTTGGGTAGCTGAAGCAGAATATTAAAGTAAATGTTTTAAAAAAAATTCAGAGCCCATCTGAAAAGATTTGCTTTCTTCCCTGCATCCCCTCATTCTAAAGACTGTACTGTGAATTCCTCATTCTCTGTGATGTGTGTGTCTTCCTCAAACCAATTCCTTCCCTTTTCTGCTTTCCTGCCTCTGGGACCCACCCCTGTTTCTTTCTTACCACCACACCTTCATATGAAAGAGAAGGAGGCTGGCTTGCGTTGCTGCAGGGTGCCCACATGTGTGCGATCACCAAAGAGCAGCTGGTGTGTGGCAATGTAACGTAGTGGGCTGAGAGGAGGATAGATTTGGTACAAACACCAATGCTTCTTTCAGTCCTTTGAACTATTCACGCCAAAGGCTAGCAAATTCCTGAAGAGAAGTGATAACCATTAATGCAAAGCTGTGTCAAAGCAAAACAGTGTTTTCATAGTTGATTTTCATTTTTATTTGCAGATCTTTGAGTGTATAATTGTTCTTATTGTCTTTGTTACGAGTTTGTTAACGTTTTTGCTATGTAACCCACTTTGTGATCACTGTGTGATCAGCAGATGAGCAGAATTTCTGAAACTTGGCTTGACATTGTGATCCAGTTGTTCTAAAGGTAAACAGTTATGTCTTGAAAGCAAAAGAAAATATGGGGTTGTGAATAACATAAGCAACCTTTCTAAGGGAAGAAAACTAGAAATTGTGTAGTGTTACTTTTTGGCAGAGTAGTGGAGCTGCTTTGGCTATCAACTTTTTTTCCCCGTGTTTTAGTATGAATTTTGCATTGCAGTGGTCATTTTGCGCAGAATGTGTAAAAATGTTTCCCAAGCCCGCATGTAGGTGGATAGTAAGAGTTACAGGAGTGAACCAAAGATCTGTATAGCAGACCTGTTCTGTGTGAAGCCACTCTGAACTCTATGACTTTTGAGAAGTTGTAGCCCTATTTTGGGGGACTGTAGTAAGAAAAAGCTAGGAAGTTAGGGTTATTTGTACAGTGGCTTGGACAGAGGCTTCCTCAGTGCATTTATACTGTGCTATGCATGCCACGTGCTTAAGACTCTCATTTAAAAACTGCAGTGTTCTTTCATTATTTTTTATGGAGCTGACAGACAAGCAAACCATTGCTGAAGAAGTATGTCTGCACTACTGAGAAAATTCTTGCCAATACCACTGAAGCTCAAATAAGCATGTGAACAAATAAAAAAAAAAACCCTCAACTAAATTGACTCTGCTGTAGAAGAGGGGAAAAAAATGCAAGCAGTCAATAAGGCAATCCATAGGAATTGTTAAAAAATGTTACAAAGTCTTTAATTTAAAATCTCAAAATGGAGTTTATATCCAGTTGTAGTTTGCAGTTGTAACTAGTTACTTCAAAAGATGCACTTGTATACCCCTTCATGTGATTTTTTTTGTTACAGTTCAGAAAATTATTTGTACAATACAATTAGAGCTCGAATTCTTTCATAGCACATTAAAAATTCATCTGCATTGGTGGCACAAAGCTCACTTTCTGTTTTTAATGTACTTTGTAAGAAGTTAGTTACTTTTAATTGCACATGGTGGGATACAGTTGATCTCTTGATGCTTTGCTTGTATATTATTTGATGGTAAATTGTTTTGGTGCTGATCACTTTGTTTAAACTGAAACAATGATTGCAGTCTTGTAAGAGGGAGGATTTGCCATATTTGTGCTTTGCTTTATCACACTGGAAGTTGAAAACGCTGATTAAAAATTCAGTGGGTCTGAAGCTTAATCCCATGGACAGCAAGATGTCCCCAGGTACCAGTGAGCTCTTGCTGCCGTGTGAGGCGCTGACTACCACTCTTGCTGTCCTGGAACCATTCCTTCCCTCAATGGCAGAGCTTTCATGTTCCCAGCTCACAGTGACCTCCTTGTGCTGTAGTCATAGTGTAGCTCAATTTCATCTTTGGCAGCTGTGTCACAGATTATTGGCTTTTGGCTTAGGGAACGGAAGCATATTTGAAAGCAATACTTCTGTATACCAGAGGTAATCAAAATGATGCTTTCCTTGTGAATGGGAGGGAAAAGGTAGTAGATTTAAAGGACTGCTTTTTCTGTCAGCACCCCAGAACTGATGTTTCTCCAGAGAATTTGTGAACCTCAAGACTCGAGGTCAAATGAGGACAGGGAGTACTGGCTAACTTCGTAAGCTATATGTTTAAATGTATGTACAGGCTTGAAATAATTTCCAGAGGTTAGACATGCATTCTCTGTTGTATTTACAACAGATATTGGCATTTTACTAATACCATACAACCTGTGTATAGATGGAATGCTGAATTTGGTATTGGCAATAGCTCTCCAAACTTTTATCAGAAAGAGACTGTTACTTGATGTTGGATTTTCGGGGTACTGCTGTCAGCTCAGAAGCACAGATTCTTACTGAGGGTGGGTGGATATAATGTAAGGTTGTGTAGACACTATTGCCTGTAAAAGATGTGTTGCTGTCTGCTAATTCTTTGACACAGCCATAGTGTTTCAGTTGTTGCTTTGTTTGGGTTTTTTTATTTATTTTAAGAAAAGGGGGGTGGGGTGGGGAAAGGCTATGGTTACATTTTTTTAACCCTTTGTTCTATCCAGTTGTCAAAATTTTAACCTTAAACTTCTCACTTTCTACTTGAAATCTGCACTATGGACTTTTGTTGCAGTGGTCTTTGTCAGATGCCCTGAACAATTTGCAGTGATCCCCTAACAATGTCTAATTTGTAATAGTGTCAGTCTGGCAAGTGGATTTTAGAATAATGTAAACATAAAAGAAGCAGTACTTTAGCTGCCTTTCCTGGAACTGTGGATTTATTGTTGATTTATTGAAGCAAATAAAATATTTTTGGACACAAATCTAGGGGCATAGTAGACTCATTGCTTGTCTGATGACAAAAAATGTATATTCCTGCTTTTAGGACTTTCCTTACAATAGAAAACCTAGAGATATAAATACTATGCATTATCAAAGGTTATAAAATATTTAATTCATCTATATATTCTCACTCCAATATTTGAAGAACTGTGTGAGAAAAGACAGTAGTGTATTAACTAATCTTCACACTTCTAGATTCCTTGTGATAGAAATGTAAAGAACTGTTACTTGCACTTTCCTTCTTTTGCTGAAAATAGTTATTTTCCTAATGCACTATTGAAATTATTCAAGAAAATGCATATCAAAAAGTCTTTGAATTTTGCATTTTTCAAAATTTGGATTTGGTACAATTCTGCAGTTGTCTAGCGTAAAACTTTAGCTTTCCATTTTGTTGCATATGTACTTTTAGTATACTTATTTCTTACCCTTGAACAATTCATGTTGTGAGGAACACCATTCTAACAAAACTTGTTGCATAAAACCAAAAAGTAGTATTTGCCTGCTGTAAAAAAAAAAAAAAAAAAAAAATTAAAATTAGAAAACAAATTTTGGTATGGTAGCTTTTTTTTTTATAAAATTTCATGA
>JAVJGI010000064.1:21184917-21197586 GCA_035590275.1 Ibycter americanus | reverse complement strand
CGGGGCCGCCCTGTGGAAACGGTGGCCGGGCCGGCGGTCGGCCCTGCCTTCGCCCGGCGGGGTGGCTTCCTTCGGTGCTGGTGCGCCGGTGCCCCTGTTTAGGACGCTGCCACGCAAGTCGCGTTGCCCTTGCGCCCGGTGCCGGCCTTCAGGGGAGCTGGTGTGGCCGAGCGCAGGGCGGGCAGTACCTGTCAGCTTCCAGCCGGCTGCCTCGGCCGAGCGTGGCTAACCACGAAGGGTGTCCAAATACTCTTGGACTTCGTGTGTGCAAATATGCCGAAGCGAACACATTGGGTAAGAGGGAGCCATTTTTGCGTGTTCTCCCAGTCCGCGCTTCGTCTTGCCTTCTGTTTTTGCTATTCTCAGCTGTAAATCACAGAATTCGGTAACTCGTGGATGGATACAACAGGGCAGGCTTCCGTGGAAGTCAGGTGTCTTTTTGTATCCTGTAAGGGTGCAGACCTACTGGAGGCAAGACTTGAGCGCTTGGTCAGACGAAGAGGCATGTGGTACCTCACTGCGCCTGCCTTTGTTCCCTTTGTGCTCACCGGGAAAAGTGATCAGTCGACCAGTTGATGGGTGGAGGTGATACCTAGCCGGTAAACTGCAAGTTTCACAGCCAGGTGTCTTTGGAGCTCCCTGTGTTCCTGTTCATTCATGGGAGAACTGGAGACTTCATCAGAAGACAGTTTGGAGTGCTTGAGTGAGGCCTCTCTTCTGACTAGCTTTCTAGAATAGTCTCTGGCTTGACTGGCTTGGCCTGGGTGGGATGGCATGCTCTCCTAAGAGCCGTCTCACCTCTTCCTAATAAATCCTGAGTTGTGGTGTACCTAGCAGAAAACACTGGGAACATATATGGAAATAGTAATACATTTTCCGTGGTTCTTTTCGTGTTTTTAACATTTACATCGTATAATTCTGCATTGCTCACTCTGCATCTTAAGGTTCCTTCTCTTTTTGCGTTTCTGCTTAGAGATTTCACTGATCCTGCTTTTTCCTGTTGCTTGGAGGTTGTTGTCTTGGCTGTGATTCTTTGTCTGTAGTCACCATTCCCTTGCTCTAGGTCTCAAGGTGGCTTCTGTTTTTTTGTTTCTTCTTGTGTTTTTTTCCCTTTGTTTCTCTTACTATTTGCCCTTGTAATTTCTTTGTTCTTTTGGTGGAATCTTTTCTCATTGGTAGGCCCCCTCCAATGGAAGAATATCTTTCCTCCTTTTGTTTTCATTGATCTTCAGTGGTTTCAAGGGGCTACTCCTGAAGTGATTCTTTGTCAGTTCTTGTTCAACTTCTGGTGATTCTGCTTTCCTCAGTATCATCAAAGTAACAGTTCCCCTCTATCTGGAGAAGGAAGAAAAAAAATTTAATGTCCCTTCTTCCAGTGCTCAGCGTGGGATAGATATAGGGCTCCTCTTAGTGGTAGGATTTTAATAGAGCACAGACAAATTGAACTACTTTAGGTGAATATTAAAATGCCTTCTGATACTCCTCTCATCCTAGAGTTTGTAGTGTTCACAATTGTCTTCTATTTTAAACAGGTTTCTTCTTGAGGAAAGCTGATTTAATAAAGAAGAAATAAAAAATGCTGTTAAATTTGCAGTGTAAACAGATGCAAACCCTGAGGGAGTAAGAATATTCTCCTCATTTCTGTTATATTTACCCTACTTATTACTTTTAATGGTGGAATTTGAGAGTAAATTGTCTTGAGTGTGAGATAGGGCCCTTCAGGAGGTTTGATCATTCTAGATAATCAATTCCATAGTATCCGTTCAGAAACAACACTCTTGAGTTGAGCAGTAGATTTTCCAGTCCTTGTGGACACACTGGAAGACTATACATGACAGTATATGGGGTGTCTGCACTCAACATAAGGTCACTCCTGCTTATCTAAAGAATTGATGTTAAGCCAGTGCAATTAAGTGAACTAGAAACTGTTTGCTGTGCAAGACAAAGTAAGTTAAGCTTAAACCAATGTGAAAACATTAACATGTGCAAACACACATGCATTTTTGCCTATTGACTTGAATTGCTTCAATGTAGCATGTTTAGATAAACTGATTTGTCTATACAAATCAATTGCACAATTACAAAGATAATGCTTTACATGTTAAAGTTAGGAGGCCCTCATGGTAGATTCAGGAAACTGGAGTGTGTCTAGCCTGATATAACCTTGGCCACTGCAGCCTAGGCTTCTATTAATAGCAAGGGAATCAAATGTGGAGCCTGCTTACGAACTTTATCTACCATCTGCCTGCTCAGATAAAATTTTGTGTAGAAACTGTATACGAATATTATAACAGTAGTTTGTTTTTGTTGGTTCTTGTTATCTGGCTTCCATGTTCAGAGTTTTTTGATCTGATGCATCTCAAAAAATACTTCTGTTGAAGTCTTAGTTAACTTATCTGCTATAAAGGAAATTTCTCCAGCATACCATCTGGAATATCTTTTACATTTCCTTTAGGGTGGCTAATGTAAATCTAGAGATGGGTTTGGTCGGTGGTGTAAGGATGTGTGTGTTAATCTTTTATTACTAATTAAATCTGTAATTTACTTTTTAGAGATGACTGGGTGTTAATTTTTCATTTCTGATGCCAGGAAGCTGGAATATCACATATTAGGTGGATGCTGATTTGCTTTAGGTACCTTGTGTAATCCTCATTTGTTTCAGAAAAATCAGGTTGTCACACTTTTGAACCTTTTGATTCTCATGCAAATTTCAGTGTTTTTGATGATTAAGTTAATTCCACTTGGTCTGATATTCTAGAATGTAATTAAGACTTTAGAAAATATCCAAGTTTGTAAATGTGGCTGCTTGTCAAAATATTAAAAACTCTAGCTGTGGCAAGGTTTAATAGATTCTAAGATCCAGTGCTATGTCACTAGGTGAAAATAGTTTGTAGGCATCTCCCATATGGTATTGAGCCATGGGCAAATGGATTTTTGCAGCTCCATCAGAGATAATTAATAATGTTCTGAGGAAGGCAAAATCTTCAGTTCTGAAGCATTTATAGTAGACATATGCTCATAGTTCAGCAGGCAAGTTCATCTGTTGGAGGAAAAAAAACCCATGCAGGTGGACAGGGGAAGATTCAGACTGAAGTATTTTTTGTTGATAGATAATCTTGTGTTATAATGAAACTTTACAGAATAAGCTTGAAGAAAGCAATATGCCATGTGGTTATAATAAGAATATAACTAGTTAGTAACCTGTTACTGATGGGTACTGTCTTGTTTCTGTGGCTGTCTTGTTATGAGTCCTCTTTAAATCTGTAGACAATAACCTGATATACAGAGAGCCTCTACACTTTGGCTATTTCATTCCCCCGTGTCCTGTTTCTGAGTATGCCTCACTGTGTGTTGACTTATTTGTTAAATTAATCATGTGGGAAGCAGATGTTTTAGTGCTGCATTACAGTACAAAGAGAATAATATCTCCATCAAGGGTTGCATATCCTGAAAGGCAAAAAGCCAGGTTAAGAATTTCGTTAAACAGGCTTTTGCATTGATGTTTGCTGTGTATTTGATGGTAGTTATGGCAACCAATGGCTCCATTGACATACAGTGTTGCCTTCTCTTATGACTTATATGAAAGGGTCTGAGAAATTATAAATTTCCACTTGTGACAGTGGGCCATTTCTTTTATCAGTAGGCATGTGTGAAGTAAAAAACCCTATAGTTATAGGAAAGGTAACTGTTATAGATTGATGTTGTATGCCTTTTGTTCAAAAACGCCTTCAGCTACCTAGCTCTAAGCTTTCTGCAGTCCTGTCTCTAATGATCCATGCTCATCTTTCCATTTAGCTCCATGTCTTAGGGTGTACATTGTGTAGGTTTCCTGGAGATCCTGTCTGAGCTACACACTAGATCAGACGTCTCTTTTTTTTTTTTTTTTTCTTTTTCTTTTTTTTCTCTTCATTTTGTCTCTTTTGGGGACTGATGTATTGTTGGGTCTACCATGATCCCTTATGAAAAGGCTGGAAAACTCTTTGCCTCCTCTCACTGCCAGCAAGGATGAGAAGCACATTCTTGGTTTCTAGCCTGCTTATTTTCTTCTGCTTTAATTTATTTAGAATTGGCTCTGTTTTTTCAGTGCATTAAAATGTTTGCACCCAGTATTATTGAATAGTTCTAGTCAAGTTTAGATTTTGGACAGTAGATACCTAGTATTGATGACCTTTGCTACTCTGTCTCCATATCCTTCTTTCCCTCCTTCTGACTCAGTTTCTTATTTTATCCCTTTTCCGAGACACTTCCGTGCAGGAACTCATTTCAATAGAAATGGCCTTGCTGTGCTGTTTGGGAGCTATGGAAGAATATATTCTATTTCTTCTACTTTCTGTTGCTAAGTAAGAGTAAGGGACCTTTTTCATATTCTAGACTTGAGAAAACTTTAACAAATAGAGTGACAATAAAAAAGCAAGTTTGCTGTTGAGAAAGCTATTATTAATAATTACCTCTGGATATATTCTGTGCATGTTCATCAGGCAAGGTCTCTTGTATCATCTTGAGTTGTAACAGCTGTGATCTACTTGAGATCAGGAAAGTCAGAGCTGCCTGTGGCTGGGTTCTGGGACATACAGGTAATAATTACTTTTACTGGCATTAAGTAGATCACGTGGTTATTCTGTGGCGTGCCTTGCAACAGCAGATCGCCTGTTTAGCATACATATAGCATGTTTCTACTTTAAGATTGTCCCTTCCAGTGTGACTATCAATTGTGTTCTTTGACAGTAGGCAAGGAGGTTGCAGTTCTCCAGGACCTAGGCTCAGTTTGGTAATGCGGCCTCAAAGAGGGAAGGAAGGGTGCTCTTTTGGACCTTCCATCAAGAAGTTGCTGAAACAGATGCTTTATCAACAGGCTGAGACCCTACACATTGTCAAGGAGTTTAGCCTCTGAGCATTATGAAACTACGTAAGAACGCCCTCGTGTTCAGGATTGTTGGGCTGGTACAAATGGCGTTCTGTAGGATCTCTGTCAGCTCCCATGAATCTTCTCTGCTTTTGAAGTCCTTTGGGCTGAAGGGACCAAGGAGACGTCTGAGCTGTACTGCCTCTTAGCTTGGCACAAGAGTCTGAATAAACCCATGGTCATGTACTTCTGGTGGGTGTGACTCTTCGGAACAAAACCTCCACTACTTGACCTTCCACAGACAGGGTAGAGGAATCCACACTGGGATTCACACTGACCACAGCATTTCAAAGAACCACAGTTACCATGCATTTGTAAATAATTGATTCCCTCTGCCTTCTTCCCTACCTCCCCCAGACATAAAGCTCAATATTTTGTATTGCTGCTTAGGATTCCACAATAACATCCAGTAGTTTTCACAGAGCTTTATGTTAGGTCTTACCCTTGGAGAGCAAAAAAGATTGCAGATCACTGTGTTGCTGAAGTTCATCATGACATGCAGTCAGCTCACAAACCTGCCTGTCTTGATTTCTCTTAAGAATGCCTCTGATTAGGACTACATCAGCCTCTAAATTACTTGGTGCAATGTATTCCAAATGAGTAACAGCCAAGTGATAATTTTGTATTACTGCTTTTAGAGCCGTGGCCTGACTAGATGCCTCAGGAATAATGTGCGGTTGTTTCAAAGGCATCAGTAAGATACTCAGATGTATCAGTATACATAACTTTAAACATTTGGATGCCTGAACTCTTGCTGTGTTAGTCACTGAAAAAATTTAAAATAAATGATGGTTCTACCCCAAAGCTTTTGCTGGTAGGGCCAGTCTGGTTTGAAGAACAGAACAGTACTCTGAAGATTGAGCTCACAAGATTCAACTGCTGTATATCTTGCCTTGTCTGAAATTGGCTTATTTATTGTATGACTTGTCTATGGCTTTGTAACGTACTTCGGTATATATTCTGTTTAAGAAGAACCAGTGCTTTGGAGGTCTCTGGAAATAGTCTTGTTTAAGTTTGGGCTAACTAGTGGTGCTTTTCAGTTCCTTTGCTTTGATCCCACCAACTTCTAAAATTCCTTTTAGCTCTTTTGTGAACCTGTCAGCTGTCCAGGGTTCTAAGTTTGCTATGTCAGGGTGGAGTGGTATTTGTCTGGTACATATCTGATCTACATGGAGCTGTCAATGGATCTGTTGGCAATGGAGTAAATGTGATTTTGGGTCCATGTTTGGGAAACACGTTCCTAAGGAACGTCTGTCTCTTAGATCTTTCTTAGTGACAATTAATATAGGTTGATTTGGCATTCGGGCCATTCTTCCTTATCACTTGCAGAATATTAGGAATTTTGTATTTACAAAAAATCCTGGGATGGTGTCTGACAACTGCAGGTGATTCTAAATAATAGTGTCCTAGGTGCCCTCCTCTACAGAGTTCTGGTAGTAAGTTTTAAAAATAGTATGAATTTTTTTTTACATTGAAGTAATAGAGATAACCATTTGGGTATTACAATAACAAGGACTATATAACGAACTCTGTTGCCTTCATCAGGATCTATCTCTATTTCTGCAGAGTGCCTGCAGCAATAATAGCTCTGGCATGAAACACATGGACGCTTACCTTTCCAAGGAAACTGCAGATTACATATATATGTACCTTGTCTGTTGGAGGTCTGACCAAAGTGGTATCTTCAGCTTAAGTTGATATCTTTTATTAAAATCCACAGATCTTACTCAGATCCTGAAGAAATGAAGATTGTTTTTACATTTGTCTAGCACTGTGCAGTTGCTTTGGAAATTTGGAACCAAAATATTACATGCTGTATGTTTGACCTGTTTAAATTTTCTTGAGAAAATTTTTTTAGCCAGAAAATGTTTTTGTTAACACTATTTTGGAAACTTTTATTTTTGTTCTTTAAATAGAAGATGTACTGTCTGTGTGCTTCAGAGTAGATAATTGATGGGACTCTGAAAGCAACTGGGCAGGGAGAGACTGTATGTGAACTAATGGTTTGGGAAGAGTGAGGGCCAAGCAAAGATGGCTTTGGTGAGGGCTCGGGACTAGACATTCTATATGCTGATCCACTTGTCCCAGACCTACTTTTGAAGTCTTTTGAAGCTTTGTGAATGCTATGTAAGGCTAAGCACTCTGAAAAAGCAGATCCTAAAAATGAAGAAGTTAAGCATCCTGAGCTAGAATATACATTGTATCTTAATTTGTCCATCTTTAAGTCCATATTTAAAAAAAAAAAAAAAAGATGATACCTTTAGACTCCATGCTGTGAAAGAATTTTGCGTGTAAATACCTTTCTTGTGGGCTTTTTTGTTGTTAACCTCCATGAAGATTTTGAGAGTTGAGTTTGAAGAGTATTCTTGTCAGTGCCTTCTTCAGTGTATTCTCATCAATGCCTTCTTCAGTACAGTGAAATACTAAATTAACTGCTCATTTAAGAAGTACTGTTCCTTTTCTCAACTGAAAGGGCTGCAGTTCCTGTTGGACAAAATGGTTAGAGACTGTATTCATACAAGCAAATGCATGAATTAAGATAATTTTAGTAATCTTAATATTGCCACTGACAGTGTAACTGGGCCCCTTTTAACTTTTAAGGGCTTCACTTTACAATCACTGTGATGTTTGAAAAAGCTGCACCAAAAAAAATGGGTATTATATTTGTAAGTTAGCTAGCTGGTGTCTGTTATTGTACAAATATATTTATTTTGTTGCACAAATATATAATTTAATTAAAATTGTGTGTAAACTGAGGCTTTTTAATCAAACCAGGTAAATGTGAGCTGTACTTAGATGCAATTACAGTGCAGTCCCAGAGCATCCACCCTTCTTATAAAGACTGTTTTTGCAGCAGAATATTGTGTTACTCTTTTCAATTGCCCTGTTGTCTATTAAAATGCTCAAATTCAACAACTTTGTGGGTCCATTCAAACATAGGCTCAGCTTCAGCTCTACTCAGAAGTCCATTCCTTCTCATTCTCACTGTATTTCTAAGGTCTTATGATTGAAACTGCCAAATGTACTCTTTCTGTCTGATAAGGGGTACTTGTATAATAATGAAACTCATTGTAGTTTTATCTACTATACAAGATGTTTATATCTGAGGACTAACAGAATAATAGAAATGGTCTTCTGCAGAGCTGCTTTGTCAGATTTTTCTTTGAACTGGAGAGCTTGCTTCACTGAAGGGCGCTCAATGTAGCACTGGGCAACAAGGGGGCTTCTGGTGACTCACTGCCTCTCTTCCTGCTGCTGTGCAAGGATTGAAATAACTTCTAAGAGTCTAATCTGTGATTTCTAGCCTCCTAACCTGGCCAGACAGCTTTGTCATGAAGGCTTGGAGCCTGGAAAAACGTCCTTTAAAGGTGTTGGGTTTTTTCCTTTTTTTTCCTCTTTTTTTCTTGAGAAACCATCAAGTCTTCTGCCATGTTTCATTGTCCTCCACTATTGACTCTAGTGTCCCTACTTTGGAGATTGGTTCGAAGGGTTAGACTGACATCTTTCCAGTTGGCTTTGCTTGGTGGAGTCCCTAACAGCAGAAATGCAAGTGTTCAGCTTTTTCTCTGGACTCCTCTGTAGCTTGCAGCTTTCATAAAGAGCAGAAGAGCTCATTCCTCAGGCCTTGAAGTCAGTGCCATGTTAATTCACTTTCAGAAGCCTGTTTTGCAGGTGAATGGAATTTAACTGTTGAAATTTAATTACTAGGGTGTGGAGGGAAACACACAAAACTTAATTTTCAGAGGAACAGTTTGTTTCTCTGCATTTCTTCTGTTACCATTTTGTGTGTTGTTGGCTAAGGACGGTGGATTTACATAAAGCAAGGCTACAATATATCAAAGCCCTTTTTCGTCAAGATAATTTTCTAATCCTGATCACGCAAGTTATATTTTGTTCTGAATTAAGATTTGTTTTAATATATGAACTGCAAAAGCAGGAAAAAACATTTAAACACACTTTACCAGTACATAAAGAATCAAAAATATGTTCACGAGAACTCTTAAGTGACAATTGTAGCACTCAAAAAATATTTTACATCTTGCATTTATTTTGTAGATTCAGTGTATGTAAGAATAGTATTTGCATGTTAGTTTTACAGTGGGGGCAAAATACATATTCTTTCTAAAGTGTGTGTTGACTTATTTACAAAAATTACTTTGAGTACTTTATGAAACATTACATGGTGGTGTCAGTCATGTGGTATACAGTACGAAATGTATGTAATACCTTAAAAGCTCAGTTTAGATATGACTTACTGTTACTGAATTGAAGAATCAAATAGAGGTTTACTTTCTTTGCTTAGGAATTGACTTCCAGTAGTTCTCATTCAGGTCCTGTCACTTGGCTCTCAGATTCTTGTCCCTAAAAACTTGTCAGAGTCAGGTACCTCTAGTGCTGTAGTACTGTAAGACTTCGTAAGACAAAAGAAGGCATCCCACTTTCACAGCTTTATGATCCAGTTTAAAACAAAATACTTTTAAACATGGGGAGGCAGAGAACAAAACAGTGAGAGAAAAGTGAGGGTAAAAATAGTCCCCCTGTGTGCGCGTGAACTTATGCCAAGTTTCTGGAATGGAACTGAAACTTGAGATGTGGGATGTAGTGGAAGGAGGGCTGAGCAAATGTTCAAAAGCTGTAAAGGTGTGGTCTGGCTGGTGCTGAAGGCATTTATCAGCTGCTGTAACAACTGGGGAGGTTTAAAAATTCTGCTTTGAAGTGGAGGAGTTGGCTTCACAGTGAGTCTTCTGTCTACCTGATGTGCTGGTTGGCCAGGACAGCATCCTGCTGCATTGCTGGGTTTTTGGGGTTTTGTTCTCTGTGTTTTGTTCTCTGTCAGGTGAACAAGGAAAGAGATGATGGCAGGATGATTCAGGGATTTCAGTGTGATTTCCAAGAAGGCAGGTCTGTGAGTGTTGGTGGATTTAAGGCGGCCCAATGAACTTACTTATTTTTTTAAAAGCAAATAACTTCTGCTAGCTTAACTTCTGAGCTGGCTTAACACAGGATCAATCAAGTGCCGGTGCTGGAACAAATAAGAGGGCTAAAGACAGAATTGTGGCAGGACTGACCTAGTTCAACTTAAGCAGTTGTGAAACTGGCCTAAAGGAAAGGACTTATTTTACCTGAAGCCACTTCTAAAATACATTTCAGAAATTCATGGCAGAATTATTAAAGACAGGAATAGTAGGAGAGAATGGAATGAATCTGGAAAGTCTAAAGAGAAGGTTGCTCAGAAGATGTTAATGCTGTGTATGTTAGCAATATATGGTATTCCTTAATTGTGTAGATGTCAACAGTGTTCTGCATCTTACAGGTAAGATATCAATGCAGCATAAGAAATTTGAAGTCAGGTAGGCAAGATTGCTTGTTAAAGCTCTGTTTTTATTTAATTGCAAGTTACTGTGCTATCCTCTTCTTTTGCTAAATTAGCCTTGTCTTTCTGTGAAAAAGCAATTTCAAAGGTAGGAAACTGCATAGAAAACAAAACTCAGAATATACTTTTGAATTAGAGAAAACAATAAGGAAAAAAGATAATAAATTTTGTCTCCCTGTAGACCTGTATTTTAGTACTTCTGTGCTAGATATTCAGTGAGATAGGGCTTGAATATCTCTGGCTAAAGAATCGGCACTCTCACTGAAATACTCCTATTCTTAAAGCTTACTGTAGTGCAATAGTAAAAATATTTACAAGGAAGATTGTAGAGCACAAGAAATACGAAATACTGAAGATTAAATAGGAGTTATAAGCTTGTTGGAAAAAGTATTTTGCAATATGGAAATCATGTAATAAAGCTTAGATCAAGGTTATCTGTCATTTACCTAGTCAGTCTTCCTCTCCATAGTTATTTTTATTTTTGAGCTTCTTCAGAAAAAATGTGTTTCTTATCTACATTATATCCACCTTTCATTACACCCTGTTAGAGATTTCTGCCTGCTCGAAGTGGTCGATTTCTAAGGCTTGATGTTACTAGGAGAGATTTGGAAAATGCTCCTTTTTGTTGCCCATTAAGTCCCTATTTTGATAGTCCTGGAAGCATTTTGAAATGTACATTTATGTAGGCAATTCTTTAACTGATGCTGTGGTAAGGAAGCTCGTTTAGAGGTATGAGAGGCTGATTATGGAATAGCTTTGCCAGCTGTTTGTCCAGTGACTGTGTAACCATTGAGAAGTTTGTTGCTCTTTCTGATTGTATAGGAAGTTTCAACTTGTTTCTTCCTTGGCACAGCTTGGCGTTCTGGCTCTTCTTTAGTTAAGATAGCTGTTGTTTTAACTCTGGAGGTCTTCCAAGTCATTGTCTGGCATTTTGGTCAATATTCGTAGAAGAATTGTACAGCACTCTGTAAAGGCAATAGAGTTTTGAGTAGAACAGAGTATCACTATTTCAGGACTGTAGAAGTACCATACAGTGGCAGGATTGGTTTTCCATAATTCAGCATAAAACAGAGTCTCGTGGGTGAGTATTATGAACTTGGGCTCCGTAAGATTTCTTCAGCCTGATTTGTAAATTATGAAATCTGAGCATTGGCTTTCTGGATCATTTTAGCTTAGATTAATTCTTGGCCTTGAAATTCAGTATGGCCAATAGCTTGGTCAGTGGCAAGTCATGTCAGTAAGGAGATATTCTGGGATCTTTACTATGGACATGTTTCTAGCTGTTAGTTAAGAACAGCTACGATAGTATATTGATTTCAGACAATACTTTAATACTGCAGCCTTTGAACCATAAATATAGAATATGGCTCATCTTGTAAAATGATATTGGCATTCCTGCTTTATGGTTTAGGGCCTCATATCTAGAAATGATTCCCTGTTCAGAACTGCTGTAATTTGTGCATGTGACAGTAAAAGGATGTTTCCTTACAGTGTATTGAGTGTGGGTTCTTCCTTGATTTTTCAGAACCTGAATTAATATAGGAATAATAGCACACTTTGTTAGTCAATAGTACTTTGTTGGGAATCTCAAGAGAAGAGGTAATTCATAACCTTCAGCTACAGGATATATTAAATTTGGGATAATTAATCCATAGGCTGGTTCACAAGTGATATACTGGCATGGGCTTCTTGGGGAGCAGAGCTTTTTATTTTCAGTGGAAGGAAGCCTTGTGCTTAGCAGAAGCTGCGATTCAAAATGACTTTGTGTGAGTTTTGTTACCCTGGCTCCCTTAGCTTGTGATCATTACCAGTGAGAATATCTTTTGGCTGAATGCAAAATATACCAAGGAGGTGGGCATAAAAGATTTTAAACCACACTGTATAGTAATTCTGCCCTTGTGTGTCTTTTAAGTCTTTATTTACTTTTGATCTCTCCTTATAAGGATAGTGGTGAAAGGGAAACCAAATACCTTTAAGGTAATAAATGAGGTACCATATTACAACATGGATCAAACCAGACTTGTGATTTATGGCAGTTCAGGTTTCTGTATGTGGATGAGACAAAAGTAAATGACAAAAGTGAAAACCATCCATTTGTGCATTAATTAACAGAAAGTTGTCAGTCATTACTGAGCCCTTTCTGTCACGCACTTCACCACCACTCCCCTCCCAAGGATGGATAGGCTGTATTACAAACTGCAAGTCATCTGGCTAGTACTGTGCTTGTTTACCTTTTCTTAGTAAGAAGTGGGATCTCTAATGTGTAAGAGCAAAGGAGAAGCTCTTAATCTTTAGTCTTGTGAAGATGCTAGCCATTTTTGTGAAGATGCCATCTTAATTGCTGGACTTATATCTTTTTTTTTTTTTTTTTTTTTTTTTTTTTTTGGGGGGT
>JAVJGI010000064.1:21132856-21178179 GCA_035590275.1 Ibycter americanus | reverse complement strand
TGAAATTATTTGTGTTCCACCCTCTGGTATTTTGGAGAGAACTCACCATTAGTTTCCTTTACTAGCTTTTCTTCCTCATGTTTTCCTTTGTCCAAAAGGAGAAAAAAAAATCCCTCTCTAAATCTGTCCTCCTATTTAAGAAGATTTTTTTGTTCCAAGGCATCAAATAAACCCCAGTTCATGAATGCTTTTACCACACTGACAAAACTTTTTGTATTGGGTATCTCTGTTTGGCTGCCCTTGTAGTTTATTGAGCACTGAAAGCTTTATTACTCAGTTACATAGTTATTGACTCCAATTGCTGTTTAATGTAATTGTACAAAAATCTATGTATAGTATCTAATATTAGATAAAGTTTATTCTCTGAACTTACGACAGATGTGGCACACCTTGGCCATATTGCTGAATATTATATTATGTAAAGTAAATCTACATAGATCTTTGCTATTATCTGGGTATATTTACACAGCATTATCCAGTGGGTAAAAATAAAGTGTTCTGCATTTGCTTACTCATTCTCTTTATCCCTGGGCTTGGCAGACACCATGTGACGTAGCACTCACTATCTCAAAGCTGTTGAAACTCCTGCACTTGACATTAAGATTTAATTCTACATTACTGAAGCAATGAAAACCAATGGTGTAACATTATTGAGGGAAAAAAGAGATAAGAAAGCATTTCTCATAAGTCACTCAATTTTTCATTTTAGTGAAATCAGTTCAAAAGTTGCAATGAAGCCTGTTATATGTTTAAACCTTTGTCATACTGAAGAAGGGGAAATGCATTTTGTTTGCCAGAACAGTGGTGTTGGAGGCTAGAATCCAACACATTAATCACAAATGGTATACCCAAATTCATTATTTTCTGGTTAAGGCCCCTCTAGCAACTCTCTGGATTAACTGAGACCACTGAACAGCTGTTGAGACCTCCAGTTATCAACTTTGTAGCTACAGGAATTTAGATTCCTTTTCTTCAGGGCAGGAGACTTAGATTGCAGAGTCCTGCAGTTCATATTAGTACCTCAGCAGATTTGATGTTTGCTTTAGAGTACTTGGCTCCTCTGATGGGGGAGTGGGCAGTAGCAACATCCTGAGAAGCAACTGGCTCCCAATTGGAGTACAAAAGTAGCATGTGTTCACAAAGACCACAGGATACCTAAGAGTTCAGATGTTTGTCCATCTTAAAAAGAATTTTCAGATGGAGGTACTGAAGGGATAGGAAAATTCAGACCTTTCATTAACAGGATACTTTTGATCAGTCCTTAGATATAAAATGAATAATCTTTCTCCCCAAGGAAGGATAGTCACTTCTTGAATATTAGGTTCTTCATCATTCCAGTGAAGTTTGGAAGTAAAATATGGCATTTGCCTAAAGGAGAAGTATATTGATTACATATTTTTAACAGTAGGTATCTACATTAATTATATCTCATTTTATTAGATCCAGTAGGAATCTTTATTTCCACGATTTCATTAGGAAAGATTCATGCAGCATTTAATATAGTCCTGTACTGTCACATTCTTTTTTCACACCCAGTGTTAGATTTTGTAAGGTGGTGGTGATGATGTTTTGCATTGCATTTTGGAATCATTGCTGTTTGGTTTGCAGAGTGCCTTGAAAGCTTCAGATGACAAGTGTCTGCATGAAGTGTTTCCATTATTCTGTAGAGTACAAGTAATTAGAATTCAGCAATTAGAATTGGCCTCTTAAAGGTGTCAAAAATACTTTATTCTTGCATCAGATCTTTATATTGATTAGAAAATGTCTAGCTAATTGTCTGTGTTGTCAACTTTAATAGCCAATATGTTGGCTGATACTTTTTTTAGGAAACAAACAACTCCAAACCCTACAGATGAATAAGGTGAAACCTTGGATGTGCAACATTTAGAAATTTTGTAGTGTTAAACATTTTACTAGCAATCAGTTTCAGAAATCAAAGCAAGTAACCTTACAAAATTAAATAGATGAAGATGTCTGAACTTGCAGATGATAACATTGCCTGTAGGGGAAAACAGGCAATTTAAAAAATTGTTTTTTCTAATGAGTTGCACAGAGTCCATGGTTCCTGTAAACAATAAAAGTATTTTTCTGGTAAGAGAGTATATTCAGGGCTTTTCTGTTTTAGCTTGATAGTTAAAACAGAATTTTGAGAGCATGCCATCTCTTGGCAATAAAATTTTAAATATACGATTATGAATTTTTTAAACTCTTCCCCTACCCCAGGAGGACCAGGATGGTAGCCAAGGTGTGGGCAAGCGCAAGAGGGTGAAACTAAGCAGCACCACCAAAGGTATTTATAAAGTACTGATCTCAGTTTATCATATTTGCTTTATGTCTATCTTAAAAATTATCTAGGGATATTCATTCACTTCCCAAGCACTGTAGTGCTGCATGTGACAGGTATTAAACGTAGCAAAGTCTGAAAAAGAATAGCAAGTGAAATTGTTGTAATTGGCAACTTTGATTTCCCTTGAGTGAGTACCACTGTCTGGGACTCTGACCAGTCATTTTGTTACCTTCGTGTCGTAAGTTGACCTCTAAAAATTCATTCCATTTTCACTGTGTGGCTGGCAAGGTTGCAAGAACAGCTTAGCAAAAAAAGTTTTTGATGTATTTGTTCTTAACAATTCTTTTTTCATTATGCCGCTGCACAGTGTGATTGTATTCTCAGCCAGGCAAGAACGGTTCTCTCTGGTTCTGGTTGGTATTTCTGTACTGTTCTAGTAATGTTTAAGAAGAGATACTTGAATGAAGTCTCCTTTGAAACCACTCCATTATTTTCCTAGATTGAAATTAGTCCTCTGTGCAATTTCTAGTCCAACCTGAGCAGCACTCGCATTGAGGTCAGTGCAGGTTTTAATTCAAGAATGACCATAGGCTAGAGACAAGGTAGCCTTATCCTGTGCGTTTTAATTCAAGAATGACATCAGGCTAGAGACAAGGTAGCCCTATCCTGTGCTTGTCCTTGACATGTTTTGTGCTAAAAAATGTTTAAGTAATAATATTTAAACTCTATTTTTAAATAAAGAACACTTTTTTTGGTTGTTATTTTTTTAATATGAGCACGAGGAGATTGACATAGGCAGCACAAAGAAATTGCAAGCCTTGAGGAAAAAAAAAAATTGAGTGGAAGAACTGTGGTGAAAGTTGGAATAAAATTTCTGGAAAGGCTTTGGAGTGAAGGTTTGGAACTTGAATTTGAAATGCAAGGGTTCGTGAAGTCAATAAAAAGTTACGAAGGTGTTGTGAGGAGTATGGGAACATGAGATTGATTGTTTCTAGTGGTTTCAGATTGAAGGAAAAAGATCGGGAAGCTGGAAAAGCAGAGAATTAGATCTGGCAACGGTGGTGTTAAGAGGTGATCTTAGAAACAGCGTGTGAAAGATTGTGGCAGAGAATAATTGTGTGGTAGAAGTGGTAGTTTTGGAGAAATGCAGGAAACTTGGAGACATCCAAGGAAAGCTCTCTCACTTGAATTTTAGAGGCTCTTAGCTTGTCTAAAAGATAAGTTAGTCAGGTAATACAAGAAAAAAATGCTGTTTTTCTGATGCATAATAACTGATTATGGGAAATAGGCAGGGAGGAAGCTCAGGTTTAGAAGCTGCCAGATTTGAAAACCAGTATCAACAGAAGCATTTCAGGGAAAGTGATACTTTAATTCAACATTTCATTTCCCCCCAGGATTGTAGTCTTCCCCCTCTGAGGCATCCCAACATGGACTGTGCTCATGCTGTTGATAGCTCCTAATATCAGCCCCAGAGGAGGGAGTCTGCCAATGGGGGAAGGGTAAGTATCTGTTTTTATTAAATATTGAATAGTTTTCTGAAGTTTTCAGTATTCATATTTTATGTCCAATAGGGTATAAAATAAGAGTATGAAAAGAAAATTTTAGAAAACTGAGTATTGAATAAAAACAGATTTACCTTTTCCATATAAGCAGACTCCCTGTCCCATCCTAGGTCTTTAGTGGTACTGTCTTCATGGAGGGTTATTTGTATACTGGGGATATCTTGCAGTGCTAAGACTCATAATCCAGCGGGATGTTTACAATAGTCTATGGAGTCTTTTGTGGCATGAGGAAAAAATAAAAGGTTTCTTTAAAGAAAATACAGGTTTTATGCCGAGGTTCACTGATACAGGTATGGGACTGAGTATTGAGAGAATTTTTATTTTACTTTGTTTTAAAACTTTCATCCTGCATCCATTTGAAATACCAGATGTTTAAGACAATTTTAAACCCACAGGCACTATTTTTTTTTTTTATTTGTTAAAAGAAATTTAAAATCATGTGGTGCTTTTCACAAGAGTGGGAACATTAGTCCCAGTGTTCTTGACAAATTTTCCAAGTTGGGTAAGAGCATTCTGCCTACTTAAATTCTGTAGCAGGTGTAAGTGGATATATATTCTTCCATCCCTTTCTGAAACTGCTGCATAAGGAATTTGATACACACTGTTCAACTGTGATACATGTCAGAGAAAGCTGCACATCAGTGAGAGATAAGGTGTTGTATCACTTGTCTTTATGCCTGGTGTTCTCACTCAGGGGCATTTGGCATGTTCCTAAACCTGTGCTGTCTGTTTTGTGGACAGAGGACTTCGGTCTGCATGGCTACCAAGCTTTCATGGGCAGTAAAATCTCATATGCAATTTCTTAACAAGAGACGTGGAAGAGAACGTAAATGATCATCATATGTTTGCTGCAGTAGGTGATGTGTAATGCTTTACAAAATATTTTAACATTAAAATATCTTTCATGAATCTGTGAAGGTAATTTTTTATTTCAATGCTTGTAGAATATATTGAGTAAACCATATTCTTGTCTTTGTGTGGCTTGCTGAAGTCTTGAGGAGATCCCTAAAATTTAAATTGTTCATTATTTCTCATGATCGTTTGGAATTCTTGAGGTGTTTTGGCCTGATTGGTCACTGACTGGGGAACTCTGGACCTTTGGTAATGGTGGAAAATGGAGGTAATTCCTGCTTAGGAAAAGCACAAATGCCTATCCTGCTTAGGATAGGCACAAAGCTATCCAGTGCAGTCCCTAAAGCTGTCATACTTCAGTGAAGAGGCGAGTCTTTGAGGCCAAATGATATTCAGCTTAAGTGTTTTTGAATTTGAGCTGATGCGAGCACTTGATACAGTCCCATTGGAATGTGGTATTTTATGTGTATGGGTATATCCTCAGGTCTAGTTGATTTATAGGTATAAAGGAGCATTATTTTCTTTAGTCCTTATATGTTGTGGGGGTGAACAGTACCTGTTGTAGTTCTAAATCCTAAATAAGCAACCTCTTGAAGAATGATGATGAAGAGTCTTTATATTTTAGTATTTTTTTAAACAGTTAATACGATTTATGCTCTGTCAAACTATAGCTTCATGAACAGTTTATTCTCGTGGAGGTCAGTTTCTGCAGCTTTGCAATCAGGCAGCTGATCTGCTTGAAAACACAGCTGACAGAATGGAAACTTACTTGATTCCTATGTAGGTACCTGGCAGGGTTGTACTGTTAGCATGAGTAAGGGGCCAGGGTGAATGGCCAGGAGTTGAATGAGGAAAGATGAGGCTGTCTCTTCTGGTACCATCAGGAGCTAGTGCCTGATTGTCCAATTGTGGTAATTTTTATATTAAAAAAACCCAACCAACCAACAACTTTGTGGTTGGTCAATCAGTACATATATTGCTTTAAAAATAAGAATAACTGATACATTATTGTTTCTATTAGCTTGTTTAGGGCTTTGTAAACAGAACATAATTATTCTTAGGTGATAGAACGCATCACTTAATCATAAATTGTGTTTTGTTTTGCTATTCTAACTTCAGCTAAGTAGTAGTCTACATTAGCATTTTCCCTCATTTAAGTGGCTGTGTAAATACTGTGCGGATTGCTGTGATTCATTACAATCAGTGGAGCTATTACAGTAAGGTATGCAATCAATGAAGACTGGACTCTGTGGTAGAATTGTACTGAAAACTTTCACTGGCTTCTCTGGGAGGTCCTTTTTAGTGTTAGAGACTGACACTGTGCAGTGGCGGCCATGTTAATTTTCCCAGTGTTTTTGAAAAAAAAAAAAATTATTTACAGAGTGCACTAAGATGTTCTTAAATTTTTGTTACTGAGTTTTATATAACACAGTGCAACTGCACTGTCATTGGTTTTAGTTTTAATAATTACTACATTACACATCCCCTCCTCCATCCTTTCATGCAGATCAATCTATCATGGATGTTTTGAAGCATAAATGTTTTTTAGAAGAATTACTATTTTGGACAATAAAATATGAGTTTCCACAGAAGATGGTGACTTTCTTACTCAACATGCTACCAGATCAAGATTATAAGGTACTTGCCGTATTTCATTCAAACTTAAATGTCTTTTACAAGTACTTGGTGCGTATTATGCCTTGCATGAGACCATGTTGTATGTTTGTATTTGAATAATAAGCAGTAAAATAATGCTTTTACCTTGGTTTGAGTATTTTGCTACAAGGTCTAAAGTGCATAGTATTTGAAGAGAGATGTGGACAAAACAAGATGGATAATTCTGGAGCAGCAGTATTAATTTTGATCTCATGGTTTGGTTTTTCCTTTTTGGCTGTTGGTGCATATTTGCACGTGTTGGATTTTGGTTTGTGTTATTTTACTTTGTAAATTGGGTTTTTATCAGTTAGAAGATGGGGATCAGCACTAAATGATTCTGTAGTGTGGTATGACTGGTAAATAATTGTGGTGACTTCATTACCATTGCAACTGTTCTAGTAGGCAGTGGTTTCTCCATATGGGCCATTACAGTGTATGTGTTCTTGCTGCAGCTATGCCCTAGGTGATTTTGGCAGCCTTCCAGGTGCTTCCTTACAGAATTTTGCAGTTGTCCATATCAAGTGTCTCCTGGCCTGGAGTCATGGAGACTGGACGTCATCTTCCTCTTTTAAATCTTGTTGTGCAGCCAGGTTTGGTTGTTTGCTCTACATGTTCCCAAGACCTAGTATACATAGCAATCAGGCTTAACATTTTGCTCTGATCATGTCATACCTTTGAGCCATGCAAATATTTTGGACCTTCTCAGTCCCTGCTGAGAGGCAAAGATCAAGAAATCCTGAAATCCAGGCATGCAGATTTCTTAAAAAATATCTGTTTATAATGGGACAGTCCTGTATTCATACCCCCTTAAAACCTTGTTGGATCAAAGCAAAGGATATGAACATAACTTGGAAGGAAGAAAAAGATAAGATAAGGACTTCCAGCAGTACTCTGTCCATGTCAAGACAGCATTTTGATTTGGGATACCAGCATAGATTCATCTTGGTCTTGGATTCAGCTAATACATGAGGAGTCGTGAGGACTTCTTAACTGATGATCCATTGCCATGAAGCTTGAATTCTTCTTGATATTTGGAGACCCATGTGAATATCCAGTTCTCCTGATCCATTGCCAGCTAAACTCCTGCCTGTAAGAACACCCAACTGCTAGCAGCATGCAGAGGAATCTGGTAAGTGTTGCTATGTTTACCTTTTTACTATACCATGTAATAACAACAACTTTTAATGATCATGGGATCTTTTTTCCTTTGACAACAAGCGACAGCCTTCAGTGGCTTTCTTCATTGTGTTCGCAATCTTTCTTCACTATGTACTCAAAGTGGAGACCATGGTATATTTGGTTTCTCTGCTGGCTGCCACCTTTATCTGGAAATAGTCTGTCTTCTACCCACCAATACTGTATGCTCGGACGAAAGGATTATTTAAGCATTCCCTTTTTTTGTTTGGGGTTTTTTTACCAGTTTCATATTGTGTTTGATTAAACAATTGATTCTTATGTACAAACTTTATTACTAGCACAAATCCTAAGTATTGGAAATCTTTTAGAATCTGTGTTTATTTTAATTGCTGTTATTGTTGAAGAAGTATTTTTCAGCGGTAAGGAAACTCAGAGCAGGAAATGTATCACAGAGCAATACTAGGGAGGCAGTACCACTATTTTTTCTCAAGATACCTGTGCTTTGTTGCAAAACTGGAAACGATGCATGAATTTTAAACATATCTATGAGGATTGTGGCTAATTTACAAGAAGTGGCTCTGCCTTACGTGTACAGAGAGAATGTACCATTTTGGGGTGAATTAGAAGAATGTTTCGGCTTTCAAGCATCCCTTTAGCTTTTATGAAGGAAAAGCTTGATTGCTGTTTAATGATACTGCATTCTCAAACGGTCGGAACATTTGTAGAGCTATCAACTGTTTCAAGTGATCTCTCAGCTTTCTGCTACTTTCTCCCATCCTGTCTAAACCACATGTACTGTCAAATTTTCTGTCTCTGCTGTTGTGCACTTTGTCTGATTCTTCATGAGCTGATTTAGCTCATTAAATCAGCGGAATTCTGCTGGGTTGATTTTCTGATAAAACTGATTGAGGTAGCCAGAAACAGAGCACAGAACTGGCTATCGGTGTGTGCTGTGACACTGTTGAAATCTCTGACCTCCAGCATAAATGTAGTAGAGCTGACTGAATCCACCATGCCCTATACAGCAGTCAGTGAGCCACCAGCAGTCTCTGTTGCACAGATTTATTTTTAAATAGGAAAACAAACTTCTCTTTTGGGATTCTCAGTATCAAAAAGAGGTGTTGAAAGGGGTGGTCTAAAACCCTGGGTTAACTAGCTCTTCCCGTCCCCACTTTTGCATGTAAGAGAGACAGCACAACAAACAGTGTGGTTTTTGCCTTACAGGATTTGTGCCTCAGGCATCCTTTCCAGCAGTCTCTGACGTTTGAAGCTTGGAAGACTTACAAGTGAAGAAAAAGAAAACAGCAGAGAAATTTACCAGGACTTCTAAGAAATTAGAGGTGTTATGGTGGACAAGGTCTCTGCAAGAGGAGAAACAAAAGGCCAGAGAAACAGAACTGACCTTCACGTGACCAAGGAGAAGGCAAAGAAGGGGTTGGCAATAAATAGGAAGCTGATGGAAGAGTGTAAATCATCCAAGAGCAGAACCTTGCTGAAGTCTGGAATACTGGAAGTAGAGAAATGCAAAACCATCTGGTAGCGATAATGAATCAACAAACATAATTATCAGAAATGCTGTGCCTCGTCAAGCACCTCCCATAGTGAATACTGAGGCAGCTATTACGTCAATAGGGCTTTGCTAACCCCTGGATATACTGTTCTACAAATTCTGTGGAAGAGTTTTTCTGTTAGAAACTTCATTTTAGCACAGCTTTCACCTGGCAGAACTATCTTTTTCTTTATGTTGAAAACCTAAACATGGGAGATGCAAGTTCTAACTGAACCATGGGGTTGACGTTAGGCTCGTAAAAGTTCTGGGATTGTTGAGTGGCCACCAAGAGGAAAAGCTAGATGAAAAAACTAACTTTTTTTTCATAGGCTAGAAATTTAGAAGGTGCACAAGATCATAGAGAGTAAGTCAGTGAAGGTAATTAAATACACAGAAAACATGTCTGTCTTAGGAAGCCACTTCTTGCAAATGACTGGAAGCTGAATAGGTATTTGGAAAGATGTGTTGTCAGTATCTGCATTCTTCCTCCATTCTGTATTTTTCCCTAGTTACGTATACAACTTTGGCCACTCAAAGACAGGATACTGAGCTGGATGGACTGATTTGACCTCCTGTGCCTGTTCTTACATAAGGACTGCAGTTTACCACAGTATTTCAGCATTTTAACTTCTGGGAATGAGTTTAGTTTCTTCCTCTCAAAATTGGAAGGGGTTGTATTTGTTTAACTTCCAAGTGAATGTAGGAGTAATGCTTATGTCTTCGTTCAAGTGTGTTACAGAGTCTCTATCATTATACTGTACTGATAACAAATCTACAGTACTTTCAGAAATCCATAATTCTATATTTTTATGTTTTGCAATCAACTTTAATTGAGAGTGCTGGGTAAAACAAGTAAAACTCATTTCCTACATCACAGAACCTGGGAATCCTATTTAAACATAATACAGTGTGAAGAAGTAATGTATAACTAAAGTATACTTTTTTTACTAGCAGCATTAATAGACTTAACTTCTTAAAATATCAGGTGCATCATTTATGTCTGAGGCTTAACATTAGTAGTGTAACTGTGTTGATGTTTGTTATAAGTGTCATTGCTAGTGATTAAAGTTGTATCAAGCTTTAATTTAAAGGAAATTACATGATGGGTTGTTCTGCCTTGCAATACCAGAATGATACTGTATTAACTCCCTACAAATACCATGAATATGTTGTTCCAAAAAGGCTTCAGCTGAAAACAATTACTATTGTGCTGGTTGTTGTATGTAGAAGGCACTGCAAATTATTATACTGGGATCCATCACAGTGGGCCAGCTACAGGAAGGCAAGTTAAGCAGTGTTGTAGTGTTTCGTGCAGTGATAACCCCATCCCTACCCTGGTCCGTTGTTTTTTGCATGAGCAACTTTATTGTTGAGGATAGTTGCTGGAAGAAGCAGTCTTTGTGCCCAATAGCAGAGTTATGGCATTGTGATATTTTTGGAAATATTTTCTAATTGAGAATAATATGGTAGTGCCATGAAAAAAAAAAAAAAGAGAGCACTGAGTATGAGGGAGGTAAAATGAAGTAGTGATTTGTATACAGTCTGGTGAAAACACAGCTGCCTGAAGGTGGTTTAAAAATTTCTAATTTTATGCTTGTGAAAGGTTAATACTTCCAGGAGGAATAGACAGGGGATTTTAGAGTTTGAGCTGAAAATTCGTATCACCACAGAGCTTGTATTATCTCTTCTTATTAAGCTAAGCAAGTCCAGATGGTGTTAATTCAGAACTTAAAGTACTAAGTGAGAAATGATTTCGAAGCTGGCAGGCATGCACACATGTATATGCAATGCAAAAGGTTGGTTTACAATGCAATTTGAGGCTCATTGAGTGGGACAAGAAATTGTACTAAGATTTATATGTACATGGATTGATGTATTTAAATACTGGCCTGGTTTAAAAAAACCCAAAGAGTTGTATGAAGAACAGCAAAGCTTGCTATTGGTTTTAATTATTGAGGAGAAAGCGCTAAAGATTATTAAAAAAAATATAGGATGTTGTGACAGCAGATGAAATTTGGTGTTGAAATGTCATCGTTGACAGACGAGTGAAAACTTTACTCCATGGGTAGATGAGTATAAGTGGTAAGGCAGCTTTATTAGGCACCACTAATCTCATCGTTCATAGTGTTTCATTTTAGGACATTAGTCCGTGTTTTAGGATGTAAAAAATCTGGGATAAATTAATTATTAGAACTTCACTGCTTTCACAGGTATGCTGAGACCTTATATTCTTTCAACATTTCTGGGTTTTTTTAGTGTGGAAAGTATAGAACAAGAAGATTAGATTTTGGGGTAAGGTAGTAAGATTGGAGGGATGTTACCCTTCTCTATACATAGGTCTTTTCATGTTGTTTCTAGAAGCTAGGCATGGGATACTTAGACCTATCAGGTTTGGTTTGTCATGGCAACTGGTGTTACCCAGGATATGTTGACTGTACTTTTGTAACAGAATATTTTATAATGAAAGAAAGCTATAATTTGTGTATGGTGCTTGTTAACGTCAAAATTTCTTTATGATTTGCAGATTGCTTTTACAAAAACTTTTGTTCAGCATTATGCTTTTATTATGAAAACACTGAAGAAAAGCCATGAATCAGACACAATGTCTAATAGAATTGTGCATATCAGTGTTCAGTTGTTCAGCAATGAAGAACTAGCGCGCCAAGTAACAGAAGAATGTCAGCTGCTGGATATTATGGTCACTGTTCTGTTATATATGATGGAAAGTTGCCTTATTAAAAGTGAATTGCAAGGTAGGTTGACTTGTTTGTTTGTTTGCTTGTTTCCATGGCTAATAAATTGATTATAGAGGAAATTTAATCTCTTTTCTTTGGCAGGTAATCCACCCCCGACCCCTTCCCAAAAATGCACAGTATCTAGCAATATATGGTAGAGTCTGAGTCTCAAAATTTCCTAGAAATGTAAAGATAGTTATCAAGAGTGATACTGATATTTTATCCTTTGGTTTGTAGGGTTGTCTTTTGTAGGAATGTTATGTAGTTTAGAATACAGAGTATTATCTTGCAGGTGCTTCATTTGTTGGGTAGAATGCATAAACACTATTTGTGAAGCTTATTTGAATGAGAAATTATATATGCAAATCAAGATTTTTATTAATTTAAAAAATATTTTCAAAGTATTTCACAAGCTATTTGAAGTATTTAAAATTGTTAAATTTTTTCTAACCTGGGATTGCCTTAGTAAAACTTGATATAATTAGAGGAGAATTATTTCATACTTTGTAAATATAATAATTTGATCAAGATCTTGGTTGACAGGGTGACAATTTGAATTTGAACTGGTGCACACTGTGTAACTTTTCTAGTGGAAACAGCTGTCCTACTTCTACCCTCCTTGTTTACCTGTCCTTATCTGAAAATGGTGGCACAACAAATCTTGCTGGTTTTCATGCTTTCACGTACTTAACAGACCACAGACCTCTCAGCTCTCTTTATCCTAGTTTGAATTTGAAAATACTCACTAGGTAGGCTGACAGCTGCTGCCAAATAAGTACCATCGACTTCTGCATGAAACTGTAATATTTCTTGTCTGAAGTATCCTTTATCTCTGAGCCCATTCTATGGACAGCCTAATACAGAATGACTGTACTGAGAAATGGGAAATCCTCAGTCATCTAGCTGCACTTCAACAGGAGAAGTTTTTCGGTTGCCCTACATGAATTGCTTCACAGTATTCAGAGAAAAATGCTGAATCTTTAACAGTTTGGCTATCAAGTGACTTTTGCTAAACTTAATGCCATACTGGTAGAAACTACTTTTAAGCATCTGAATGTTCCTTGTTGGTCAGCATGGGTGTTCCTAGCATGGTGGTAAGGTTCTGTAATGGATCAGAATTTGCAGCCAAACAGAAAAAGGCTGTGACTGTGATTAGCTATTCTCTGAAGAAACTTCCTGGTAATTAATTATGTAAGCTGAAGCTGGTAAGTTAAATAATGTCAGATGTATTTGTGATAGATTTGTGAGAAAAGACTTACCCTTGGAGCAGCTATCCCAAGACATAACGTTACCTGTTTCCTTTCCCCAGTACCAGTGATTTGTCTTAGCTAAGACTCCATCATGGAATCTGGTGCTTTTCAGTGTGTTTACATTTCCTTCTCACTGTTTTATATATGGGGGTTGGGCATAGTATAAATTGACAGAAAAATTTTAATAAAATACTTTATTGGGTTTTTTCCCTCTCATATTCTCATTTGCCTTCTTTTGCAATTCTGTGGGCTTTTATCTTGTGTTTAGTTCAAGGTATCTCTTATGATGCTGGAAATAGTGAGAGGTCTGTCAGAAGTCTGTGCTGGTAGAGATAAGTTGAGAAGAATTCTGTTTGTGTGGTTAGTGCAACAAGTAGGTTGTTTAGTATCTGAATGAGACAAAGTTTGCAAATCCAGCCGATGGATAGGTGAAGAAAACATGTTGGAGAGGAGCAAGGAGAACATGGAGCAGGGATTGTATCTGCTGTGGCACATTTAGTTTGCATTGCTCACAGATCCTAATTGTCTTTTGGACAGCTGACACGTTAGAAGTATACAGTTGATTAAGGATATTTGTGGATGCCAAGTGACAAGCTTGTGTCCGTGAAACAGTCGACCTAGGACCTGTGTTCTTACCACCTTCGAAAGTGTTACTAGTTCAGCTTACCTCTCTCACACATGGTGTGAAAGGATGAGGAGGAGAAATACGGGTGCACATGATAAAACTGGCTCCCTGGGAAGATTTATGTCACTCTGCTCTTAGAGACTTTTTCATCTTATCAGCACTTTCCTCCTACTGAATTTCTCATGGGAGAAGAATTTATGCTCCAAGGGAAAAATTTTGGTAATTGTCCTTGAAAAAAAACACAGCCTCTTTGACTGACCTTACGTTAACCCTGGTTTGTAGAGTGCTCTGAATAAGAGGCCGTGCCACTGCTGGTTTGAAGTAAGTTTGGATTTGTCTGATCTATACTGGAACATAGAATCAGCAACATGTAGCTGTTGGCTCTTTGTGAAGTCCTCCAGTGGGTTCAGGCAGAGCCAGCTGAGATGTTATCCTGTTCTTGGATAGGCTGCGTGAGCACGTGGGAACCAGGCAGCTGAGCAGCAAGACCTAGGTTCGTTTCTTTGCAGATGTACCAGATAACAAGAGAGAGATTAAAGAGTATTTGATCAACTGTGGCAGAGAAGTTTGAGAAGCTCTACAGAGCACTTCTGGCTTCCTGTTCCTTCCAGTGCTTCGGTGTAATAGACAGGAGTCAGTCGTAAGGAATGGAGCTCTATTATCTTATAGTAACAAGAAGTTACCTGTTCATAGTTGTGTGCAACTCGAGCAGCATATTTTTCAGGGTGAGATCAGATTAATTCCTCTGTGCTGTGTTCTTGGGAAGTAAAAATTGTCAAGATCAAAATACTGGGTGACTTAAAGTTAGAAAACCTGTTGACATAACAGGCAAGAGAGTAATTTTGTTGGGTTTTTTCTGGTAGCTATAAACCAACAAAATAAACAACCTCAGAGTAAACAGAGAAAAAGGTATTTTCTTCAGTAGTTACACCAAAGGGGAGGAAAAAAGCTTGCATGTATACCCAAGGCAGCAACTCCAGATACAGATGTACCTCATCAGCCGGAGACTAAACTCTCTTAATAAGAGTGTCTTTTCAGCTGTGGCTGTGCTGTACTGCTTATGACCCCTTTCACTGTGTAAAGAGTAACTACAAGGGTCCTTCAGTGCATTTGAACTGGACAAGAGCCATCCCCAAGGCTGATCATCAGATACAAGATTTTCTTTCTTCTGTTTGCTTGAAACAGAATAGCGTCTGACATATGGGTGCTGGAAGTTACTTCCCTTGGGTTGCAAATCCAGGACCAGTCCTGTTTCCCTTCTGGTCTTTCCAGGGGTTCGTCTTACAAAAATCAAATAAAGAGATTTATTTGATAGTTGTGGAGTATGTACTGTGATTTGAGGGGGAGGCTTCTGCCCCTCCCAGTTTCTTCTCCCCTTCTTTTGGGAATGTTTTCCTGCCCTGGTCTCAGGAAAGCTGCATCAACTCTCTCTGTCCCAGATTCAGGGTGGAAATGCTTTTCTCTGCTCTCTTCAGACTCAACATGCCAGTGAAGATTTTGATCGCCAGATTCTTGTTTGAGTGCTGCAAGGTAGCTTGCTCACTGGAAGTATGTCAAATTCAAAACAGATTTCAGATGTTTATAATAGGAATTGTACTGTTTGGTCTTTTTATACTTCTTAAGAGTATTCAAAAAAGGCATAGCTGTGATGGTTTTACTAATGCACTGCTTTTCAAAGGTTGCAATATTGTTCAAAGTATGTGTGTCTCCTGCTGAGTGGGATCTATGTTGATGAGTCTGTGATGAGAAAACAGCCTCAGGTACCACGAAATAACCATTCTTCTTTTCTGCAGTTTTCTCTGCATGCATGTGATCACAACATTATAGTAAATCCTAATTGTTATTTTTGCATTAGCTTGTAACTTTATTTAAAAATTACAACAAAAAGGAAAAACAATACTACTTTTTTTTGCGCTTCTTCTTTTTCTTTTTTCTATTTTAAAATCTAGATGAAGAAAATAGTTTACATGTTGTGGTGAATTGTGGGGAAGCACTACTGAAGAATAATACTTACTGGCCCCTGGTTAGTGATTTTATAAACATACTTTCACACCAGAGTGTGGCGAAGAAATTTTTGGAAGATCATGGTCTTTTGGTAACATGGATGAATTTTGTATCATTCTTTCAAGGTATGTAGCTTCTATAGTTAGTACTAATACAAGGAAGGATGTTAAAAGACAGCTTAGTATTTGCAGTAGCAAAATCCTTACACTGCTGTATGTAAATATTTAATTCATTAGTGTTCTCATAAGTCTGTATTCCTGGAAGGGAACAGTATATTCTAGAAAACAGGTAGATTTGAAATGATCTAATGTATCTTTGTCTTA
Source organism: Ibycter americanus (assembly GCA_035590275.1). Classification (NCBI taxonomy): domain Eukaryota; kingdom Metazoa; phylum Chordata; class Aves; order Falconiformes; family Falconidae; genus Ibycter; species Ibycter americanus. Next base: position 21,162,199 of record JAVJGI010000064.1, on the reverse strand, counting down.
TATGGGCTAGTTAAAGAGCAATTGCTTGACAAGAGCAAACAATGGAGATTCAGGGTGTCAGAATTCTCAGGTTGTACTTAAAGTACAAACCATAACTTGTGCTGGAATTGTTGTATTAGTGAAGTTCTAAATTTAAATATTGAGTAAATTAATTGATAAATCTGGATCTTTTCCCAAGTGTTGCTATGAGGAAACTTTTTATTATTTAAAAAAGTATTTTAAAACTGTGAACTTTTCAATACTGATTAATGTTCTGCCTAGGAGGACCAGGTATTTTCCTTCCAAATGTTCTTATTGAGTAAGTGAAGTTCAAAGTAGAAGGGCTGCTGTCCATGTTAATGTCACCTGAACAGCAAGGACTGCAGTTACTAGCCAGTCTAGAGCTATTGTTCTTTTCTGGTCTATTTCTGTTCAAACTTTGATGCTTGTTCTCACATTTTATCCATTATTCTGCTGCTAGGTAAGATAGATTGTTACAGTTTGTGGGTTTTTGTCTCAGTAGATGTGTGAATGCATAACACTAAAAATACTGCATTCCACTTAGCCCTAGTTAAATATTTGGTTGTATAACTCTGCTTAAATCTCTGAAGGTATGAATTTAAATAAACGAGAACTAAATGAGCATGTGGAGTTTGAATCACAGACATACTATGCTGCCTTTGCTGCTGAGCTAGAAGCCTGTGCCCAGCCAATGTGGGGTCTTCTATCACACTGCAAAGTTAGGGTAAGACTAACATTTCTCTGTCATTGCTTTTAGCCATGACTTTAGAGTTTTCAAATCTGAAAGGTCTGTCTGTTCTGTGTTTGAAAAGACTGGGGTTTTGCTGTGTCTGTCTACCGAATATATAAAACTATGATCAACTTGGATTCTGTGTACAGTGAGTATAGAATTCATGCTTGTGTCTAATTTATTGTCTCTAGAACTGAGACTACAAGTTCAGGATGTGTACAGTCATTCCATATGACTGTACATATGGAATACCTAACAATCTGATGAAGAACTTGATAAATCTCTGAGTCATTCTGCCTTTGTTCAGTGGGAAAGGAGATACATAAGTTGTCTTAATGTGATTATAATCTTGATTATGTCTGCAGACAGATACTTCATTATGATGTGGGATGGAGTAATTTATGGGTTCATGTTGTTTTACTAACAACCTGAGGTGGAAAGCCTCTTATGTTCTGACGTCTCATGGTCTTCTAACCAGAGCAAAGAGCTGTTACTATTTGCTAAACTGTAAATGATACTAATTTGTAGTAAAAATTGAATCCATCAGCTTATAGGAATACTTAACGTGAAAAAACTTTTTATTGGTTATTTTTTATGAAATAAATACTTATCTTTGAAATTAACTTATTAAGATACGTAATAGCATCCATGAGACAGTAATACTTGAATTGAACTGTGCACTGAAAAACTGTGCATGAGCATACCATGCAGTTTTAAAATAGTTTAAATTGGGCAGTTGCAAAAGCCTTTCCATAATATAAGTTATACTGATACATTATCAGTTTATAAGCCTAAATTATCTTTTGAAAACAGAATTACAACTTCTGGCTTTTTGAAGTATTCCTTTCTTTTTAGCTTAGGGTTGGGAAGGTGCCTTTTGTTTAAGGCCTGTATGATTCCTTGCTTTGCCTGTGGGCTTGTCAGTCATGTTTTCACCCCTGTGTTTGAACCCTTTGGTCATTCTCTATAAATCTGAAAGCGTTTTAGAAATGTCGTAGTTTAATTGTTGTACTTGTTTAGTGAAACCTGGTGGATGGGAAGAGATTCCAGCTCGCATCCTATAGGAAAGGAAAAGCCGGCAGAGCCTAGTCACCATAGAGGGTGGCACAGCAGGATGGGAGCGTTGGCAGTTTCATTTCCTGATGAGAAAAGGTGTCTTGACTGAGCCAGTCGGTACTTGCACAGCTTCTGGCTGGCCAAAGCACTGCTGGCTTTTGCATGAGAAGTGTATCATAGGTACCCTAAGAGTGTGAGGCACGTCTGGAGTCTGTGTTTAGGGGGAAGAGAAGATTAAAGAAGTCCATTAAGAAATGAGGCTTTGTAAGTTCTGCTGATCACAGAGCAATTTGCTTTAGCTCCTCTCCTGCTTTCCCTTCTTGCACATTACTGCTTTGCTCCTGGAGTGCAGCTCTAGGCTTGAAATACATGATTTAATCTGAAATGTATTACAGTTTTAGGGCATTGTTACAGGGTTATATCATGCAATCATAATGAGGTTTGCATATTGTTAAGATCTATGCAGTATTGTGTTATTGTTGCATTTCAGGTACTTTGTGTTTGCCAACTTACAGATAAACTTCCAAGACTTTTTCCATGCAACCAAAAGGAATGGCTGTACTTTTTCTCTGTGCTTACATCTCTAGATTTTTGGTAAAAATAAATGGATAAATTAAACAAAAATAGGCACTAGGACCAGCTGACCGTTCTTAAGGTGCCTTAATTCTCACCATTGAAATTATTATCTTTTAGCGTAACAGTGAAACCATCCTAATACTAACTCTTATGAGGAGCAGCTGAGGGAACTGGGGTTGTTTAGTCTGGAGGAGGCTCAGGTTATCACTCTCTACAACTGCCTGAAAGGAGGCTGTAGGCAGGTGGGAGTAGGTCTCTTCTCCCAGATAACAAGTGACAGGACAACAGGAAACAGCCTCAAGTTATGCCAGGGGAGGTTTAGATTGGATATTAGGAAAAATTTCTTCACTGAAAGAGTGGTGAAGCAGTAAAACAGGCTGCCCAGAGAGGTGGTGGAATCACCATCCCTGAAAGTGTTTAAAAAAATGTGTAGATGCGGTGCTTAGTGACATGGTTTAATGATGGACTTGGCAGTCCTGAGTTAACAGTTGATGATCTCAGAGGTCAGTTCCAACCTAAAAGATTCTATGATTCTAATTTCTGTATGATGAGGGCATGAATTATGTACTGTAAAAATATTCTTGAAATAATCATATTTGTTTGTAGTAGGAAAGTAGTGACAGTTAAAACTATTTTGGCTTGTGTAGTACACTGGTTTTTCTTACTGCAGGAAACACAGGAATACACACGAAATGTTGTCAGATACTGCCTTGAAGCGCTTCAGGACTGGTTTGATGCTATCAACTTTGTAGATGAGGTAAATATCCTTAGTGAATGTAAGCAAAATACTGTGAAAATCTGATTAAGCTTCAAAGGTGATACACTCCCTCTCCCCTGCCCCCCTTAAATTAAATCATCATTGAAGGTAGTGATCGAAAAAGGATTGCCTTGCTGAAATTGGAGTTTGTAGTTAATAGTTGTGATGTTATGTCCTAGGATCCTCTATTTGTAGAGTCTTGGTGGTTTAGATTTGCTGGTGCAAGCTTAAGCTGTGTGGGTCTTAAAAGCAGTGCTATCGGTGTACTACTGTTCTCTTGAACGAAGAGCTGAAGCAATGGCAATACAGAAGTCCTCTTCTGGTATGGTAGTGGGGAGCACTTGGCCACCTTAGCAAGCAATACTCTCAATCAATTCAGAGTGACATCAGCTACTGGGGGCTTAGAAAGAGATTAACTATAGCTGTCTGAATAAGGGAAATTTTGGAATCATTGGAGAGTGTAGGGGAATGAAGTAATACTATATTAGTGGAAAGTCAGTCCATCAAATGAAGACATGCAAGATACTGTTCTTGGTGGTTGTGACAAAGACATTTGCAGGTTTGTTTTTTTAATATATGATATTAAAGTATCTTTATTTTACTTTCAGCCAGCTCCTAACCAAGTTACTTTTCATTTGCCACTGCACCGTTACTTTGCCATGTTTTTAAGTAAGGTAAGCATGTTTTAGTCACACAGAAGTTGGAAATTCCCTGTGGAGTGTGATTGTTCAGTACAGTGTGTCCTTGCTTTTTGTTTCTAGGCTGTCAAATGCCAAGAACTAGATCTTGATACTATCTTGCCAGATCAGGAGATGCTGATGAAATTAATGATTCACCCACTTCAGATTCAGGTATGGGCAGACTTCTGACTTTGTCAATGTAGAGATGTACAACAAAAAATAGTTGCTGTCTGATTTTTGTAATCCCAAGTATTTAAATATAGTTAGAAGTATTTAACAAGGGGGAGTATATCTTAATTGTGGAATATCAAAATAAGCAATATGTGACAATAATAACTAGAATATACTGAGTAGTTAGGATAAGCTTTTTTTTTCCTTCCTATTTCCAAAGTTAAATATGTGGCATTAGTTATTGTATTCTGAGATTTATAATAATGATATTCACTATAATGCTTTCAAAAGGGTAGGAAGAAACAACCCTTTGAAAATATGGACTTGCATGTTCATAGAATAGCTATGAATGGAGCACAAGTTGAGAAAGCACCTGAATCTGAAAATTTCTTGTTTTAAATTGAGAATGAGTTCAAGAATGGATGTACCCTGCAACTATTTTTTTTTTTTTTTTCCAAATCTGTATTTATTTGCATGTAAGTGGTAGTAAGCAGTATTTGTAATCATTGTTTTTATACCTGCCTTCTTTTTAACTGTGATGCCTTCATCTTTGGAGTTTATTAAACTTATTAAAAAGATTTTAATAAATAAATACATAAATGATTCACTTCATTGGCTTTGATCACTTTTGTTGTCTGAAATATGCTCTCATGAAAATATGGTCTCGGTTTCATAAACTTGCAGTGGTTCCTTTTCATCCCTCGCTCCCCAGGATAACTTAATTAGTATTTAAAAAGTATACTTTTATGTAGTGTGTGTATGTGTGATAATATATTGATGAACTGCTAACATTGAACTGACTAGCTGAATATCCCTAAAATGTTTGTAACTTCTTTTTTTTTTTTTTTTTTTTCCCTGAACAGGCAAGTCTTTCTGAAATTCACAGCAACATGTGGGTTAGAAATGGTCTACAAATTAAAGGACAGGCCATGACTTACGTGCAGTCTCATTTCTGCAATTCAATGATTGATCCTGACATTTATCTGCTGCAAGTAAGTTACATTTTCTAAAAAGCCAACACGGTGCTTGTTTATAAACACGCTACTGAAAAAAATGAATTTATTCTCTTTCCACAGGTCTGTGCCTCTAGGCTGGACCCGGATTATTTTATTTCATCTGTTTTTGAAAGGTAGTGTTAAAAGATGAATGCTTTTCTTCAGTTTTGTTCTAGCTGTTGACTAATGTATGCCATGTGAGAGAAAAGGTTCATGTCTGATACACATCTTCAGTGGTAGATCTGCCTAGCCAAAACTAATGCTTACCTAAGGGCTCTACCAAAAGAGGCATCTCAAGGTATATCCTTGGTTTTATACAGGATTGGCTTTTGATTTACGGCGCAGTAGTGAAGCTTCAGACATTCATTTTCTGAGCATCTTTACGGTTTTTTAAGTTTTACACGTGTTCGTATGCAAGCTTTCAGGATATGCTAGCCTGAAGAAGTAGATAAATAGAGCTGCAATAATAAGAGACACAGAAAGAGTGTCTGCTTTTTGAGACAGAATAAAATCAAGGTTTGAAAACAGATTAATTGGCATTAGCTTTTATATGTTCATAAAAGTAAGGTGTTTTCATGTGGAGTAAATATCGCTATAGCATCTTCTATAGATAGTTCAATAAAAATCCAAATTTAAAAATAAGAGGGGTTTGTCTATTATTGCATTATATGCATTTCATTTTGTATTCATTTTGGGTTGTTGTGAATGGTATCCTGAGTTTATCAGTACATTTCATGTTGGTGTTTTAATGTTGGAGAATGATGTTTCTGACTTTACTCTTTGCTATGTAGATTTAAGGTGGTAGATCTGTTAACGATGGCATCGCAGCATCAAAATACAGTTCTTGATTCAGAGCATGAAAGGTCGATGTTGGAAGGAGCTTTAACGTTTTTGGTCCTTCTTTTAAGTCTTCGTTTACATTTAGGTAAGAATCACTGCTTTAGGAATACTTGTATATAAATAACATGCCCGTTCATTTATATTCAACATCTAGTAGCTACCATAAAGCTGATTAGCCATATAGTAACTTAAAGCATTCAACACTTGGTTTCGTTATTGCCAGTTACTGAATTTTATTCCCTTATGAATTAGAAATAGACATAATATATAAAAATAGAGAAAAATGGCTTTAATGGAAGTGGGTGATTTGTGTATGTGATCACGTGAAGAAGATTCTGTATCTTTTTCAGAAAGACAGCAGTTCTAGTTTGTACCTGTCTTTCCTGGCTGAGGTTGTGTCTCTCCATAACATTTATGCCATCCTCCCTTTTTTTTCATTGCTCTATTTTTATAGCACTGTATCATTACTTAATGTTTGTATCAAGTTTAACTTACATTTAATGACAAATGTATACTGAATATGTGTTTTAAAATCATGCTATTTTAATGGCTTTTAAAATTTTATTGTTCTAGGAATGACAGATGATGAGATCCTCAGAGCAGAGATGGTAGCCCAGCTCTGTATGAATGACAGGACACACAGTTCATTATTGGATCTCATATCCTTGGAATACGTTAATTAATGTGCATGAATGAGAATGACAGGTGCCTGGATAGTAGTGGGATATTGGAGCTTGAACAACATGTTTTCAGCTTATATAATTATAACAAATTGTGTCAAGGTGTGTTTGCATATACTCATCAGCAAAGGCATTTGTTTTTTCTTACAAAATATGCAATACTTTGTGATAGTTTTAAATCAGTTTTGATACAAAATGTGAAATTGCTCTTTTCATTTTTATTATGTTTTTAACAGTATGAAAGTCCTTTAGGTGTGAGGTGAAAAGTGCTTTCCAATTACATTGTAGAAGGTTTAGCCAAGCATCACCTTTATCTGGATTTGAGCCTTCGATTATTGCTAATTTTAAGCCAGTATAAAAAGAAGCCACTCTATGCTATATTGGCTTTTGCTATCAATAGCTGAAAATGCAAGTAATAGCAGTTAAGAGTGAAATGCATGTGTTACGGGGGAATTGTCTTACTTGAAGAACAACAAACTCTAGGAAAGTCTTTATGTGCAGTGAGACGGTTCATGTCCCCAAACAGTTGAATAAAAATATGCAGGGTTTACTGCTATCAGTGTATTAGGCTGTGTAGGCAAATTAAATAGCTTGTGGTGATTGCCCAAAAGAGATTGTAATCCAGGGATAAGCACTGAGCAAAAATATTAGGAATTTATGAAGATAGGAAAGGAGGAGATTGAGAGTTACAAAAATGTAGTAAGAATTATTATGGTATGACCTAGTAACTCAATCACTTAAGTATGTAAAATAAGTGAATCACTTAAAGCAATTCACTTCAGGGAATCACTTAACTATTCGAAATAAGTGAATTCTATACAAACAATCACTTATCACTAAGCAGAAGTTTCCTTATTTATAATTGCTACTTGTGATTTTGGGTAATGTCACTAGGTCAATTGAGTATCGCTATAAAAAACAAGAAATAGCCAATCCAAGATGGAGAATTACTTACTGTGTTTATGGATCCCAAGCTATTCACTTGCATTTTCTGCATTTAGCTGTAAATGCAAAATGTTCTTGCTGTGAAGAGAGCCAAATTGTTAGTAAATAAAGGCAAGTACAGAAACTTTATATGCATGACAGATAGTTTTTATTTCTCATTTAATACTTACCTCTTGAGCCAAGCATGTAGCAATTGGCTTGCTTTAAAGTTTAATGTCCTAGCTAGGAGGTTTTGATTGACTTCAGTAATAGTTATTGTTCCATAGCAGCTGGAGCATACAGACCTCTTGTGGTAAACACAGAGCACTGCTGAAATGTGGTTTCTGAAATGAGTGACTGAAAATGTCAAGAGGAAAGTAAAATGTTGTGTCCTGCAACTAAGTTAACTGCTTTCCTTAACACAAACATTACATTCCAGAAAACCCCAATCCTAAAAGTGGTATTATTCCAGGAAGCTTAAGCTTTGAGTCAGTCTTGTCAGCAGTTGCTGATTTTAAAGCTCCTGTTTTTGAACCTGGAGGTTCCATGCAACAAGGAATGTATACACCTAAAGGTATGGTAATCGGTGTCCTCTTCTAACATACTCAGGGGTAAGATGCTTAACTACAGGTTTTTTCCTTAAAAAAATAAAACAACAAAAAACAACCCAGCAAACAATGATAGAAACCCCACCCCACTGTCGCCCCAAAAAAACCACAAAAAACCCAAACCCAACACCACCATAACCCCACAAAACTTGTTTGACCTTTCCATTATTGTATATTGCTTATATTTAAGAGCATTGCTAAAGGCTGTTAATAGTCTTTAAAAAATTCATTTTGATCTAGAGTGAAATTAGTGAAAATCGGGTATCCTTAGAAAGCAAGGGAAAAATGGAGAACTGAAAAATTATGTTATTTAATATTTTACTGATCTGCATACTTAATCATTCATGTGATTTTGAAAAAATCAAGTGTTCACTCGGTAGAGTTTAGAACTGTTTGCGCTAGTGAGGTGCCGGTTGCAAAGATACTTTCTTTGATCTCCACATTTTGATTATTAAAGATATCATGATACATGTTTCTTTTATATTGCTTAACTGTCCTGGTATCCTGTAACATTTTTCCCAGTCAATAGTGATGGCCTAGAACAAAAAGTTCAGGCTAGACTGGTTATAGAATATGTTCTATAATTCTGCGATGCATACAGTGCAAAAAATGCGAAGTTTCTTACCCTGACCAGTTTGTCATCTAAATTGGACTCAGCACAGTGTTGGTATACCAAAGGAGAGGAAGAATTCAAGAACTCAGTGTTCCATTACTGTTTCCTGTCCCTGAGCAGATAAGCCTGTAGGAATCTGAAATGCTCCATGAGCTCTTGTTGTGCTTCAGCTCATGGCAGAGCTGAAGAGGGATTAACTCCTTCCTCCCCTGCTTACCTCCCTTGAGAACTGATGTGGTTGGGGTCTGACAGTTTTGAAACCATTTGGTTTGCAGGCGGTGTTCTTCTGTGGATTTTTTGTTGTTGTTGTTGTTAATGTAGGAACTTCTACTGTACTAACTTGTTTGCTAGTTTTTGTACTAGGAGATTGATGAGTCAGTGAAGCTCTTACCTTTATACAAATTAACAGCCAGTGAAGTAATTTTGTGAAACCAGAGTTTCAGGAATTGATTTGTTCTGGTTCCTTGAAGTGTAATTAGGCAGCTTAACGCTACGTAGGTAAAAGAACTTTATTTTCATATTATGTAAACTGCATTTCCTTCTATCATGTTGAGTTTCTGGAGCTTGTGACATGCTAGTCTTTTTTGTAGCAGTGTGAAGGGAAAAAAAATACGGATTGTGGTATTTTTAATTCTAACACTTTAGGGAATCTGATGCTGGATTATAGTGTTTTGAGTTTTTTTGGTACTTGGGTTTTTTTAACATAGTTTACCTCTGGAATAGATTGTGTATCTTACAGGTTTTTTTAAGCATCTCATCTATAGCAATGAATACTGAAGTAATTTGTAACACTATGTAGAATCCCTTGTTCTTTTCTTGTTTCTATTCTATTGTTGTTTCTATTCTTGAAGTAATAAAAAACTGAAAGAGCTTCTGCAGGAATGAAAGCCAATGTGATTTTCTTGTGTACTATAGCCTTTTAAGTGTTTATGATCTTTATAAGACTATATAGTTTCTCAAAAAGAATGGTGATACTCCAGTTGCTTTTAAGAATTGTAGTTTGTGGCCTGCCACAGTTTAGGCGAGTCATGCTGAGATCTGTTCCCCCTATTCCATTGTTTCCCTAAAATTAGGGAGGATAAAAAATCTACTTTATGATTGCAGAAGGCCCAGATTTTGCTTCCATCAGCCATCAATTTAAATGAATACAAACCCAAACTAACTTCAAAAAATAAGAAACAGTTCTTCCTGTTCTCTCTGGATTTGTGGGCTGAAGATGAGCAGTGTGTACATTGCTAATGTTCTGTGTATGGCTCCCTCACATAGTCCTTTTTCCTCATTGTGCATTAGCAGCCCAAACAAGCCTTGTTTGTGTTTCAGACTGCAATGGTAAACTCTGTCCAGAAAAAACTGATTTTTTCACAAGCTAAGTTTGAACGTATTTCATACATAGTGGAAACTATGCTGAGTGTTTTCTCTTAGCAGCATATGAAGGTGTCTGTAGAACTGTTAACATTAGTAGGGGTTAATAGGAGTACAGACCACTTGTCTTCATGTGTGGGGAAGCTTAATCCTAAAAGGGTGGTAAAGCTGCCCACTTTTGCCTGTGAAAACTTTGAAGAATGTTGTAAGTGCTTGTGTTGTGTTATGCCTGCTGGTGGAGCTAAAATTCTGTATCCATTGGGCTTTTTCTTCCTTTGATGGGGGCACTGAATCTTGCCTTCATATTGCTGTGTTAGGAGAGCTGAACACTTCCAAACAATTAATAGAACGAACATCTTAATTTGGCTTTAGGTTGGAAACTTAATTTTGTTCTTTAATAACTTGTAAATAGAAAAAAAAGGTAGCAGTTAAATGGGATATCTTTATAGTCTGTTTAGACTTTTCTGTCTGATTGCCCTGGAAAACCACTCCAGATGTTACTTTAGAGCTACTAAATTAAACAGAGATAACTAAGATCTTAATGCCAAAATAATGTATAAGGCATGTTTGTAAAGGTTTGATCACACATGTTATTTGATGAGAAACGTGGCCGTTTTCGAGACTGAACAAAAAATTGTGTTGTAGTTGTTTGGCTTACTGCACTTAATAGTTAAATATCACCTACTTGCTAACTGCTCTGCAGTCTTTACTTGCTGTTTTCAAGAGGGCTTGTGCTTATCAAGTACCAAGTAAAAAACAATTTATACCTTTTTTTACATGTACTCAAATAAAAAAGAGCAAACCAAGACTGATTTTTTTTTTTTTAAAGTGTGGCTGCCTTCCTATAGTTACGATTGGATAAATACATTTACTTAGATTTTTAAAGTTAATTTGGAATTTTTTTGAACTTTCCTCAGCATGTGTTACAACTGTTATTTTATCAGAAATATGTGATTTTTCTGTTTGGTTTATGCCATGTTATAAATTACTATGTAACAGAAAAGAAAGCTAGAAGACACTAAAATAAAACTTGTTAATAGAAAAGATCTATTGCCTTAATAGATTGATAATTTTTTGGTTTGTAGCTAATCAAAATTTCACTGAAAATATTTTTCTATCTTGATAAGTAGTAGTAGTAATTATTTGTATAGTAAGTTAGTAAGAATTAGTAAAAATTACTGTACTTTGCTGCAAAAGAATTGTTATGTAATAGAAAATTACATAATTAAAGCTAGTTAAGAAGAGAATGTAGAGTAAGTTGTAAAGGTTTTCAAGCAGAATTTTAACACGTGACTTCTTTTAAACAACAGCTGAAGTTTGGGATAAGGAATTTGATCCTGTCATGGTAATACTTCGAACAGTTTACCGTAGAGATGTGCAGTCTGCAATGGACAGATATACAGCATTGTAAGTTGGATCATTTTTAGAAATGTAACATCATATTGTTGCTCATTGCACAATAATTTTTTTTGTTTTCACTGCCTGGTAATGCTAACCATGTTATTGAAGTTTTCAGGCCCCAGATGTGTCCTTGAGTAAATAGTTTATAAATTTACAGGCAGTATCAGGGTTTTGGTTAGCTTAGTCTGTTACTCTTCCATAAATGTTTAAGAATCGATTTAAAGTGCCACAAAGTAGTGAATGTCATCACAGATAAAATACTTAATCAGAAGTTAATGTTTAAAAATCAGTTACAAATTACTTAAAGAAAACAGCCTTATCTATTTTCATTTATTTTACATTTAGGTACATGAAGCACAGTATTACAGAGTTCTGTGTTTTGAAATGACATTGCAGACAATGTGGGTTTTTTCTATGTATTCACTCATGACAGAAACCATGAATGAATTAAATTCTGGTTTAAATACAGGAAAAAACATTTGTGGCTCTCTTAAGTTCTAGAAAGCAAGATGATTCTGTTTTAATTCTGTCCCTTAACATTCTATCCCTTACAGCTTCTTATTTCAGCTGATTTAATTTGATTGTCTTTTATTTCACGCCTTGGGAGTAAAAATCAAGTTTAAAAAACCTTTATAATAAACTTGGTGAAATAATCCTCTGCCCCTCTGCTCATTCCATTAAGTGAAAGGGTCATCGTAAATGTATACTGTAAGTGATTTTGAGCAAGGTACTATCCTATTAAATAATTGCATTGTCTACTGTACTGGATTCTAGCTCAGTTTTGGAAATGTGGGTCCATGTTGAACTTAACACTTAAGTTCATAGATATGATAGCACTGGTACTGTCAACTATAGCTAATTATGTCTCACGTTTCCTGTATTGCCTGTAATCCATTCCTACAGACATGAGATTTCTGTGTTGGATGTCTGATTAACATGGATTTGGGTGAAGTGCAAAGTTTTTGATCTCTTCTATGTGCCTCTTAGAATCAAAATGGAATTTTAAAATTCATAACATTAATTAAAAATCCATTTATAAATAAAGGTCATTTAAATCAGTGGAAATCCACAGAAAAATAAGACTGGATTTAGTTTTTGTATACGTTCCAGTTTTTTAGAATGCTGCTTAAATAAATTAAATGGCTTAGAAATGCTCATCAACTCTGAAGTTGGTCTAAACTAAAAGAACGCAGGATAGTTATCTATAACAGTGGCAGTTGTCTACATTATTGCGGTGTTTAACATAAGTCTCATTTGTTTTAACAGTTTAAAGCAAAGTGGTAAGTTCCCTGGGAACCCGTGGCCTCCTTACAAGAAGAGAACGCCACTACACCCAAGTTACAAAGGTCTCATAAAGCTTTTACACTGTAAAACCTTGCACATCGTGCTGTTCACACTTCTTTACAAGGTACAGTCATAATTCTCATTAAGTCCAGTATTTTACTTCCACTTTTTTAGAAGAGTAGTTCTTAGAAGCATGATTTTTTTAACAGATTATATAAAGTAGTGAAGGTTCATACAATATTTTTATTTTTGTATAAAACAATGATGTATGTACATCTAGTGTGATGATGTTTTTCTACCATTTTCATTATTTCATGAATGATTATTTCGTATATACATACACAAAGCCAGATACCCAAGTGGATGAGCTGTCACACTACTTCGAGGAACCATCAGAGTTGCCATTTGAATTGTTGTGCCGTGATGGTTTCAGGGAGCATGGTGGTGTGAGTGGTGTTCCTTTGGCTCCCGCTGCAGAATTTTAAGGCATCAGCAGCATGTTCAAATATATGCAACCTTGATGGCTTTAGATCCTCAATGGCAAATATGTCTCATAACTGCTGTTGCTTCTAGCATTACTTTGCGGATATGTTCTGGCTTTTGCTAATGGTATAGCACTTGTTTTTCAGGGCTAATTGATGCCTTGAAATTGTGTTTGGTTTTGTCTTTGATAGTTGGCTTCCCTCTTGAAGAGAAGTGCATCCTTTTTGAAGAGTACATTCATCGGCAAATGCAACTTTGAATCTGTCTTTGTACTTGAAAACTGCTTTCAAAGCAGTATACTGCAAAGGCAGATGAGGGACTATAAAAAGTGGTTTGATTGAGTAGTGCTTTTCCTGGGCAGTTACCTTTTGTGCTTTTTAAAGTGCTCCCAGTTTCCCTAAAGCTCTTGTTTTGTTTCACTGTTAAATTTCTGTTGAATAGAAAATATCTGTTCTGAAGTATAGTAATAACTGTGTGGTATTCACAAAGAGCCATGCTTATTCCCACTGAGTTGTTTCAGCTGATTTCTTTCTCTAATGGTATCGTATAAGTTGTCAGTATATCATTAAGATTAATGAAGACTTAAGATTTTGCCTGAACTTATTAAATAGATTTCACCTTTATGTCAGAAAAGGACTTTTGAGAAGCTTCGTATTGTTTATGAATTAATGACTTCAGTTAAACTGTAGGTTTTGCTGTGTAATTAGTGCAGTTTCAAAAATCTACTTTAAAAATGTAAAATATAAAATTTTTAGTATTTTACTACAAATTCTTCCTTCTCTGTAACATGTCACATTCTATTATGACTAAGACTGAATATCATGGGCAGAGACCATTGGATGAAACTATACCTTTTGGAAGCTCAGTACAACATCTAATGATTGCTCAAGGTTTTCCATTGTCAGACATCTAGTTCCGTATCTTGCCAAAATTAAACCAATGGCTGACATTTTCATGCTGAATGCCTGTTCTGGCGTGAGTTTCCAAGGCTGAAGCAAGGACAGAATACATCTCCTTCTCCCATCTTTTAAACATTCTTTTATCAAGATTTTGGATCTGAATTTAGCCAAACTGTAGAGATAGCAAAGTTACATTATGTGCATGTTTGGTGGCTGTTTATTTTACTTGGCTAGCTGTTGAAGTCCTGAGAAAGTCAGCCCCAGACCAGGCATGCCCCACACCAGAGCTGACTAGAACTTTGCCTGGAGTGGCAGTACTTTGTTTCCCAGGGATTTCCATAATTTTGGCCAGTGAAGCTGCTGTGTGAAATATGTTGAACCTTGCTTGTATTTTTTTTTTTTTTTTGGGGGGGGGGGTGGGAGGGGGCTGTTTTTTTCTCTTACTGCATTAAGAAATTTCAAGTACTTAAATCTTGGGAATCTTAGAGTTTCTGAGTTGTTGTTTTAGCTGGAATGCCAAACACATTTCTATCAGATTTATGGAAGGCAGAAATTATTGTGATTGATTCCATGGGTTGGCTTAAATGATGTTTTGTCTGTTTGTGAAGTTTTGCCAATTTATGACAGCCTTTATATCTCTTGACTTTTGGGACTGCCGACAGAAGAACAGTAGACTACATTTTACGATTTGACTTTTCAGAATTGTTAGTCAACATGACTTTTGATTCTCACTGGTACAACTGCATATGCTTTTCATATTAATATAATACCAAGTGCCCTTTTTAATTAAACGATCTCTATAATCTCAGATTTGATTGGGTTTGGATAAGTCAGCTGCTTAAACATAATTTAGAAAAGCTCTTGTAAAACAATACTTGTTTTAAGAACTTTATCTCTCTGATCTTTCTAATGGGTATATCTGCTTATGAAATTTGGCCTATTCAAAATGAAGTCATATTTAAAACTTTACTAGGCTACACTCTAAAAATATTAATTTCTATAGTAGCCTGTCTGCAATGAAATTTAAACATATTTTCTCATCCACTTTTTTGGTAATTTGCAGGTTCTTGCCATTTTCCCTTTAAATCAGAATATTCTTAAGAGAAAAGTTGTCCTGTTTTTTTAATTTCAGCAGCGCTGAATCTTCCTCTCAATGCATTGAAAGCTGTGTTAGAAGAAAGATATGGGCACTTATTAATTTAGAGATAAGGTTATTTATTACTAATTTTAAAAGATTATATGAAGATGGTTGTGGACTAAATTCATGTTAACCCTTCTGGCATTCCCAGTTATCCAGGCATCACTTACAGGACTAGGACCTCATGAGGCCTTATGGTGACCTAATCATGTGACAAACGGAGGGAAGGCTAGGTGCAACTCTTTGCTTCAGGCTGATGGTAGCGGTATCTGTGCAGCTTTACCTGGCACTTTGGTGTTAAAGTAAATTGCAGCTTGAACTAAAAACAATTTTAAGGTACAAATTTGTTTGACTGGAAGGACGTAGAACTAAATTTTGCTTTTGTGGTGACACTAAAAAGTTATTTTTTTCTAAACCTTTAATTAATTTTTAATCATCTTAAAAAAAATTAAATTAAAACTGAAGAGTCCAAAGTGTCTTATCCAGAACACTCTCTTTGTAAGTTTAGATACATTGAAGTCTCAATACGCTGAGTGGAATAATGATTTCCTGTCTTTTCAACACAACAATCCTGTTGATCAATCACATCCAAAATTATATGTCTTATTTTGGAGTAGTGTTCCATTACTGTTATTGGAAAGCTATATTAATGTTATTACTCTTACTATTCTTGGCCTACTTGGAACTTCTTTTTTAATCCTATAGCATAATCACTAATTAGGTATTTTGTCATTCAGTCATAACAAGAGTGAAGTTTAAAATATCTTGCTGCTATTTTGGAGTAGATATTCCAGGACCTTGGATAGACAATTCACTGCTCTTGAAAATAATTTTTTCCTAACTGTGTTTTTATGCATATGATAGGACTTTGAAAGTGTTACTGTGCAACAAAAGCTATTTTAAATGCTAATATTGGTGCTCAGTGTCTACCAACAGTATGCTAGGGTAGCAAGTGTTACAGTGTTCTGCCTGTCTAGTCTTTTCTTTTTAACTGATACTTGTATCTCATGATACAGCACTTGCAAGCACAGTGATTAATTAAGGGGGGGGAAAAAACCAAACCAAAAAATCCACAGGCAAAAATTACGTATGTGGCTCAAGACCTTCTTTTCCTAGTGTGGCTAACCTAGACAGTCATACTTTGAGATCAGATTTGTAGGTACTGTCTTGAGCTTCTTCATATGAAACTCCTGGCTACTTTCTTTACCTTCAAGTTTAGATTAGAGATGTCCATCAGGTTTTTGAGGTTTTTGGTTTTTGTAATAGGGGTTGTGAGAGTATCAAAGATAAAACTTTCTAAGATGCAGATGTCTGTTTTTCTGCCTAGATATTAATGGATCATCAGAATTTATCAGAACACGTGCTTTGCATGGTTTTGTATTTGATTGAGCTGGGGTTGGAAAATTCTCCAGAACAAGAGTCAGATGAAGAGGTAAGAATAAATACCAGCTTTTTAATTAAAATATAAAAGTATTGTCTCATGATTCAATATAATTTAAATAAACTACTGTTTTTAAAGAATAATTTTATCATAGGAATTAGAATAAAACATCTTTATTTATTTACTTAAGCAGGAATCAACTAAGGGGAAAAAAAAAGAAAACCATAAACTGTTCTGGAGTATGGTATCTTGTGTTTTTCAACAGTTTCTGTATTTGTAACCTGACAACACAGACTGATTAGATATGTACTACTCTGTAAATTAGTACTTGAAATTGGGTTAAAAAAAAAAATATTTAAATGATTGAATCTAAAACCCACTTAAATTTCTAGATTTTCAGCTGAAACCTTCATCACTGAGCGTTTTATTGCTAAAGCTCTGTATCTTCTAAAATACATGAATTAGCCAAAATTTTAACATGAAAATTTAAAAATCTTTTGATGAGAATTTGAATATAAATAGCTGTTATTTTCATGGTTCCAGATTCCCATATGGTATATGACTTTCATAATTTTTCCTACTGTGTAACATTGCTTATATGACTAAAGATCTGCCACTTTTTTTTCAGAGATTGACTTCTGTATAGTTTGGATTTTTTGTGTTAATCGTAGATTGTACAGGTTCGGATTACTCTGAATAGTTCCTTTTTCTTCTGCTGGATAGCACTGATGGTGTGTTTGATTATATCCAAATCAAGTGTGTAGATTTATGTATTATCAGACCTGTAGTCCTCACTGTAGACATCAGTTATACCATAATTTTTAAGAGGTGTGTCAGCTTTCGTGAGGTACGTACTATTCGACATATTGTTTTTATCTCATGGAGAGATTATGACCTCTATAATACAGATATAAAAGCAACATGAATTATTGTAACACATAAGAGAAGGTATAATAGGGTTTTTTTAATTGTTTTAGGAATCTGCCGGTGGACAGGAGCGTTGCCATGATAGTTGGTTTCCAGGTAGTAACTTGGTTTCTAACATGCGTCACTTCATTAACTATGTCAGAGTAAGAGTACCAGAAACTGCTCCAGAGGTGAAGAGGGAACCACCTGCAAGTACAAGTTCTGATGGTTTAGCTTCATCACAAGTAAGTATATACAAATACTGCTCCTTTTCCTAGATTAAAGTTATTGCCAGTTTTGGCTTTTTTTGTTAGGATTAGTTTTCTACTGTTTTTATTAATACCTTAGGATATTTTTTTTTCTGGAGTAATCTTTCCAAAGTGTACTGTTAACAGAAATAAAAGTTATTTCAAATGATACCTCCTTCCGAATGATGTATTTAATGGCTTTTTTTGTCCTCAATCTACCAGAGTTCAAGGCGGAAGAGCCTCCAGAGAGAGGTAGATCTGTGTGCAGTTTGTTCTCCTAAGCAATTAACTAGCAACATGCCTTTAATTGTGCTCACCTTAACATTCAGGGAAATCTAATTTTCCTGAATTTCTTTTTAATTCATATTGCAAGGTCTCATGCTTTTTTCATATTCTTGATTGTAATCTTAGGTAGTAGACTTTTAAGGAATGAAATGTCCTTCCATTTTTAATATGTATTTTGAAATAACAGCTTTCTATGAAATATCAAATGTCATTGATAGCTTACCGCTTGAGCTTTGTGTTTAGGCCTGTTTTGTCTTGTCAAGATACTACTAACATTTAATAACATAGAGTAGTCTTAGTTTCTCAAATCTAGGTGAGTTTAACTGTACATTGAAAGTGCATTTGAAAGGATTAGTAGCAGGTTTATTTAGTTTTTTTGTGAAAACAAAATGAGTATGTAAATGGTGGGATCCTGAAATATTCGTGGCTGGTGAATAACATAATCTCTGTGTCAGGATTGCCTTTGTATTTTCTGTATGCAGCACTTCAGATTACTGTATGTCACGTAGTGAAACACAATGGATATTTCTTTTGCATGTTGATGTTAGAAGAATAGATCAAAATTTAAAATAGGCAGGTGAGATGAAATAGATTAAAACATAAAGAAGGTAGGTGAGATAACTGTCAGAATCCCATTTTTATATTTGATCTCAGAAGTATTTGGTATCTCTTGGCTGCCTGGCCTTCTGAGAAGGAGAGGGTAAGATATTAAAGCGTTCTGAATTTCATATTCAAAATATTCAGGAAACATCTTTCTGCTATGGATTTACTACATGAGAGTTGCTTCCATGTATCCTTAATTTGGGACTGAAAGCAAGGGTAGCACAGAATAGAAACATCTGAATGGGCTCTGTTATTAATGTAACTGTGCTTATGTGCCCTGAATAGCAAGCTCTGCTTGCAAATATGGGTATGTCTTGTGGATCTCAGCTAATAAATCCTTGCAAAATGGACAACACCCATGGGGATGTGTGGGCTCACATGTGTGGGATTATGAATTACATTGTGCAACAGTGCTCAGTAGACTTTATTGGAGATATTTAAATGACATAAAGATCCTGAAGTTATGAATATTCCAGGAAAAAGTAAGGAAATATTACTTGGAGAACAGAATTCTAAGTTTCACTAGAGCAAAGCCAGTTGTTAGTTGTTTTGGTATGAATTATATTCTCATTTTGTACTTGGCTTTTTATGCAGCTGTGTATAATAGATTTGTATAAAAATATGATATGCAGGCTTAGTATTTTGCTATGCCAAATTTCAATATGTTTTGGAAGGAGAGAGGAAACTTAAAATGTTTTGTGCTTTTCCTCCTAGCTTAAATATTTTCTATAGTTTTATAAATGTGTGTTGTTTATACTTGTATTTTTGAAAATTAAACATTGTAATTTTTTTCCCAAGAACTCGGGGACAGCTCAAGTGTTCAGTTTGGTCGCAGAACGTAGAAAGAAATTTCAGGAGATCATCAATCGGAACACCAGTGAGGCAAATCAGGTGGTTCGTCCCAAAACGTCAATGAAATGGTCAGCACCCGGTGCAACTCCACAGTTAACCACAGCCATTCTAGAAGTCAAGGAAAGTATACTGTCCTTGCTGATTAAATTGCATCACAAACTCTCAGGAAAACAAAACTCTTACTATCCTCCATGGTTGGATGATGTGGATGTTTTAATCCACCCAGAAATTCCAAGATACTCTCACGGTGATGGAATGACAGCAGTAGAAAGAATTTTGTTGAAAGCTGCTGTACAGAGCAGATTGAATAAACGTATAATTGAAGAGATATGCAGAAAAGTGACACCTCCTGTACCACCGAAAAAGATTAGTTCTGCAGAGAAGAAAACTTTGGATAAGGAAGAAAGGTAACATTAATAACAAAGTAAAGGGGCGGTAGAAGGGCAGAGTGTGTTGTACATGCATTGATTGATTGTTTCTAGGTCTTTGCATGAATTACTAAAAGAGTAAGTCTTAATTCTGCAGTTCTCTTCTTTATCTAGTTTGAATATACATGATTTACATGGGTGTTGAGGAAGAACATGCCACCTTGCTAATTTAGATCTTTAAATTAGAAACTTTCATAGTGATTTTATGTGATATACATGCTCATCCTTCATGTTGCCATGTATACCACTGAGACATACAAAGGTGCAGAATTAAGGTTGTGTTAACTTTTGAGGCTTAACCTCAAGATGAGCTAGAAATTTTTTTTATTTGTATCGTTTGTTCATTCACATACACACATCACACCATGATTAATTTCGTTTGTTTGTTTACTATATGTGGATTTGGTAATTCTAGGTTTTTTGCTTGTCTGACACATTCAATTTTAAAATTCAGTTTTTAGTTTTTTAAAAATTATATTCATATTTTCTTATAATGTGCCCTGAAAACCTGCATGCCAGGTGTCTGCCTTGGCTGAAATTATTTTGATAAAAAGCTCATACAGTTTTGAGGTTGAAGTTGGGGCATAATGAGTCCTGAGAGCACCCAGAATACTAGCACTATTGAAACTGAATGCAAAGAGCTGCTTCTCTTCTGCTTTCAGCAAATGTTGTGTTGGCATGTGAGTCCTATGGAAGAGGAATCATCCAGTTCAAATGCCTAGAGGACAGCAACTAGAGGTGAAAGCTGGGATTAGCAGGGGCAGAGTTGAAGACTGGGACTGAAAGGAGAAACCTTCTGGTCAATGTAATAGTGAGCAAAGGGGAGATGCCAGGTCAAGTGAATAGTTGACATGGGAAACTTAAGAAGACTCAACCTGGCAAGTTGGGGAATTTAGGGAAGAACTGGGTTGTCAAGACAGAAATACTCAAGAGTAGGAACTGAAAGAACCAATTTTTAATTGGAGAATGGGGTCTTGAGAGTTGATAGGAGAAGAAGGAGAATGTGGAAGAGGAATGCAAATGGCTGGAGGGCATGAGTAAGATTGGCATTTGAGGAATAAAGAATAGTTGGCTGGAGTGGGGCAGTGAGAAGAGACTGGTAATTGGTTAGTGCAAGAGTGAAAGATGGCATTTGAAGTGAGAGGACAGTGGACAGTGTTAGAAGGTCAGGGAGTGTTGGGGCGGGGTATAGGTCAGAGTACTTACCACATTAACTGAAGTAGAAACAGTGCATAGGCTGGAATGGACAAGAATAATCTTGAGTGTTTGTCCATGCAGTATTTTGATGTATTAACGGTTTATAGACTAGTTTGGGTTGGAAGGGACTTTTAAAGGTCATCATGGTTATGGTTCTAGAAGTTTGGGTAGAAACATGCAGCCATCTGACTCGGTTTCTGGATTACCTTTATTTATCCTGCTATTTTTATTTGTTTGAAAATAGATTTTTCATTAAATTCTTTATGATATGTCCAAGACCTAGAATGTACTTGAAAATTAAACATTAAAAAAATTAAAATAGATTTAAAATTTTTGTAAGTTACATATTTTACAAAGTAAAATTATTTTTTTCTTGCAAGTGTTCAGTTAAAGGCTTAACTTTCAACATCTCTTATAATAGTTCAGTAAATGAGAGAAATAATCAAGGTTTAGCATGTAAAACTGTCTTTCAGAAAATGCCAGACTGAATGGCTGCTTTAGATAAAACACAGCTACATCTTGGACACCTACTTGTTATTGTGGTACTCAGTAGTGCTAGATTTATGTACGGGAGAAGCACAGGAATCAATGAATCAAGTAACTTCTCATATAGAAAAGAGTAAGGTCATTCCTTTCCGCCTGTAAAGGATGTGATAATTTCAAGGATCTATTGTGGGGACTTTTAAGTTTTCAGTTAAATTCTGGGGCTAACATAATGATGAAAATAAATGTTTCCAGTTCTTTGTGTTCTGAGCAACTCTTTTGTTCTCCCCAAATTCATAATGGTGTTGGGGGGCCCATGAAGTTTATTAATGGACAGTGTGATAACTGAAATGACTAATCCTGTAGACTGACAGTGCTCTTATAGTCAGGCTGCAATTTTTACTTTCCAATTGTTTTGTTTTGGGGTTTTTTCCCCCCAAGTTCAGTTTTGTATTAGTGAAGACCAAGCAGACTGTGAGTGTTCAGTGGTCATCCTTTTGGTTACTTCAACATACAATGATAAACTTGGCATCACTCAGGCAATGGGTTGTCACCATAGAAACTGAAATACAGAATTGGAGGAGAGCTTGAGCTGCTTGCAGTATTTTTTCAATTGCAGTGTCATCCTCCCATGGGCCATCATGGAAAATTACTGAGCTGTACTGAATCTGTCAGAGTTTGTTTGTGTCTTCTTATTAAAGACTTCTATTTACAGTCACTCTGCTTTTGGTCAAGGCATATATTGAGAAATTCCCAGGGAGAAATAAATAAAAGCAGGTTTAATGAATGCCCTGGTACAATCCTCAGGATTGTTGTAAATAGAAGATATTTTGAGAAATGGTGGCTGTACCGTGTGAAAGATAAATGGGCAGAGATATGTGGGGTTTTAAGGTGCCTTTAAGAAAACAAGTTAGAAGCTTTGACTTATAAACAGGCCACCTCAGGATAACAGGTTACAGTATATTAGCTGCTTTAGGCTTGTGCATCCCTGGTCCTGTGCTGAGACAGTGATAATCAGGCAGTGCTGGAGACTAGAGGACTCACCAATTGGCATATCAGATGCCAAGTGATGTTTTTAAATCCCTTGTTAGTTACCTGAATCATCTCTGAGCGGGGGAAAAAAACCTAATTGTAAATGCTGATGCATAGAGTTTGTAGCTATGATAGAGCTTCCCTTGCCGCGCTGGGGAGGTGCTGTGCAAAACCCCCGGCAGTGGGGCACGTAGGGCTTCGCATGTGCCATGCGGTGAGCAGCTGTGGTGTGAGGGTTTTTTTTGGTTTTCCCACCTGCACTCTCCCATTTCCACTCTTTGTAAACTCTTGTTGTAGTGAAGATCCTTTCTTGGTACCTCAGGAAGAGTAAAATCAATGTTTATTTTCTTCATCTTTTTACGTCCATCAATATTCCTCTACCCGCTGCATTATGTATATATAGGGAGATATAGAATAGCTGGTCATAGAGCCTTGTACAGATCACTAATACAGTTTAAATGGAAGGATAGACAACAATTAGTCTCTAACGTCTTCTATTTGTAAATCTGAGCTGTGTTAAACAATGAAAAAAAAGTTAGTGAAGTCATCTTGGCTCTAGGGAGATAAGGACCTTCAGTCTGGAAGCAATCTCAAACTTCAAGTCCAAGTATAAAAGCTGTTGGTGACCACTGTCTTGGGTGGAGGTGGGGGAGAGGAACCAGTATGAGGAGCCTTAGCTGGAAAATAAATTCATAATTGTTTCCCTTGACATCAAGCTTGATATCAAAAGTGAGTGAGGTAGGCTATTATTATTATCATCATCATCATCATCATTGTCATTATGTTGTAAATGTTAATTGCTCCCAAGAGTGCTTGTTTTTGTACAATGGTTGGCATTTCACTCTGTTATTCTTCCCTTATGTAATAGGCAAAATAACTTTCAAGAGTAAGGTCTTGAGTTCTTTTTCTTATGATGCTATGTCCTAATCTGTTAAAAGATACTTTGGTTTTATGAGTAGTTTTTTAGGACAGGATTTTATTCTTTCAGACTCAAAACAAATAACTCTCATGTCTTGTAAAACTACTTTTAAAGGAAGAGATTCTTTTTTTAGGCTTGAAAATTAATCTTTTATTAAAAGCAAATTTGAATTTTTAATTAGATTGCTGAAGGTGGTGACTGTAATCAGCCTGACACTATAAACTAATTTTTTTCTCCATTATATATACTCTTCTTTTTTTTTCTCTCTCTCTTTCCCCCATTTCTTTCACTCAGACGACAGAAGGCCAGAGAAAGGCAACAGAAATTGTTGGCTGAATTTGCCTCAAGGCAGAAAAGCTTCATGGAAACTGCCATGGATGTTGGTAAGTTTTTGTGTCGTTAATGGCTTGCTGGGGTTTTTTTTTGACCCCCCTTTTTTTTTTAATTTTCATGTTAGTATTTAGATTTTTACTCTAACAGTTTTAAAAAAACCAAAACCAAACAGACAATAAACCCTCCCCTCAGATCCAACTACTGTGTCCACCTGTTCACTAAGTACTTCAGAGACTTAAAGTTGTGTTTTCTAGGACAGGTAATACTGAATTCATAATTGCTAAAGAATAGATTAAATAATCTTGCAAATATTTAGAGAACACATTATCTGTAGCACATAGTTTTATTCCTATTTTTTCTTAATACACAGTGGATGGAATGATTAAATGTGTGATATGTTTTGAAGTATTTACCTTTTAATATAAGGTATCCCAAAGTTTGTTTTAAATTTTGCATTTTATTTAATCTGTAGTAACAAAATTTAAGATTATTCTTCACAGAGCTTCAAATTCTGATAAGGTAAAATTTATGCATTTTAAATTTGTGTATAGAATTAGGAAAGCATAATTTTTAGATCATCTCAGTTGCTGTAAGTAATAACATTGTGTTCTGTTCCAAGTACAGGCTTTACAGCAGAATCAGCTCTTGTTTTTCTTGGGAATAAGTTCTTTCAGGTTCTTCTGTGCAGAAGTGCATAATCTTGATTAGTTTGTTTGTGTTTAACTGAGGAATAGAAAATATTTTCATCTGGATTACATCATTGAAAATTAGCACCTTTGAAAGATAAGAAAAAGCAGGAATTTTTTTTTCTTTTTTTCCCCTTTCAATCAAATATCATCTGCTATGTTGTTTTGATTTGAGTTTAAGCACTGGTTAGAAACATTTTGACAATTGGTTTTGCTGAAAAAGTCTGTTTTTTTAAATTGTTAAATTCCCGTCAGTTTATAGGTTGCTGAGAAGATTTATTCCTTTGTATTTACAAAGGATACAGCAATCACTGAAATTTCTTTAGCAAATTGATGACCATATATATGGTGTTATGTTTGGAGAGTGTGCGATACAACACAAAATTCACAGATAAAAATTAGTTTAAGTCATGCTTATTACATGGGTAGCTATTTCTTTTGAATCTATTTGTTGAAGTATGGAAGAAGGGAAGAAGAAACATGCAGTCCTACTAAAAATGGAAGTATTTAATTGAAGTATTTTCACAGTTTTGGCTAACTAAAAGGCAACTGGGAAACTTTGATTCTGCAGTCCCCTATATTTTGAATTCCTGATATTGCAACTTTAAAGTTGATGGTTTTATGTATGAAATCTCATGTATGTATATATATATTTACCTGTCATAGCTGTATTTGCATATATACATATGTATGCGTAAATACTCCCATGCTTGAGTTTTGTAAGCTGTGTTTAAGGTAACTGCTTTGATTTGTGGATGAAACATACTAGTTAAGTCAATAAATTACACAGCATTTATTTGTGTGGGGGACTGGGAACACTTAGCTTTTACTTAACTACATAAGTCAAATATTAAAAAGAACCCTTAATTTCTGTAATAGGCAGACCTGCACTTTTTTGCATATGGTTGTTCATTAAAAAATTCTTGGGCATGCAACACTTAAATTGTTTGTTTCTTAGCATTTAAACAATGAATAAGTTCAGATATCTTAACATAAAATGTAGTGTTAGCAATTAAACAAGGTCATGCACAGCAGCAGATAGAGTCAACTTAATGGACTACATTTTCATAAAGTTGTTCTGCATGAAGACATTTCTTGGCAACAATTTAATAGAATTCCAGGCATTGTGTTAGCTGAATAATTGTTTTGCTTTTTCACCCACTTTTTTCTGTGTCTTTTAGGTTGTCATACTGTTTTCTATGTTTATGATGAAAATTGACTGGATTTGTACTGTAGTCCAGTATTAACTAGCTTTTATGTTCTGACTGACATTAAAATACATCGCAGAAAGGAAGTATGTATTCCATTATAGTGTGTAGGACTTATTTAAAACCCTAGATAGTTGTTTGCCAGGAATATTTTCTTCAGTTTGGTCTATTTTTTTTTTAACTGAACTAATTTGTTCAGCTGTGAATTCAGTCTCTATACGTTACAGCAAATTATTAAACAAGTTGCAGAAACGGTTGTTACTCTTAATTTTAAAACACAAGACATGGTAAGAATTCTGAAACTAGTCTTTCTGGAGTGATTCAATTTAAAACTACTGTATTTAGTAGGCTTACCTTGAATTGTATCATGGCTGTGCTGAAATAGTATGTTTGAAAACAAAAAAGTCCTTTCATACTGAAATCGGTCAGTTAAAATGCATTCAGCTCTCTCACAAACTCTGTTACCTGTTAGTTTTATTATAGGTTAAAATTCAGCAGTAGGTTTATTTCTTAATTTTGATTGTTTGTTGTAACAGTATTAACACTGTCAGAATGCAGGGATGGTGAAGTCTCAGCTCCCTGGCTCTGTCACTGATTTAGTTGGTATGATTTGGGCAAATTATTATTATTATTATTATAATAATTTAAAACTTATCTATGAAATGTGAATGTGATTCACTGGTAAAATGTGAGAAATGATCTAATTGTTTTTGGGCATAACACTTAAAAGATTTCATAATAGCTTTCTCTTGACAGTGCGGAAGACTGAAAATAGTCTGGAAAGAAATGTGTCTAGATGGTAAGGACAGTGGAGAATAGCTAAAGCTTAAAGATTATTTTATTAAAATCCCATACACTTAATAGTTTCCAAAGTGTTTATTAAAGTGCACAGAGCCACTGTTAATCCCCTAAGGCATTCCTCTTCTTTGGTTATTGAGATGCTGCAATGAAACATGGCTTAAAAGGAAGTTACCCAATTACATGTTCATTTTTCAATATGAAATGTGTCTCATTTTACCAGCAAAACCTATTTATTTGAACTGGAATTCACAAATTCATCTGAGATTCTGAAAGTAAAGGTTGGCATTTTCTCGTATATAATCACTGTAGGAAAAATTCCAATTATGTAGCCCTTTCCATTTGTGCCCCCTGTTACTTTCTATTTATATTCTGTGACATCTGCAGAACTGCATTGCCATTCAAGCTTGCCTGGAAGTAATTAAGTGAAATTTAGAAACAGTTATGTTAATGAACTAGGATGGAACAGAATCCACTGTGCTGTCTTTAGCTGTTTGACTGCAGGACAAACGTAAAAAGTAGAAAAATAAACCGAGAAGCATCATTCTAAGAGCAGCAGATAGAGCTCTTCATATACCTGAAGAGAATGTCTAGTGCATAAAAAATGTGTTGTCATGTAGTGACATACAGTGTCAAATCCATAGGCTTTCTAGTCTCCTGGCAATAGCTACTTTTACATCTTTGTCTTGAGGGCACTTGGTGTGAGGCTGTCGTTTTTCTGTTGTGTTGTAGATCTTCATACCAGAGATTTTTGAAACTTCACTGCCTTTCAGGCAGGACTTGATAAGAACAAAAATAACTCCCTCTGCTCCATGTTAATAGCCTTTAACAAATTACAATGATATTTGTTAAGATCTGTCTATCTAAGTTTTATAAATATGAAACATTATGATCCATTCCAGGCAAACTTCTGAACTTAATCAAATGCATCTTAGTGAAAATTTGAAAATTGTTTAATTTTTGAATTATAAATTTTAGGGTAGCTCACATTCCTTCAATAGTTTTGCTGTCTCTGAAGTGCCCAATGTGATTTTTTTAATTTATTTTTTCTAATGCCGTGCAGTAAGCATGCAGTATCATCTTTGTGTTCCTTTCCTGTGATGTGAGTCTTGGCAGGACGTCATTTTGTCCTTCAAGCTTTGTTCCTTAGCTACAGTTAAAAAGAAGCGCAGAGTTTTAATGCAAGGTGACACACATTTCCTAACGCTCAGTCTTCTGAACCCAGATAGAAAAATAAATTAGGTACTGATCTCTTGAGAATATATATGCTGGGTCAGGGCAAAGAATATTAGCATACTAATGGTTGCTTTGATGCCAAGGGGCTGCTTTGACACATAATGTATACAGCAGGAAAAATGTTGACTATAGTCAGCAGAGATTGTAAACTATATTTACTGTGTTTACAAAGCCCTTTTGGTTCTGGGGTTTTGCCGGATAGGGAAAGAACAGGAGTGAATCTTTAACTCTGGAGAGTAGAAATTAAATAAAATTCAGGCATCAATGCATTCTGCAATAAAACAGTGTGCTAGATTTTAGCAGACCGATCAGTACTTGCTAGGAGGTAGGGAATGCTAGGGTTTTGTAACTTTGGGTCTGTCGCTCCTCTTGGTACAAAACTGAGCAAAGAGCTAAATAATTAACTTTTTTAAAAACCCATGGGAATGATTGTGCTTGGCACTACCCTGGATTTCTGTCACAGTTTAAATGTTTTCATCCACCTTCAGTGTTTTTATCTTTGTTTCTAACGAGGTTCATATTTATCCAGATTTCTGAAATAATTCACAAGGGCAAAGTAAAGTCCCAGAACCCACTGTAAGGGGGTGGGGTGTGTTACAACACTAGACACACCTCATGAGAGAAACTTGGTGAAGTGATACCAATACCATGTGTCTTACCTTGTGTTTCAAATTTGCGCCTTCTTCACACAGGTTGACATCATCAGGGCAAGTCTCTGTGAAATCAATTAGGTTAAATCTTTGGAGAGTCAGAGTTTTAAACTGTAAGCATCACTGGTTGTATTCCAAAGAATGCTTGACATAAAATACACTTGCTGTCTCCTGTGACTGCTGCCTGGCTAGTAAAGTCATGCCTAGCAGCTAAAGCCACCTTGATCTTCCTTGCTCTCCTGTTGGCATTACCTACTTTCTGAATCTCCAGTGGAGTAATGAGATGTCTTGTTTTCGGTGCCAGTGGTTTTCATGCAAAACAAAACTGCAGGCTCCTACAAAACCTGTTTGAAAGGTGGAGGAGTAATATGCTTCAAGATCAGTATCTTGGCAAGTAGCTGGAAAGGATTCCCTTGGCACTCAAGAAGGCAGCATTGTTCTGGGACATAACACGCAAGTGTTATTTTTCGTGGAATTATCTTCCTAGTGTCAGCAAAAATTGCTGGGGGTTTGTGCACCAGTGGAAGCAAAATAAGGAGATTTAGATTATCCTTCAGCTTTTAGTTGTAACTGATGTAGCTTTGTTCACGTAACAGTTCTTGGTGGTGATTTGGGTGGGGTTTTTAGCCACAATAGAAGGAATTTTATGTTATGTTACAATCAATATTTAACTATAAAGACTTCTCATTGATATAAAAGGGCACTTAATAAAATAATTGTTTTTATTAAGCTGTCTTTTTATAATTGCATCCAGGGAGCTGGGAAATGTTAGTTCATGCTTGAAAAATTGGTAAGATCCTGTATTTTCTAAATTAAATTAATAAAACAGCATTACAACTCCAGTCATTTTAACAAGATGCTTCGCAGGTTTCAATGGCAAACACAAAGCAATTCTGTATTT
>JAVJGI010000064.1:21071524-21125486 GCA_035590275.1 Ibycter americanus | reverse complement strand
TTTTTTTAAAAAACGTAACTGGGTTTTGGCTTTTTTTTTTTTTTTTTTTTTTTGGTGTATGCATATTCAGGTAAAGCATTTCTTGGACTTTTTTCATTTCTATTTTATGGATTCCTATTTTGATGTTGAACATGTGTTAGAAGTTACAGAGAAACTGAAGAAAACATGAGAGGCGAATTTTAAAAGTATAAACTTGTCCTTTTGGTTAATTCTTAATACAAAAATTCAGTCAGTTTTTTATCTCTAGTTATGTATGGTGTATGTTATGTGTATGCATGCAGTTAAAAGAAATGAGTTAAAATAGTTTAATTCTTGTGAATTATGCATGGAGTTTTTTTCTTCTTGGAAGAATACTGTTGGGAAATTACTGCTCTATATGCTTTTAAAATACAGTTAGTCAAGACTCAGAAATTCTTGGCTAGAAAAGATGCCCATTTATTTTCACATGGTCTTGAGTAAATAGGGTAGTGTTCCACTGATGTTGCTGGCCACCTCCACCCCACTCAACCTCTTACAGCCCAGTTGCAGATCTTCTGAGTGGCACCGCAGAATGTTATTACAAGCTCAGCAGCAGTAGAAGTCATCAGATTTTAAGCAATCATTTCTTTCTGTATTATTCAGTGTAATAAAATAAAGACTAAATGACGACTTCTTGTTGCATATGAAATTTGCTTTTTTTTATTCAAGGTTACTTTATGTGGTATTTTAGTTTTATTTTTTCAAAAGTTTTGTTGATTTGTTTCCATTTTGAGAAAAACTGTGTCAGTGCTTTGTATTTTTAGTATCAGCTTTGGTCATACTGTGAAACTTACCTATAGAGAAACTGGACGGTGTGCCACCTTTATTGGATCCCATGATGAATTGTCTTTTCCATATGACTGTAAAGGTGCTTTCAGGGGTAATTGTGTCATCAAGATAATTAAGTAAAATCTGGGCTTTCATGGTAGAATCTCTTTTTACAGAATTTTGGAAAAGTAATCTTTTGCATCATATAGATGCTGAAGTCCCTTTTCTGGTGGATTCTCTCTTAAACTCGAAATAAACTGTTACTCCATCTCACTGTATTCTTGAAGATTTCTAGATTATTTAAGTGAACTTTTGATCCTAGCATATATTACTACTACCTAGATGAGTGCATAATAAGTTTTACTATTTCCTAGCATTCGTGGTAACAAAGTAATTTGTGTAGACTTGTATTCATCTGGAATGAAACATTTATTTTTACATAAAACAATCAGAGATCAGCATCCCAGAAGGGTATGTAAAAGCCTCAGCATTCTGGGCTGATTGCCTAGAGTTTAAGTTATAGTGACTATTAACTTAGCAGTTCTCCCAGGAGTGGGAAACTGTTGAGGCAATTCACAAAGCTGAAGCAAGGTTGCTTGCCAGTAACAGGAGTACTTGGGAGATGTCCTCACTTCCCAAACATGTACTTCTGTGTCCATTTTTTGATCCTTCATGATAAAGAAGAAATAATCAGTGTTTTTGTCATGCTGCCTTCCAATGGCTACTTGACTAGGTTTTTTCAGCCTGGACTGAGAGGTGTCTTCAAATATTTCTCATGGCTGAAAATAAAGTTGCCTTTTGATAAATTAAAAGATCTTATCAAGGTTGTATCAAACTTCATGGGAATTTCTAGAAAGAGACAACACATGTGAGATGTTCAAAATACCCTATTGAAGTATTTCTAGTTTATGATGGGGATATTGTTGACAATGAGGAGTACTAAAATTTAGGAAAATTGGTTGAGTTGTAGGATTGTGAGACAGTCTCTAGTAGTTAAGACCTTTTTCACTAAAATGGGGAGCTATTCTAATTATTCCTTCTTGACAGTTTTTTGTTTTAGACTTAGTTCTTTAGCTATACATCCAAAATGTCAAACTATAAAATTATAATCTTTTGCAAATTTCAGCTACATCTTCTTTATTTTCTTTTAGAATGACCAGGTCCTCCAGGGTTTTTCAGTGGACAAAGGAGAATTTACCTGTCCCCTCTGTAGGCAGTTTGCTAACAGTGTTCTTCCTTGTTATCCTGGAAACAACGTGGAAAGAAGCCTTTGGCAAAGTCATAGTAACAAGTGTATGCAAGATCTTGTACAAGAGGTGGAAGATCTTCAAGAACAGCTGGGAACTTTCCCAGTAAGCATCAGTGTAAGGCAGAAAGATCCTTGTTAATTTGCCACTACCTGTCAGTTTTTACTTTATGTTGCATTTCTGACCTCTTAGAACCTGGGAAACTTCATCTTCTTCTGACATGGAAGACAGCATACTTTTTTATTTTTCTTTAATATCAAGAGATTTAAAATATTTACAGCACTTACTGCATTACCTACTAATAACAAACAATTAAAAAGCTATTACAAAATGTGATTAATAAAACTTTTTATGGAGTACATTGTCAATTCTCTCCATAGTAATTTGCATAGAATTGGGTAATATAAAATTAATTTATAATTTCTTTACAATGTAAAAACACCAATATCCTTGTAACTGGAAGCTATTTAAAGAATGTTAAGAACATTTTAAGGTATGGATTACTTGTTTTACAGAGAGAGCAGTTTGCAGATGCTCATGTATTACAAATCTTCATGACGTCTTTCTGAATCATAGAATTAATTCTATTAGATTTTGCTAACCTTCCAGTCTTGATGAAGATAGTTTGTGTTGTTTTCATGTACTTGTGTAATGCAAATATACTTTAAAATAATGCAAGCAGTGAGGTTCTTGAACTTAGGAGATGGACAAAACAGTGATGTTTTCATATTCAGAACAGATCAGAGTGACTTTCAGAATATTATAACAGTTCTGTGAGACAGAATATTGACTTTTAATGCATATTTTTTCATAACCTGCAAATGCGTTTTTATAAATATGAAAGTGCTACTCTTTGCAATCAGCTACTGCACTTCTTCAGGTAAAATTAACTAATCTTCTTTTGTGTCTTTGTTCATAGTCTGAAACCAATCTCAGTAAAGAAATGGAATCTGTAATGAAAGACATTAAAAGTACCACACAGAAGAAGTATACAGATTATAGTAAGAGTCCTGGATCACCTGACAATGATTTTCTGTTTATGTATTCAGTAGCCAGGTGGGTATGTTTTTCTTTTTGTATTTTTTTCTTTTGTGTTTCTCACTAATGGTATAGTTTACTTCTTAAAAAAAAAAAATTAAAAAATATTCCATCCTCTCCGAGAAGTACTTTTTGAGTACTTAGTACATCAAGGTTACATTTTCTGATTTTTCGTATGCAGGTATATGCAAGATGGAAAGATGTAAAGATATGCACCTCAGTTGATTTTTAGTATATGCAGCAGTGGCGCAAAACCTAGAGGACCTTTTTGTCCGACACTTATTTGGTTTTCTTCTTTATTCGAGGATTTGCTTTCCATATATTAAAATTTTATGTTGAATTTCTTTTTCTACCTTCCTTCCCCAAACTGTCAAATCTCCTCTACTACTAATTAGCAGAATGAGATTGATTATATATTACTGCCATATTGCTAGTTTTTAAGTCACAGGGTGTTTTTAATCTCCCTATCAGACATCAGTTTTATTTACTTAAATGGATGTCACAGAAGGAGCCTTTTCTACCTCGGCAGCCAGGAATCACTTTCTGTGTGAATAAGACTTACCAGCACTTCCTCTGTCATGTTTGATTCCAGTTTTATAGCTCTCAGTGTCACAGACACTGTCTCCAGGAAAATCAAACTGTCCCTACTTCCATCTATACCATTTAGGTTAAGGTGCTCCAAACAGTTAGTCTGTTCAGATTTACTGTAATGCAGGGTTTTCCCATAAGAACAAGTTTGTAAGAAGAAGTTTGAAATACTCATTAAGGAAATTTCTAAACTCTGACTTACTGAGGCCTGCAGGGAAGGTGCTGACTGCAGAGAAAGTGCAAGCATAAAAATGATATCATCCAGTAGCATTTTTTACTGCAGTTTCATAAACTCCAGTTGCTGAGTGTCTAGTATATAAGCACTGGAAATACTCGAAACTTGGCTCAGCAGGACTCTGGATAATCAAATCTAAGGCTCAGCTTTTGACAGAAGATTGGACTATCTGATCTCTAGAATTTTCTTCCAGCCTAGATTATTGTGTAAGTCTATTAAAAGAAATGTCTGTATTCTTTAAGAGTATCTTAACTGTGCCTTGATTAAGAAGAGCAATTAAATGTTATACATAGGAAGTTAAAAGATTATTCTGTATTATTTTAAGTGGTATATGCTATACGAGGATAAGTAATGTTGAGGTTTTTAGCAATATTGTTTGGTCAGTACAATTTAATATCCTTCCAAAAATACAAAGAACTCAAAATTAATGTTTCCCATATAAAAGTATGATTGATTACCTGTAACCATGACTTCACATACTATTTAAAGTAAAAAAATGGTGTTACAATATATTTCTGGGTGTAATGTTATATAATTTTAAAAATGCTAGCTACACATATTTTAAATATATCTATATTTTATTATTTTTATATTAACACTCTAAGCCCAAGATTTTTGTTTTCATTCCAAGAGTTAAAAATACCTCAAACCAGAACAGCATTTCATTGCTGCTTGCACTGCTAGAGAGAAGAATCATGACTGACCACTAGGATGAGGATATGCCACCTGTAGTCATTGCTACATCCTCTTGTTAGGCTAGACTGGTGTCAGCAATTTTCCATTTATCCATGGCTGAAGGATTTCAGGTGTTGAATCCAGCCTTCTGTATTGTTACTGTAACGCGTAAGATCACTTATGAGAGAGCCTGGCAGAATAGCTGCAAAATGGTTAATTTCTCTTGCCTTTCAGTTCAGCAAGCCAGATTTACAGACTTCTACTACTTGATAGTTGCATAAGAACCACAGGTTAAAAAAACTAAACTTTAAAAAATACATTTTAATGTAACGTTACAGTTTGTATTCATGGCAATAAATATGTAAGCGACATGGTCATCTTCCAGACTGACAAGAGTTTTCTTTGTATGATTTTAGTAAGTTTTGTTTAATTTTAAATATCTGAACAATGGACTATGCACAATTCAAATTACAGACTGAAGTAACTTGCTTTCTGGAAATTATTCCTGTAATTCAGCCTGTTTGTTCCTTACTTCCATCCAATTCTTTTTGAGGTAATGATATCCTTGTGTTCCTTACCAACCTTATCTTTGACCATTCCTAGTTTCGTGTATTATGAAACGTTTCATTGTTTTTGGTCAGACCATCTACAGCTGTTTCTCATTTCTTCCTGGTATCTAACGTACAGATAAAGTGGTCGAGTTTGTAAGTAGTCACTGTTTAAATAAGCATTTGAATGCAATGGTATTCTTAATGACTCCATATATTTGCAAGTGAATTAAACACTCTTAATCATAAGTCATGTTCCATTTTTAATCAGAAAACGACATCATCTGCAGTCTTCTATAAGATGCTAGTTTACAGCTGGAGGCCAGCTTTGAAGTGGATTTCTGCATGCTGGAATGGGAATACTACTGGTTAAACAAGATGCAGCCACTTGCTGTAGCTTATCCTTTCTGCTTCAGGAAAACAGGAACTTACTTTTCTTACTTCACTTTTGCTTACCTAGATGTCACTGGTAGCAGAGAAGAGAAATTACAAGCAAATTCTGTACCACCTAGTGGGACAGCTGGCCCCTGTCTGTTTTTCTAGAAAAAGAGGCACTTGGGGTCTTGGCACCCTGATTTGCATGCACAGCTGGAAGAGCAGCTCCTTAGCTACTTGCCCCTTTCCCTGCAGTCTTACCTTGTTAAATTTCTGTCCCTTCCATACGCATCCCTCTTTGTCTTTGCTGACATTTATGAGGTTAGTATAGTGTGTCATTAACAAATCATGTGTGCCTAGCTTTAATTTTAATAGCTCCACATTGATAGCATTGATGTCTGTCAGTTGCGGCAGTATCTTGAAGGACTGTTTCTGTACTGCATAGCAGTAGGTCTCGTGCTTTTGTTGGCTGTGTAAATAAAGCTTTTGTTCCTGCTGTCAGCTATGCACAGACTAATATAGGAATCTTGTGTTCTTCTAGTCTATGTCTCAGTATCTGGGTGTTTTCATATATATGTTGTATTTGTAAAGTGAAATGGAAAAAATGGTAGTACTTAACTTGATTCTTCTGTCCTAGTAGGAAGAGGAGGTCCATCCAAATATGTTCTCTTTCTGGAAAGGGCATTACATTTTTACTTCCCCCTACTCTGTCCTGATATGAATTCTGAGAAATATGCAATCACCCTCCCCACTCCCAATACGTTCCTTTAATGAAAGCCCACAAGGAGGGATGAAGTAGGGATGTTTTTTAATCGGGAGTCTGTACAGCTGAGCAAAATCCATCTTCTCATTTTTTTTCTGAGAGAGAGGAAGATAAAGCCGGTGTTCTACAAAATTTGTTGCTCCAATGAATGACACACAGATTTCTAGATAGAGGAAACAGTCACTCCATATAGATTTTCTTTCTCCTCTTTCCTTCATGTTGAAGGGGCTGAGATAGCAAAGGATGCTTTCAGACACCACTCTGTGTTCCACCCTTCTATCAGATGCCTGTTTTCCTTTATTGACGAGAGAATAGGCACTGAGACTTCTGCTTTCCTTCAGTAGAGGGTAGATGATACTCAGATCCTCAGGGCAGAAGAGAGCTTGAATTAGGAAGGAGTTGCTAGTCTCTTTCAGAAATGA
This sequence comes from Ibycter americanus, assembly GCA_035590275.1. Taxonomy (NCBI): domain Eukaryota; kingdom Metazoa; phylum Chordata; class Aves; order Falconiformes; family Falconidae; genus Ibycter; species Ibycter americanus. Next base: position 21,118,809 of record JAVJGI010000064.1, on the reverse strand, counting down.
TTTAGGGCTCTACCTGATGTAGAACATTTTATAAAGGAGAGGTGTTTGGTTTCACAGAAGATGCTTTCTTTACTGTGCACTTCCGTGCCAAAGTTTAGGTACATTTTCTAAGAGATGTCTTAGAGGAAAAGGCTAATACTTACATTTCCAAGAAAGCTGAACTATAAGCTGCTGTCTTTGAAGAGCTGGGGGCAGTGAACAAGTGTGGGAGGTGAGAGTTGGTATGATATGTGTGATGGAGTATCTGTTTCCAGAAATGTCTCTCCTTACATCCCTTATACCAAAAAGCACTATATAACACCTCATATGTATCAAGAAGAGTTTTTCAGAATTGTCCCTGAGGTTTGCTTTCTAAAACTGTACATACCTCTTGGAGAAAGGGAAGTTTAAAATTTTAGATCTGGAAAGTTGTTCTTAGGTAGTGCTTTAATTTAAATCTTAATTATCTTGGTTTTAATGGAAGGCTGCCATTAATTTTGTTCTACAAATTAGTTGTCAGGTGGATTGTAGAACTAAAACATACTGGGGTTTTTTCTATTCCCATCATGAACTAGCACATGCAAATCTACAGTTGCTGTTTTGTCCACTAATATGAAATCCCTGTTCCTGCTTCCTTGCTGGTAGATTTTTAGAAGTTCAGTGAGCACTGCAAATCGCCTGAAGAGTGGAAAATTCCCCTGTCACACAGATGCCCTTATCAGCAGCAACCAGATGGAGCTCTGAGCAGGCACATTATCAATGTTAAATTGCCTTTTCTGAGTAGAGAGGATTAAAGCATTCCTTCAGAAATGGGTGGCATAAGCTGCAAACTTAGGGATAGTAATATTCTGAAATGTTACTATTTTAAAAACATATGAAAGTATCTTAACAAACACTGCATATCAAAAATGTATTATTCTTTTAAGCTGATGGAGCTGAAATTCTTAAAAAATAATTTGTTTTGAATAAAATAGTCATCCTGTATTTTCATCTCAAATGTATGTGTGTGTGTGTGTGTGTTCTTAGCTCAGATGTGCCTAAAATTCTAGAATAGATTTTAATATGTATTGTCTCATTATATTGAACCTTAAATTGATTTTTACTTAAAGAACAAAATATGTTTAGACTGAGCTTTGCAGTTTGGATTAAATTAGCAAAATAACATTTCAGAATAATAGAATTACATTCCTTTGTTTTAATTAAAGAAATGTATGTTGACTTACTAAAACAAGCTCTCAGAGAACATAACATAAATTGTTTGCTCCAAGTCTTGGGGGTAAAAGATAATGCAGTACTGAAACATGCAATTCCAAAATTAAACAAAGCTATCAAACTTGGCCTAAACAATTGGTGCCCAAGTATCAGATTACAGTAATACTAAAAAAGCATCAATGCGACATGCAGAGATTTAGTGACACGACTCCTGTTTCATACGAATGAGCTGCTGTAAATACCAGTGTTTCATTCAGAATTAACCTCCAAGGCTTTTATTAACTAACCTATCTCTAAAGGTCAGTGCTTCCATTATAATTTAGACTGTTTTCATATGTAGTTACTTGATGGCATATCCATTGTACTCTCGATTTGTTTAAAGCAAAACAAAAGCCCTGCCACTAAAGGGAACACTTTCTTAGACATATCTGATTGATTGAAATTTAGCCAATCTGTATATTGTCTTTTCAGATTTGCACACAAATTCCCTTATTATCAAGGAGTTGTGCGTGCATATAGAAAAAAGCCTCAGAATTAAAATTTTTTTATTCTTCAATCACAGCTGTAGCAGCTCTCTTAATATAGTACTTGCTAATCAAACCACTTAAAATCACATATGGCAGTATCTTGATAAAATTTGTTTTATTCTGAGTCATATTTTGGCAGTATCTCACCCTAAAGATTAGTTCACAGCCTTCTGTTTAGTGTATGCTGGGAGTTTGTGGTGACTCTTTCATGTCCATAGAAGCTTGAATAATGCTGTTCCATTCAATACTGTTATGCTTTTCTTCCAGAACAAACTTGGAACTTGAGCTGGTTCATCGAGGAGGAAATTTATGTTCAGGAGGTGCAAGCACAGCTGGGAAAAGATCATGTTTAAGTAAGTTTTATGTTATGAAGTGCAGTGTAAATTATTAGAATATTGAATAAAGTTGTCTAGTTTTTTCTAACCTTTTCTAAATTATGTCAACTTTTTCTTCTAAGAACCTTTTCTTCTGCCATAATGAGTCTTTGGTTTTTATTGCAATTTGAGACATTTGAAATCTAATTTGCACTAATTATTCATTAGAGCTGTTCATGTGTTGTGAATGTAATCTATTTAGAAATCAATTGTCATAGTACCCATGTAATATTTTTCAATAATTTCCCACTTTTATGAGTAAGACTAGAAGTAATTTGAGGGTAAAGCAGGAAAGCTTTGTTTCACCCTGGCTGTTCTTGGTAATAGTAAAGAAATTTGTTTCTTTCAGTGCTAATGTAGCTCATGACTAGGTCTCCTACTTAGAAATCTGCAGCTACCATCTCCCGTGTCTTTAATTTCCCTAGTTCTTTCTCTGACAGTAGAACTTTGCAAATTTTCTTTGGTAGAAACTAAAATCTTCATTGTTCTGAAACCTTTAATATTTGACAAATAAAGCACTTCTGGTTGAGAGAAGTGCTTTTTTTCTTAACAAAATCTTTTAATCTTTTACTGGAATGTAGACTGTTAGGAACGGACATTTTCTTCTGTCAGGAAAAATTGGAATACTATTACTACAAATAATTGTTCAAATCAAGCTCATGCAGCAGTAGCAGCAGTTTCAATAGTAAAAAACTCAGAAAGCTTGGGCCCACCTCTGCCTTTTGGTACATGATTTGTGGGCAATGCTTTCGTCATTATTTGAGGTCATGAGTCACCAAAGAAATCCCACCACGTGCTATGCTGTCCACATCTTCTCTAGGATAAGAGCCTTCTGTTACTGCCAGGAAATACAGTTTAATTGATTTCATTCATGTGCTGTGATTTGTGAAAAGTAGTTTTAAACCCTACTGCACATTGTCTCACCCCAGCATCATGACTTCCCTTTCCCAGCAGAGCAAAGTACCTGAAAAATGCGTGTGTTAAAAGAACATCGCTAGATTACTGTTTGCAAATTTAAAGTATTTAATAAAATCAAGACTCTACAGATAACTTTTACTTGGATTATGATACATTTTTAGTTGTATGCTCATCTAGTAAGATAGACACTTTCTCTCTGAATTTTAGCAGCTTACTGGATGTGTTACCCATTTCACAGACATGTTATATGGAAGACCATGATGAGAAGCTTAGGGTGGAGATTTCAGCTTAAAATTGAAATTTTTAAAAAATATTTAAAGTGAAAAAATGTATAATGACTCTACACACAATGAGAGTGTACCCCTGTCTTCACATGGCTTTACTAGCCATGCAAGATATTTGTAAATCTTGACACTTTAAAGTGTAGTAGAATGTGTGTGGGGAAGTGGCCTGTACTCCGTAAGGTCATATTTTTCTTATGATAGTTTTTCAAAGTCAGGAGATTTCAGCTTCTGTATGATTTTTTTTTTTCTTTAAGATAAAAGTGGAATGAAATATATTCATTACATCTTTGTTTGATGTCATGTCAGTATCAAATTTGTGTTGCGTGTACCTATTTAAAAGCTTTGCATTTTTATTTTTTTAAAAAATATGTTTTTTTCTCATGGTGCTTTATCACCAACTAAGGTTAGCAAGTGCTGGAAGATTATGACTTAGGAGAGCATGGTTGAACCACCAGAGTGCTGGGCAGCTTCCCTGTTGTACATCTCTATAGCTCCATTGTTTCTATTTGAACTATGTCAGTTGACATCAAGGGACTACCTCAAAGTTGGATTTTTTGAATTTTTTTAAGAAAAAAAGAAGGAAAAACATTCCACCGGGCTGAGACCTGGGTGAGTCAGGGAGCTGATACCCAGTGGTTTGTATAATACATTGTTTCATTTTTTTTCTTATACCTACCACACCGTCCCTTCTACCTCATCTTGCTTAAAGAAGGGCTTTTACATACTTAAGACCTGATTTTAAAAGGAAACATACCTTTCGCTGACAGCCAGTGAAAAGATCAGTCATGATTTTTAATACAGATTTCTCAAGTCTTGAAACGTATGGAGAATACTGTAATCGTTAAAGAAATTTCTTCTGGAAGAATTATAAAATTGGAAATGATACATGGAGAATGTATCTCCACTGGAGAATTGTCTTAATGTTGTATTGTTACTTCAACAAGACAAGACAAACTTAAGTCCTGTTTAAATTCATATATCATACTTACCTATTTTTCCAGCACTTCTACTATTTTGCCATTAACTCTGTGTGTCTCAGAAAATGAACCAATGTTGTCTGTTCAATTAAAATAAATTACTGAAACAAACTAAACTTACAGAAAGTTGAAGATACTTCTCACATTTGAGAATTATGGCAATTGTTGTCTTAATCAGAAGCTTTAAGTAAGATTACATCAACTATTGCTTTTAAAAATACGTGTTAGCTTACAAAATCTAAAATGTTTATGAAATGCATCACTTTTTGGTAGCAGCAAATGCATTGTTAAATTGTGCATTATTTGTCAGTATAAAGAGTAAAATAGCCCAGTAAGGAAAACTTCATTTTAAGTCCTTGTCTTCAGAATTGTGTATATATTTAGAGAGAAGAAATCTTTCCCAGTGATGATTCAGCTGTTTTCATGTACTTGCACACAAGGGCTTAATCTGAAATTGGTAGAGGATTTCCTATAATTGAAAATTGTGTGGATGATTTTTTTTAAAAAAAAAACAACATGAAAACATTTCTTGATAATTTTTTTGTTTCTACTTACAATACATTGCATTTTGTTTGTTTACAATAATATTTTTCTGTTCTTTTCTTAAACTGTTCAGTATTTTGTTTGAGTGTGCTGATATGGAAGTAGTGCTTTTTCCTTTAGCAATTGCATTACTTTTAAGGATTCTAGTGCTGAAAGTTTCTGATGCAGGGGTAGGGACAGCATTTAAAAACAATGCACTTGCTTTTTTGCACACTTTTGGGTGTAATGGTAAATTTTCTTATTTAGATCTAAATCAGTCATGTTGGTGTTTTTAATAGTCTTGCACCTGAGAAAAATTGATGGTAGCCTTTAAAGCTTTCAGATGAAAGGTGCTATGTATATTAATGTGTTGTTGCTTTAAAGAGTATGGAGACATAAATGTAATCTGTCCTTTGTTAAAATGTTCACATGCTGTTTTTGTTCCATATTGGTGGTACTTTTGTAAAATTGTTATGTAGCAAACTAGTCATATTTAATCTTACATTAATAGAGACTCATTTTTAATGTAAGGTAATGGGCTTCTCCTAGAACAGACCTGTACAGTGCTTTCATTTAGTAGTATTGTATGTAGTCTTGGACATTAGGCTAAATATGATTAGTGGGAGCAGAATTACTTTTCCATCTATTGCAGGGTTTGTTTTCACTAAACCGTTACAGAATTATATGAGTTTCATTCATTGCCCCTTCCATATTCTTGCATTTAGACTTTAAAAATTGCAGTTCTTTAGCTACGTGTTCTATAATAGATTTTATTATCTTTCCATACTCATTTCTTTTTCCAAGGGGTAATCCTGTTTTTACAGTTGCACTGAAAATAATGCCTTCAACTTCTTCACTGTCTTACGCAGTGAGGAAAGAATGACTTTAAATATGCAGGCCCTATCTAGAACCTGACTGCTGTTTTGTTAGTCTTACTTGCACAGTATTGAAACTGCTTTTGTTTTTAAACGTCATTGATGTCAGGTCCAGCAGAAGTAATCTAAAATAGAACCTGGTTTTGGTTTTCTTGTGTATGAGGTAATGATGTGTCTCTCTTCTGATGAAGCATACCACTCTGTATTAGTCTTGTACCAACTGTAAAGTTTGGTGATTAGATATTGCAGAAAACAGGCTACATGGTCCCAGGGGAGCTGTTACAGCAGCAAGCATCAGGGAAGGTGGCGGGAACAAATAGGTCAAGAGCTGTTTTAGTAGATTGTACTATGAGGGCAGCTGCTCTTGGGAAGCAAAATTAAGAATGATTAATGTACCTGTTAATGTCAGTGATCAAGTCTGTACGAGAAGAATGATGAAGAAAATTTGGCTGTAAAATTGCCATTTTAAGGTTTAAAGTTTTGTATGTGTGTATGAGTGTGTGCTACTAAACAGTATGCAGTTAAAGAATGCAAATAGGGTCCTATTTACTTAAAAATCAAATCCTGTTTGAAGGACCATGTTACAGTTTTAGTCTATGGACTTGAAAATTCTCTTGGGTTTAGGGGATAATTTTGATATATAGCAATTGTACAGGTCTTATTTCTCTGTTTTATAAAGTTTAAGAGATCTGATGTTTTGCTTTTTGTTTTCATTGTTTTGTATTTATAGAACAGCTTCAGAAGACAGTATTAATAAAAGTGAATAATTAGAGGACTTTTATATCTCTCTTTAAATTATATATATGTGTTTGCCATTGTTACTCTGTTAATCTTGCAATAGTGGGTGAACAATTGCATGAAATTTAAGTTATCTATAAATTAATTTATAATCTAGTCCTTTCTTCCTTTTAACTTTTAAATAGTTCTTTTTTTGTTTCTTTCTGTCTGCTTTCTTTTCTTTTTCCCTTTTTCCCTTTGTGACAAGGATAGGATTAGGGATTTTTTTAGAACAAAAATGTTCTGTCACCTTGTCCTCTGGCTTCACTTTCCCGGTATAGGAGCTACTTATCTTTACACTTCCCACAGATAGCAGAGTCTGGCATTACAGCATCAACTGCATTAATTGGAAAGGACATTAATTTACAAGTATACATGAAAATATTCAAGACTTATGTAAGCTCGCCTCAAATAAAATGTCCAGCACTTTCACAACTTCTGTGATGGTTCTGTTGAGAAGCTGTGTTGTTCCACTGGGGGTTTTTGTTTGTTTGTTTTCTCCTCCTGTTCATTTAAAGCCTGTGTTTTGTGTTTGCATAGATGGCTCAGCAATGTCATCTGTCTTGATTATGATGTTAGTATCAATTTAGTCAGTGCTTTTAGTGTTTTTGTGAGCACAGAAAGTCATCTTGACGTGAAGCATTTTCTAGACTCTTCATGCTCCTTCTGTATCAAATTTTTCAGCCATGCTAATAGTAATGGCTGTCTCTATTTTATCGATATGGCCAGTGATACTTGGAACCACTAAGTGTGGTTCAGTTCTGTAGGAAGAAAACCTTAATTCTTTTATGAATTGCTCAGCTGCAACTGTCTCCTTCCTGTAATCTATTAATGTGAATATGGTTGCAAAGATTCCTCCCCAGTGCTCTGCAGCGACCAAAAATAAAAAGAATAAAAATAGTTTTCAGGAATGCTTTTTGCCTTGATACAGTGGGTTTCTGTGATTGGTTGGTTTGGGCTTTTTGGTTTGTATTTGTGGGGGTTTGGGGGTTTTTTTGTTTTTTAATTAAGAGCTGGCAGTTTCCGGATCTTTGGTGCCATTTATTCATGCTAACTTTGAAAAAGCAGGTTTTCTCACCAAAAGTTGATCCTAACTGTTTCCTAAAAACCTTAGTGTGCCATTCATACCTAGCATGGGAGAGGCAAAGATAGATACCATTAAAATTCAGTTGCTAATTTTGATTTCATACACTGGCAAATTTGGTGTCAAGGATAATTAGCTGCTTCATCAGCAATTAAGACTTAAGATTTTGTAAAAACTATTCATGTCTTAATGCCGTAATAGGCTTTTCCTGACCTTCACTTTTTTTTTCTTCACTGATTCCAATCTACTGGACCAGTGATGAATGGGAAGATGCTGTCAGCAGGTCTTTGCAGTTGCTAAGTGGACTATATAAATCTCCACAAGGAGAAAAAAATTCCTCAATCTTATTATTAACAATCAAGTCCCATCTGCTTGTATCAAGTGTTTTTTTCTTATAATCTACATTCTTCTTGATAGTATCAGGAAACTTTGGGAGAAAAAGGGCATAACATCTCTAGTCTGGTCATCTTCACACAGCAGTTGAAACAAGGATGTTTTCAATTCCACTTGCAGTGAACTGCTGTGTCACTGTGTTTTGTGATCTTTTGACATTGTAAATATGAGCACTGTAGAATGAAAAAAGAGAAGACTGCAAAATAGCAAAGTAGAGATTTTCATGACAGCAGTATGTGTTATTTACATCCTTCTAAAATGTCAATATGAGACTGAGGAATAAACATCTAGGCTTTTGCAAGCAAAACAGACAGCTAATTCCTTAATTTTCTTTGTCATCATTATTACAGCACATTGCTATACATTGTGGAATTGATAACAGAAAAAATATTCTGATTTCAACTTTGGCAATTTGAGAGTTTAGTTTACAGTCAAGAGAACAGCAAAAAAAAAAGAGAGAAAAAAATGCAGCAGAACTCATGTAGAAATTTGGGATCACTTTGGCAAAGACCAAACCAAGATTACTAGTGAGACCAAAACTTACACCTGCACATAACTTCCTGAATCACTCATTTTTGTCAGTTCTGCACAGCATTCTTGTAAGTTCTGCTGTTCTTCTATCAAATCCTTATCCATTCATCTTTCTGAATTTAGTTGTCTTGTGTGCTGTACGTACCACGCTAGACCTGAAAAGAGCTGTGAAATCACCTTTATAGGCTCCTGTTTTATGTACTTTGGCATGGCAGTATATTTTTAAGACCTTTGTCAACATTTGTAAAATCAGTGTGCATTAATACTAAGAAGAATAAAGAATGCAGCAGCCAGGTGCTAGTGTAGGCAGTGTGGATACGTAAACAAAATACACATTATCTTTGGTTTTTGTGAGAGGAGCAGCATGAGAACACTTCCTCTTACAGCTTCAGTCCCAGTGGAAAAACAGGATCTTATCCTTTGAGCTGCTCTTTTGAAAGTACTGATTCCAACCCAGTCTGTTGCTTCTCTCTCACCACAGGATAACCCTGAGAAGTAGAGCTCGTATAGGAACAGTTGAAAAGAATGTGTCAAGAGCGGCAGTGTAAGGAAGAATAGATTTAATTTCATAATTCTTAGAAATGGTATTAGGAAGGCCTATATGAATCAAAGATAAAGCTAATGTCTAACTGCTAATCTAGATGATTCTTTTAAGTGTTTTACATAAGCTTTATGTGTGTTCTGTGAAAACAAGACCACCTAAATAAGTTGGGAGAATTCAGACAGCACTGCTTCAATGTAGGTAATATTTGAGTAATATGAACATGTTTTAAAACCAGTAATAATCTTACTCACTTAAATGTCTAGATCATGGAATCCTGCCACACCCCTGATGTTTTGCAGCAATCAGTTACATTCAAATTTTGGAATTTTTGTATTCAGTTTAATTGGATGCAGCCTGTCTCAAATATTAGGAAGTTATTAGGAGAGGAGGACCATAATCAAATTCTTTTCACTGTGTACTTCTCATGATTTGTTATCACTAAACCTGTAGTTCTCATTTTATTGTGACTTCATGATTATCATTCTGTAATTTTGCTGCTGCTGTACTTTCTAAAATTAATATTCTTCTACCAAATTTTGTTGAGAATGTTATTTTGGAGACTCTGAGATCCTGTCTTTCCCACTTACAAAGGTGGGCAGTCCCGGAGAGAGTTGGCCCTAAGATACACTGTGAGAGGGGGAGGGGTTTGGGATGCTGGATGGGGTTACAGCCTTCCCTTCCCTTCTTCCCAAGACTAGCCAAGGTGCTTTTTGTGGGCCATTGTCATGTTAATGTTTTGCCATTACTTGTTAAAAAAAAAAAAAAAGTAGTGTATTTTAAAGCTTCTAAGTAGGATGTAAGAAAGTGGGAGGATATTCTATATTTTTTGTGTTTATGTTTTGGAATGATGCATTCAGACGAATACATGGGAAAAAAGCTTCTGGTATTGGTTTGGCCCAAGGCAGATTTCTGCCAGTCCTCAAATGTAAGAATGTGGTGAAACACCAAGCACTCGATGCACAAAGGAGTTGCCAGTTCTAGATTTTCCGTACTCTGGTGTTTTCCTTGACTTTCTCCAATGCTCCATAATCATCGTAAATTTGAAGTAAAGCAATTGGAGTCCGTGTGATGTAAAACAGAAAACTGTTTGTGAAGAAATAAACCTCTCTGTCTTCCTCTGGCTAGTCCGTAGGTTTTGCTAGTTGTTAGAGATCTTCTCAGAACTGCGAGTATGGAAGCGGCAGAGAAGAGGGAAGCCAACGTTAGTGGCTCGGAGGGCGGCAGCCCTGGGCTGTGTCCCCGGCAGCACCCCAGTTAGGGGACACTGTGACCCCTCGGGTGCCCTGGCTCTGGGCACAGGCATGGCCCTGCTGCATTGCCTTGGAGTGAGTAGCTTAGGATTTTTAAGTCCGTTCATAAAAATCAGTTCATAAAAGGTCATTGTAACCGTATCTTATTACCTACTTCCTAGCTTTACATTTATGTGCTAAACACATTTTCTTGCAAAGGAGCAATAGCTGCCTTAATCGCAAACAGAAAATATTGTCTTACAAGACTGCTAAACTGAAATTTTCTGTTCAGATTCAGTCGGTGTTAGAATGTGTCTTGATTCCATAAATGTTACACATTTGGAGATTACAAATAAATTCTCCAGTGCTTGAGTTTGATGCTTGCCTGCTTGATTTTGCAGTAGTAAAAGCTCTGGAAAATTGCTGTTAAAGGAGCAGAGGGTTAATTAATTATCCGAAGTTTTTTTTGGGTTTTGTTTTTTTTTTTTTTTTTCTTTGCACAATTTCCCATTGCTCTTTGAGGCAAGGACCAGTTCAGGGAAAAATTTGACATTCCTTTTAGTAACGGAGAGGCAAGAGGGAAGGAACAGATACTTTCATGGGTTTCATTCCAAATAAAAGCATACTGGGTTTTTTTATTATTTTGATGAAAAATTACTATATTTTCAGGGGTTTGAAGTTTGCCAGCAAAGCAGTGTTTTGCTAGAATCTCTTGCCAGGAGAAAAGATGACTTATTTTGTCCTCATTGACTGTTTTTATTCAGAAAGCAGGTGACAGCAATCAATTCCAAAGCCATCTACATCTCCAATTATTTTACAAACCCCAGGAGCTAATTACAGCCCTCAGGCTCTGGCAGTCAGCTGACTTCACCATGTGACTTTTTTGGCCATTGCATACCTCTGAGTAATTGTCTATTTATGGAAAATAAATTAATAGCTGCTATTTCTACTTAAAAAAGAGGACCTGTGAGTGAGTGTGTAGGTTGAGGAAGTGGGTTGTAGAGAAAAGGGAGAGAGATTAAGAGATTAGCAGGCAAAGGGATCAACTGAAAGAATAAAAGGTGGGGAGGGAAGATGATGGTGAGATACTAAAGGAAAAAGTTAAAATGAAAGGGAGGAAGGAAGCAGGACCCCAGAAAATTGAACAGGAGAAGCAAACATGGCAGCAAATAGCGAGATATAGTGTGACAGGAGGAAAAGAGTGAGTAAAATCGTAGGAAATAGTGTTTTAAAATATGATTTGATATAAACCTATGAAGATAAAAAAAGATGCACTTTTCCCAAGCTGTAATTGTATTATAAACAAAGAAAAAGACGTGAAGTCTGAGTCTCTGGTAGTCCCTGATCTAGTTGAAGATGTGCCTGCTTGTTGCAGGGGTGTTGGACCAGGTGACCTTTAAAGGTCCCTTCCAACCCAAACCATTCTGTGATTCTTATTGTGCATACCTCTCTAAAAATGCTGTCAGTGTAGATGACGCCTGCCTTCTTGGCTCGCTTAAGAGGAGAAAGGATTATATGTTGTCTTTATTTATGATGATCATGTGATCCTTAGAGAAATGAAAACTGTGCATTTTAGTATGATGCTGCAGTTATGTGCATGAATAAAAAAAGCATCCCTTGCTCAAAAGGTTCTAGAAGTGTTTTGCAAATGATATTTTTGACACAGTGGATGTACAGAAGGTTTTGAATTGATGAATATCAGGAAACTTTGCCTACAGGTTGTATAGACAAATCTCTGCTGTTATAAAGACCGTTGCTGCTTCAGTGTCATTGTGGTGTGGTCAGAAGTTTGGGCATTTTTTTCTCTTCCAAAAGTTACCTGCAAAATAACCTTATGAAGGCAGAAGGAGTAATAACATTTTAAGGTTGAAGAGCTGAAGTGATCCTGCTGTAAGCCAGAACTTCTAGCAACTTCAGATTAATTTCAAATGTTGTGCACAGAACTTATTTGTGAGAGAGGAAGAAAAGCTGTGTGTTAAAAGCATTATCAGTCTCTGTTTAGAAGAGATGTTTAGGAAATCGTGGCTTCTGGCATAAACTAGAGGGAAGTGAAGGGAGCATGGAACCTTATCAACATAACAGCATATGAAATGGGATTTTTTTTTAAAAGACCTATAACTAAGTGCATGGAGCAGGTGTTTTATGAGCACTGAAACAACTGAGATCTGGTTGAAGCTTTCTAAACAGCCTTTCTCTGTTTTGCAATTTCAGGAGAGAAAAAAAGTCTCTTTTTTGTATACATGTATATGTTCACTGCCTTCTATTGAAATCTTACTTCTCTTCAAAACCTTTTTTTTTTAAAAAAAAAGATATTAAATATGCTTGTTAGGGTGCCAGCTTATTTGGAATGAGGTGACATACTTTTCAGAATCTTGTAAAATAAATGACAGCAACTTAATGTAAAATACTGCATGTTATTGTATATAGTAATCAGGAATCTTATCTTCTTCACCTTTCAGATCAGCTGTTCCACGTGTTGGCCATGCACATGCGCCTCTACAGCATAGATTCTGCATACAATCCCTGGAGAAAACTAACCCAGCCGATGCAGGATAAAAATTCAGAGCAAGTATTTTTATTCACCAAATATCAGTTTTACCTTGTGCAAGAAACATCCTTACAGAGGGACTCTGGGTAATTTTCTGTCTTAATTTAAATTCTCTGTGAGGTAGGCTGATGAACTTAACATCTAAAAATTTTATGTAAGTATTTGTAAAAATAAATTTTCAAATTTCTTTTACATAAAATCTGACATACTCCAGTTTTGAGTTGAAGCTTAAATACACCACCACTTGCAAGCTTAAGCACATGCAAATTTAATAGCATTGGGTAAGTGGATGATAGGTGCAATGCTGTTCTTGGTGTGGATGCGAGACAAAATGTACATCAAGATTAAGTTCATAAATCGCTTATATAAAGTTGGGCAATGACTAACAGCTGTTACAGACAACATAATTAGACCTAATATATGTGAGAAATAATTCTATTTTAAGCAAAAAATACAAGGATTAACAATATAATAAATGGAGCCATGTGTCTGTGTTCCGCAAGGACTCATTTCCCTACTTGATTTAAGATCCTTCACTTTTCAAGTGAGAAGGTGAGAAGAAAGGTTTCTTGCCTAAAACCAGATGATTATTTTTCATCGTAAGAGGAAAACAGTAATCTATTTCTTTTTCTCTCTCGGCACCCTGAGCATCTTCTTCACAGCTAAGGTCTCTACTTTGTAGCTTGCAATAAGACTGTCTTTTTAGTGCCTGTCCGGCTGTGTATTTGTCAGTGTGTTTCTAGGAGCCAGAGGTGGAAAGCATCATGGGATTTCAAAAATTGATCTAGGATAGTGATGCCACAATCCTAATCTGCAAATCAGGAAAAATTATTGAAACAGTTGTGCTTGCTTCTAGTTTGAGATTTTAGTGTTTGTCCTTTTGGACCCAGGTCTCTTTTTGCAATGTTAGATTATTGCCGAAATTAAACTAGATTAACAGATTAGTTTAGAAACCATTAGCAGAACAAAGCATTAAGAGTTTTATAACCTGAAAACCTGTGTTATTCAGCATGCATTCAAACTGCCTTGAGAGTCTGTTTTCATGTGATTCTGCCCTGACCTAGATTGAGCAGTGGAACAAAGTTAATAAATTTGGTGTATGGTTGACTGAGTTATACCAGGCAAAATTAAGATCATGTTGATAGGCTGTTGACAGTCAGAATGGCTGTGGGTCTGATTGTGTACTTCTCATTTTGGTATTTGAAGCACTTGCTGACTTTGGAAGCAGCTATTAACAGAGGGGCTGCTTTTTCTGCATGTGCATCTTTTTTTCGCCCTTACAGACTTGATGGAATTCACCATGCACTGGTCATACCAAGGTTAGATTTCTGCAAGTTAGATTTCATTAGGCAGTATTTTGAATCACTTAGATATTAATGGCACTGTAGACCATAACGGCTTGCTCTGCAGGAGGTGTTGCGTGTTGGAAATGCATTTGAGCAGCTCTCTTGCTTTCTGCACTGGTTTTCAAGATTTCTTGGTAGACCTGCTTGCTGATATTGATTTGGCACTAAGTCCTAAATAATTTAGGAAGCTGTAACTGAGAGACCATCCATTTTGCCATGAAATAGTTTACTATTGAGATGCACAAATGCAATCAAGCTGAAATATTTTTGCTCACTTCTTGGAACATTTTTCCTACCTTAGTCTGCAGGCCCCAGAAAGCTGCAGAGGAGGCAACTTGGGGACATGTTTTTGATGTGTAAATCAGAGCATAAGATGGATATCCATAATTCTATTTTTAGAAATTTGAAGTAGCAGTTTTACTTGAAGATGTCATTCATGGGATTGGTGTGTATGATCTAATTGCACACTTCTTAGAGTCACATAGCCTTTTGAGAAGTCCAGAATAGCCATTTTTTTCAGGTACAGGAAAGAGTGCTCAGAGCAATTAGAAAGTGACACACTGCTGTAAACTGAAGAAGATTAATAGTGTGGTGGAGAAATAACCACTGCAGATTTTAGACATGGATAGCATTCTGCCATTTTGAAGCTAACCAAGTAATCTAAATCATCAGCCTGAGTGGCACATGAGACTTCAAGCAAAGACTTGTAGAAAAATAAAAAGTCAGTGAGAGGACAGTTCTGTATTATCCGACTATATTACTGTGGTTCCAAACAATTTAACATCAGGAAAGTTATAGGAGCAACATAACTTTAAACCAACATGCTACATTCTTCTATTTAATTTTTACTTAAAATTTTTATTTCAGTTGAAAGCAATTTTGCAGAGAAGTTAGTGCATCTCTATTTATTTAAAAAGGTAATTTTCAAAACTAAAAAAAACCCCACAAACAAAAAAGCCTATGGAATGCAAGTGCCATTGCATTATCTTTTCACCCTTATTTAATTGTAGTTACTTTATTTAAATATACATAAATATTTACAATTAAAACTAGCCAGGTAGAGAGCTCACAATATTTAACTTGGTTTTCCACAACCCAGCTATCAGTATTTATAAATCATGCCTTAGATTTCATGTGTCTGGGAGGACTGATCAAAGTAATTTGTAAAAACTCTCACAGAAGTGGTCTACTGTACTTCCCAAAGCCCCTGCTTTTGCTCGGGATCATCTTCTACAACAGTACCTAGATTGCTCTGTAGTTGAAAATAGCAGCTGAGAGGAACGGTAGGAAGGAGCTCATGCAGTCACACCAAGGTAAAATAGAAATCGAGAGATTTTTAGCAAGAAGATACCTTATCAGAAAGGGCCTAAATAATGTGAACTGTTTGAAGGCGGGGGGAGGAGATAAAGCTAAGTCTGATGAACTGTGAATGGTACAGTGGATTCTTTCTCCTATGCAGTTCATATTGTCCCATTTAATATACTCTTGGTCCCACAGGCTGTGCTTAAGCAAATTGTTCTCCTAGGGACAGATCTGGTTTCAGTGGTGATCAAATAAACAATTACTGTGATGTAAGTGGGGAATAATAGCTTCTGGCAGGGGGCAGAGAAGGAGCAGCTGGAGACAATAATTACTAAACCCAGATGTGAATTTAATGGACTAGCCCAAGTAGCCAGAGTTTCAGGAACAGTAAACCTGAAATAAAAGGATATACATTTTTGTGAATTGATATCTCTACGAAGGCTGAAATTTTTGTGTCTGTTTTGACAGACAGAAAGTGTCAGCAAAGAAAGATTTGGCAAAGCATTAAGGATCTTTGCAGTAGAAGCACTCGTTCGGGGGGGAGCTGCATGATAAACTGAAATGCTGAAATATACTGAGTTATTTTTAGTACAGTGTTTTGCTGATGTTTTGTTCTAAGCTAGATCACTTTGGTGATTGTTTATAGTGTCATACTGGGGCAGCAAATTGCAATGCAGGGGTGGGAATGAGCAACTGTATGTGGGAACTTCTTAAGTCACATCTCCATCACAGAAACTGTTGTGAAATGGAAAAAATAAACAGTTTTTATGAAGATGTTCCAAGGCAGACAGAAAACAGGATGATGGGACAATGGAACTTACAAGGTTTGTGCAAGAGGTGGTATATACATTCACGTGCCGCAACAGAACTAATGTGATCTGTTCAATAAAGACACAAATTCTGCCTGAAACACCAGCGTCTCAGGACATGTTACGATATCGGGGGTTTGACAGTAATGCCAGCTTCAGGAGTACCTGCTCTTGGCTCTTTCTTCCTTTCCCTGTACTGTAGCTCACCATCTTCTTCAGCTGTGCTGGTGTAACTTGGACAGCCTGCATCATTAACAAAGTCAAGCCACTAAACCTTTCTAAAAATGGGGATAATTTGAATAAGTTTAGGAATGGGTGACAAGGGAGCGCTGGGGGCACAGTGGTAAAAGAGAGAATGGAAGATGCCTAATGTTAGTACTGTCAGTGAAATCCTGTGTTCTGTAATGAGAAAAACTGACCTGCTGTAACATCTGCTGTGACACGATGAAGAGAAAATATGAAATTGTGATTACATCCTAGAGTGTAGCCAGAATAAATAGTAGAATTCTACTTTCTTGTCATGAACATCAGAAGCTGTGTATTACTCTGACCTTTCTGCAGACTGGGATTTGTGGGCTGTATTTCTCATCCTGCAAATTCTGAAGAGAATATAAATTTGCCCTAGTTGATTAAACCTTTGCTTAGCTGTATCCATATCCCTGTTGTCTCAGGTTTTCTGTATCTGACAGTTCGAAGAGGTGTGAGGCTCAAAGCTTCCAGTTTATTTGTTGAATTTCTAACTTGATTAATCAGTTGGAGTTAGCATCAAACAAAAATTTTAAGTGTCTGTAGCTGAGAGGGGAAGAGGAGCATATATGTAAGGAAAGGCCATAAGCAAATGCTGCTTGTGTAAGAGTAGAACAGAATTTTCTATTCCTCTGTATCCATTCCTAAAGAAGTGATTCCTGTATAACCTCTATTAGGAGGAGGATGCAGAATACAGAGGCAGAGTTGCTCAGCTGTCAGCTGACAGACAGCTCTGGTATTGGCACAGGGAGAGGTGCAACCCGATTACCTTGGACTGGAGGAGAGGTCAGTTCTGTAGAGAAAGTCAAGCAATGCATTTTTCATTTTTGTGTGTGTTTATATTGCACTGTGCAGTTTATTTTCACCTTCCCCTCCCTTTTTTAAATGGATACGGAATGCAACTCTAATACATTTGAATCATTTTATGTTACTTTGGTCCCATCTGCAATTATACTTGCTTTCATTTTATTCAGTGCTTCTGTGGCACAATTTTTTGTAAAGTCAGATTTGTCAAATTTTCACGTGCACGTTGGGGATTAACAGGATGCGCAATTTCCATAAAACACATCTCTGAACACATTTTATAAATCCACTTTCAGTGTCATAATGGAGAAGTTGCTCAGGCTCTTTAACAAATGACAGAGCAGTTTTTAAGTGCTTCATACACTGCAGCACTTGACGTAAACGGAAGCAGCTTATCTAAAACCCTGACATTTAATATGGCTTTACTTCTCCAGTTCATACGAAATGAATAACTTAGATGAATAATTCAGTTGGTCCTGCATGTGAAAATGAGTTAATTTGTTTGTGATGTTGCCAGTCAATCACGGTGTTCTGTATATATAAGAATATTTCCTAATTTTGTCAGAACTGGTATTTGACCTAATTGTTACATGACTGTTAAATAATATTGATGTCAATACCCCTGTCAGAAAGAGGTGTTCAACTAAATGTGACCAGAGGGAGTTTGTTGGGGGTTTTTTCTGTCTTAATGATATTCCAAATTAATTTTTTCCCCAAATTTGTATAGAAATTAAAAGTGCAAGGTGAGAAGTAATTTAAGAGGTGTCCATTGTTTTAAAGTCATTACATAATGAGGGTTATTTTAAAACTCAGTGTCATGAATCATAAAATAGAACTAGCCGTAGGTAAAAGTAGAATTAGAGAGGCTTAGTGTGATTTGCATCTTCATTGCCTGTATAATTTTGAAAATGAGACTTGGTGGTGTGATACAAATTTTTGCCCTCATTGTCATCTTTAGAATGAAATACACTGACTTTTAGTATATTTGGGTTTTGTTTAGGAGGCTCCCATATATAAATATGTATATTTGTGTATGTTACAGTGTTTAAAAACAATCATTTTATTAAATGATTGATTATAGCAAAAGGTGTTGTGGATAGTGTTTGTTCTATAGCTGACTGGGTTCATTAATTCAAAAGGACCAGTTAGACCATGTCTTCTGTGACTTTATTTTGTAAGACCAGTCAACTGTATGACCAAAGGTGTTCTTTTAATCCTCCTCTTATGTGACTGCTTCTGCCTGTTAAAATTCATATCGCAAGTGACTCCTTTTGTGGAAAGAAGTCTTGAGTTTTCATTAAGTCAGCAACTATGTAGAGGTCTCCTTCCAAAAGTAGCATCCTGTTTGCGAGCCTCAGAAGTGATAAACCGGTCGTATCCCCAAAGTTATTAGAAGGCACTGTAGGATCTTTTGCATGCATCCACATCCCACCACATGTGGACAGCCTTTTCCAGTACGTGGTCTGCAGGAGCTCAGTTTGTCTGTTGTGCGTGTGATAGATGGTACCAAGGGGAGCTGGTGCCTTCGTAGAGGCATCAGTTAACCTCATGGAGTAGCCAGTGCCAGCTGAGTTGGATCAGAGTTTGGTGCTTTTTTGGATCCAGCAGTAGTTTACCAGCTGTGCTCTGAAAGGGCAGAGCTGAGACAGAAGAGGGTTTAAATGTCTTGTTTGTGTGTTTCTTTCCTCGATCTGATTCTGTCTGTACAGAAGCTTGGGCACTTGCTGCAGGGCTTAAGAAAGCCTCACTGGGAAACGCTGCGGTTCACAGTATCTCACAGAACAACCAAAAGGAGGAGAGTGAGGCTGTGCTTTTGGTGTTAGATCTTAATAAGGATATATGTATGTTTTCAGTGCAGCTATCTAGCACTTCATCAGTTGTGGTTTACCTGCAGGACAATTAAGATTGCTGGAATAAAGCATGAAGCTAGCCATGAAATTGTAGCAGGTGGATGTATTTTGACTTCCTGACATTCTCAGATAGTTTTTATGGAGGGCTCAGTGAAGTGCTGCATGGCATAGAGGCCTATAGCTGCCCTAAGTAAGGGAAGCTTCTACCAAGGGAGGGAGAATTGGTTTTCCTGCAGTTTCTGACCAGTGACAAGAATGACAAAAGAGGAAGATAAAAAGATTAAAAAGCCTAAGGAGTGATAGAAGGAAAATGCCCTTCCAGAAGGACAGCGTTTCAATCACACGGCAATTGAAGGGAACTCGGTGGTGTGTGATGCTTTCCTTTGCAAGATTCACATCTGTTGAGGACTCTTGTTTTCCATGGGAGACTCAGGGTCAGCTAGACTAGGACTTCACAGTACAGCTCCTGTAGTGCAGATAAGTATTGCAAACATACACCTCTGCCTCGGTTACTCCGTTGGCATTGAGCAGCCAGCCAGCTAGTGTCACCACGGTTTGCGAATGGGCATAAGAACCCAAACAGCACTTTCTTCTGTGTGTGTTGCGGAAGGGGAAAGGTGACAATGGACAGTGCATATCGCATTGTACCAGCTGCTCCTGCTTGAGATCTCCTTCAGGCTCCCAATCAATTAAAGAGGGGAGAATGAATTTTTTTTTTTCACCGTTTGACTCTGCTGTTGAACCTATGTAATACTGTTGGTTGGAATATTGTTGGATATTGCTATACAAAGCTAGAAAAATACTACCTCCTATCTGCAAACATTTTATGCTTTTAAGACTACAAGGTGCTGTTATGTCATTCAGTGAATTTGAATGGTTCAAAAATTTGCAGTATCTTTATGTGCTTATTTGCTGTCCCTCTAGCTAGAAGGGGTTTTCAATAAAGACTGTGTATAAAATTGCATAATCCCACCTGTGATGGCTGTTTCAGTCATCACTTCCTTACATAAAAGAAAACAATACATTTTGTAAAGTCTCAGTGTTTTCCAATAGGAGCAATCCCTGTAACATTAATGTAATTTGAGGATTCGTTGTTAGAACATGGATATATGGATAATTGTGAAATGCCATGCTTTGAAAACCAATTAAATTATTATGTTACTATGCAGTATATTTTCTTATTTTAGAACATAAGTTCTCAAAGTGAAATGCTGAATGTTCCTTGGGTCTGTACATAGAAATAACTCGTTCAGGCAGTTTTGGAAAGTTTTAAAATTAACAAGAATGAGATACCCAAGTGGTAACTTCCTCATGAGTTATTACAATCCATTAGTAACATTAAATGGTTTTAAAATCAAGAGCAGTTAATGAATTGTTAGGTATTTGGTTTCTGTAAGCTTGATACCAAATGTAATACTATTTAAAATAAAACGCAAAATAAAATACGAAAAATAAAAATGGGTTTATAGTATCAGAAGTTATTTTCTCTGGGTTTTCTTTGTAGGCTGATAAGTGAAGAGCTGCCAGAAGTTCCTGTGCTTTACAGAGATGTCTCATCCCTTTTGCTTATCCAGATTTTAACAATGCCTCAACCATTGCACAAAGGTAAGTTACAAAAGTATGTATATTTAGATGAGTATGTATATGAGGCTGTATTCATGGTGACTTCCAGGATAGTAAATCATAGCTGGTCTACTGTGTATTCTAAACTAATGTTTCTGCCTTATCTACAGAAGGTGGCACTGGACAGAAATTTTTGTTGTGGGTTGACAGGTTTATCTGTGTCATCTGCCTTCTCACCTTATCAGTCAGCCTATTCAGCAAAGATACAAGAGCTGAGCAAAAACTATTATGTACCTTTACTGAAGGAAGTGTCCTTTGTTTGACCTTCATCTCTTTGCTTAGAGGGGCAGCTCAATACTTCCAAGTTGAACTCAGTGCCTAAGGGTGAAAGATTGTAATTTAGTTTGAATTTCAGACTTTAAATTGCAGCAGTCTTGCATAATAAGAGGTCATATATGAAGGTGATAGTTGCTGTAATGCAGCAGCTTCAATGGAGACAGCATATGGTATAATTTGGAATAAATATTAAATACATATTTAAGAACAAACTTTTTCATGGCTAAAATCAAAACTGCTTTAAAACCTAAATTTCTTTCTGTTTGAAAGGAACAGCTGAACCTGGCCCATCTTGCTAAAAGACAGTATATGCTCCAGAAGATGGGGTATTTCACACTCTATGGTCTCTGGCTTTATTATTTATAGCTATACCTCTATTTTAAAATGAGAACGAACAAACAAGTATCTTTTTACTACTTCACTGACAATGAACAGAGTATCTGCTTTGAGGTCTGCGTGGCAGTTTTGGTATCTACTGAATTTTGGTAATTTTTGAATAGGTAAATACAGGAACGGTTCTGCTCTTGATGTATACACCTCACTTACAAAGTATAGTAGAAACTGTTTCCCCTGAAGAGGTGTTCAGTCCTCACTACTAAATGTTCAAACTCAGCTCAAGTGACTCTGTATCTGCTAACATGTGGGTTGTGGTTTTTTGAATCAGTGTGCATGTTTATGGATTTAAGTATGTCCAATAAATTATTAAAATATGAGAACACCAGGATAGTATAATATTTGTAGTAGGGAAGCCTATTGTCAAAAATATACTTTTTTTTTTACTACAGTTTTAACTTAAATTAACTTTTATTGGAAGGACTTAATAAAAGCAGTAAACAGAACTTTAACAAGACTAACATCTTCCAAAATACAGGGGAGTGGTGAAGCCAAAGTACAAACAGTGGTCTTTTTGTAGTTTATATTCAAGCACTGAAAAACACCATTTATGAAAGTATACCTTATCCGAGGAAAGACGATATTCAATTAATTGTAAGGCATTCTGTGGAGAATTCTTTAAAAAACCATGTATCAGCAGCATGTTTTGCCTTTGCTCTTAGGTTTAGTGTTATGTTGCAGTTGAAAGGGAAATGGTATGTGGCAGGAAGAAGATACAACTACTTCAAATCTTTGAAGCATTAAATTGCAAATAAATTGCCATTTATCTTTCTAATTTTTTTTTCATCAAAATGGTTAGGCGGAATAAAAAGAAAGTCTTTCATGATTCTATGTCCTGAGGTGTAGAATGGAGTCCAGGAAAAACAGGTAATAACAAATTTGTTTAGAACTTCTATAATGGATGTGTAGGTGACAAGAGTTGAATTCCATATCATTAATTCTTGGTAGAGAGCTGAGGCATGACAGAGGTGAGATGGCTTGTGCTGGGTCACGTGGCAGGTCAGTGGTAGGGGTGACAACATCTACATTTGACCGTACTGCTTCCTGAACTCTGTGCTGCTGCAGTCTGGTGCAGAATGCTGTGGTAATGGTGTCAGAACACTAATAATGAAGGAAGAATCTGCAGACTTTAGAATCCGTGAAATATTTTCTTCCTCTTTTAGCGTGGACACTGCTGTAATGGTACTGGTTTTGCAGTACCATTTATTAAGTATGTTGATATATTCAGAGAAACCGTATTTGTTTCCTTACAGGATACTAAAACCATTCATTAAGTATTAAATCTTCTTCAAGTTTGTACTCAAAATCCTTTTTGTTTACACAGTGGGTTTTTTTAAAAAATACTGAGTGCTCTGTAAGGGGGACTCAAACTTCATCTCTTGCCCATCAGATATAGCACTAGGAATTGCATTAACTATCCTATTAAGTGTTGGGTGGGTGTTGCTCTCTTTTTCAATCCAACATTGATTAAAGCAATAAAAATGTCATTACTGCTCAGCCTCTTCATTCAGACAGGAAAATTGATCTGAATCCATCACAAAGAAAGACACTACAAATTAAATCTTCAGGGGTTTTTTTATTTTATTGTGGGACAACTTTGTAGTGGAGGTCAGACCATTTACAAGCACTTACCAGTTTACAAAGAAGGGAATGAGAAAGATAGTGTGTACCTCCTGCGTAGTTTAGCCAGCAAAATAAATACCGTGTTCAAGATACTACAACCACCAAGGTGAAGTTTGTGCAGAAGTCAGGACTTCTTAAGGGTGACCCAGATGTGGGAGTGTGCGTTTTTTGTCCAGTTCTGGATTCTCAAAAAATGTAATTCATGGTCATTTATGAGTCACATACACTTAAGTAAACACAAGAACATGAATATTTTTGAAAGCATAATATATGCCAGGTATAATATTTCTGGGGAATTGAACACTTATTATTGAGGTGAGGATAGGGTCAAGGAGTAATCATGTTTAATAGAAAACAGATTTTTAAAAATATAATAGTTCTAGAGGGTGCTAGGACACCCAGTGTTGAGCACTATGTCATCCCGTCAGCAGAACAGAAGGAGAACTGACAGATGAAGCGGGGCATGGCAGATGGGTGCACGTTGACCAGCAGTCTAGTTTCGCTGCTGTATGTGCAGTGATTTACATACATGCTTCCACATGTGTGAAATTGATCTCTATTGCTTGTACCTGCTGTTGATGGAGACAGAGCTCAGTACTTGGGTTCAGTTCTAGCTACGATTATAGTCTGTAGTTCAGGCCAAAGAGGCAATTTCTACAGTTCTGTGAGTGCGTGTGGTTTAATCTTGTAGATCTCAGTCCCAGAAAATTTACTGAAAGCTTGCCCACTATTACTCCTCGGGAGGAGGATTGCTAAGAAAATGGAGGTTTCAGCAAAGGGAAAAAGTAGGGCCTAAAAATCTAATAGGATCTGCTGAATTCTGCTGGGGAAATGTGGAGAGGAAAAATTATTATAATGCTGTGTGCTCTAGAATGGGGCAGATGAAATACAGCAGCATTCGTTGTCATGTTTAATGTAAGCTCCATAGGGAGGTAATACAGAAAAAAATTACGCTGTTAATTACGTAGTTGCAAATAATCATTTTAGGTGGTTAAATTGTGCTTATTGTATCTACTCAGTGACATTAAGAAGTTTCAAAATCCATGTCTGCCCTGATTTGTAAACATTTGTTACATAAAAAAGCAATTGTTATTTTGCAAATTTAATTATGTACTTGAGTCCTGGCTGTGTGTGTTTTAGAACCCAGTGGTGGGTTTTGATATTAGATGCAGGAAAGGAGAAGCAAGGAGTTTCATCTGCCTTACCTCCTTTTCATTTTCACATACAAAGCTTGTTTAAGTCCTTTGGGAAGAGAGAATGAGTTTAACCCAATTTTTGTGAGGTGCTTATGTAAATAAAATTTTGTTTGACTTCAAAGCCTGAGAGAATTTTCTAAACCCCTCGTTTTTGTATATGTTGTTTTAGGTATTATAGTTATATTTCTGCTTAAGGAATGGTATAAGTGATGATAGAAACTTCTTTGTTCTGCCTAGATTTAAAAAAAATCAGATTATTTAGGAGGGGAAGTACAACCTAAAGTAAAAAAAAAACAACCCAACTTTTTTCCTGTTCCAATTTTAGAAAGTCTTATTTTGCCTCTGTTGCTAGCTTCCCCAAAAGGATTTCAAAGCCTTTCTCCCGCAGCCTGTATGTAGGAGATAATTATCCTTTAGATATTATGAAAAATTTTAAACAAGAAAGATCTTTCAAAACAAGGTAGGTTCTAAAATGGTAGTCTGTCTTTTGTCCTTCTGTATTCATGTGAGGTCCAGTAAATAGGTACTCACTAAAGAGTCATTTGTAGCAAGTCTTGAAGTCTTGAATGGCTGCATCCACATCTGGAAGTGAAGGGATAAAAACTGAAGTATGCTAAATATCCTTCTTGCGGTGATTCCTTTGGGAACTTAACTTTTCCACTATTTGTTTGAATGTACCTTACCCCAGATGATCTGATCATTGCCAGAAGAGGTGGTAGGGTATGCGTTTGCTTATATCTACAGCACCCAATTAGTGTTCACTATCAGCAATCAGTAGTTGAACTTGATGTAATTTTTGGACAAAATAGAATTTTGTAGGATAACCAGGTTCCTAGGAGGAAGTCACTGCTGATCAGGATTATGATGAACATATAGAGCAGTGGAAAATTACAGCCCTGTACTTGTTCTGTTCACTATTGCTGCCAAGTCATTTCTGAAAGCCAGTAAAATATATTTACGTTGTTTGGTATGTTTTGGGGGGTTATACTTTTTATGCAGTGTTTGCTTTTCATTTGAGAAGCGTCAGCTCCATAACTACAGACTCTGTAATCAGTATATTTGCTAAAAATATCGAATGTTTAAAAATTGCTTTCTTTGTTTTACAGAACACTTCACCTGCATTATAAAAGTGCTGTTCACTTTACTGTATACTCAAGCTTTGGCAGCACTTTCCATTAAATGCAGTCACGAGGATAGAATGGCATGGAAAGAGTCAGGAGCTCTCAAAAAGGTTGGTTAATTTATTAAAACATTTATGAAATTTTGCTTATGAATTTCTGGTAGGAGTCTAACAGATACTTCTGCTTTGCATGTAGTAATTTGCATCTACTTCACAAAAATCCAGTATTTTGTTTTTGCATGTGCAGTTTTTGCAGGTTTTGGTATGTGATGAGACTTAAAAGCTTCACAATTAATTATCTAGTTCCAGAACTGAGTTTCAGATTTGGGGCTGTTTCTCTATAGTTTCATTCTTGAGTGTGTTGCAATGGTATCAAGTAAATGCAGCTTTTCTTCCTGCGACATTGAAACCTTCCTAGATAAACCATGGGTTGATCTGCTGCACTCCTTTACAGGAAAAGCAGGCAAGCTTGGCGGTGGGGAAAAAACCTCCTGTCTTATTCTTTCATGATAGTTGTGGCTAGCCATTTAAATTTGTCTCAATATGTGGTCTAGAGTGCTCATGTGATGAAGAGGCAGAGAAGGAAATCTGCAGACTAGGCAGGTAGATATTTCACTGTCTTTTCCTTGCCTTTTGATAGTATTTACAAGTAAAGTGAAGGCGCATGTTGCTATTTCAGTTCAGCTGATTGAATGCCAGTTCCCACCACAAGACAGAGTTCCCTGCACTGGCATTTGTTTAATCCTTCAGTCAGTTTTCTGCTCCATGGATTGATTCCCCAGAAGGTCAGAAGAGTGCCAACGCCAGACCAAGGGAAAGGATGGAAGTGTTGGGGCCAGGAGAGGAAGCGGGTGGAGGAGTACCGCTTTATACAGCAGCCGGGCCTTAGACTAGGCTGGCTGTAAAATGAAACGTGCACTGAGAAGCATGACCTGCTCTTCACATACAGGTTAAGATTTGTCATACTGCTCAGTCACAATTCCAGGGTATAAAGGACAAATTACGTGCTGGCCAAACTGCTACTCTGCAGGACTTATTTTTTTTATGGACTTGCATTTTTCAATATATGGTCATTTTCTTAGGATTTCAAGAACATTTGCTTGCTATTGTTGCTGGTGAGGGTTTTTTCAGTTTTTTGCTTAATTGATTCCCAAGTCATAGATAATTTTGCAGTTTAAAGTTTGTGGTAGAAAGCATACAAATAAATTGAATTGTTACCAGTTTATATTCTTTATAGTCCGTATGATAAACATGGATTGCCTTTTTCTTAGTAGCAGAGGTTAGCATTTATCTGAACATGTACAGTGAGAGATTATATTGTATGAAAATAGACTTGGGGCGTGTGGTAGGTGGGCTTGCTACCTATTAATACTAAGATGTTTTCTTATAGAAGCATGTGAAAGCATTTGCTTCACATAAAGGACTTTGTTCTTGAGGCTTGCAAATTATGGTAATGGCTCAGAAAATGGATTTATGAAGTAGCTTGATATTTAAGACAGTCCATTTTAGTGGAATTTTCACTAGTGTGCTCGTCTTTGATGGATTGTAAAGCCAAGTGGAAAATAGTAGCACATTAAACAGTGTGTTACTGTGAGTGGATGTTGTGATTTAGTGTAATTCAAGTAACACAACAGATTAACTTCTGTCAGTTCGAGAATTTTGACTTTTCTTCTGTGAGAAGCCAGTTGAAGACTGACAGTTTTCTAAGTGGGAGAGCAAAAGAGGTAGATAGGATCACTGCTACCTGCTGCATATGAGCTGTACTGATAGCATCTCTCTCCCTTGAGAACATTCTCCTCCTTCCTCCTGTCTGTCTTGTGTGCATCATCTTTGTACAACGGCCCAGGTTCTGACAGCAGCTTGACAGTGTGTGCGTAGGGTGATCTCTGCATGATCCTCAGGCATTCAGGGACTACTACACTTACTTCTTTCTTGGCTTCCATCCCACCCCAGCGATAATCCACCCCAAGTGTGGAGCCTTTGCAGAAGTCAAATGAGCAGGTTTGCCCTTCCCCAGATGTCGTTGCAGTTTCCTGCTCCTCCTCCTGCATAATGTTGCTGACTGGACCCTGTGTGTGTGCAAGAGACCTCTGAGCACTGAGGAGTGGCCAGTGGTGACTGAACAGCTCCCGGTTTCTCTCCCCCGGTGCTTTGGCAGCCCTTCTCTTCGTGAGCCTAACCGCAGTCCTCAGATGAATTCTTTCTCTTTGCATGTCATGAGGGAAGCTAGTTTTTAGTCTAGGAATCCCAAGTTTCTTGAGGCCCAAACGGTTTAAAATGTGTGGTTCAGGCTGGCTTTTTCTTACGTGCTGATAATAGTGACATTTGGATCCCGGGATGATTACACAGATCACATCTTGTGTAATTTTTGTCTGTGGGTAATGCCAAGTGAATCTATTTCAGTTTGGTGTTCCAGACACTAAATACGATCTGAAATCTTTCCTCTATAGTCATGCCAAATGATCAGACTACACTGAGTTTAATTTCTCAGCAAGGCTGAGGTGAATATTCTACTTCTGATTCCCAGCTTCACTCTCATCATCTTTGCGAAGTGCCTTATGGTGTCATAAGCACACTGTAAATGCCTGTGGAGTAAACTTCAAGGTATAATGAAGACAAAAGGTTTGTCCCAACTGCCGATTTAAATATGTGTTGCCTTCTGGTTCTTAGACTGTGCACACAAACAGCAAGTCTGCTTTCCTGATGCTGAAAGGTGAAGACCCCATCAAAAATTAACAATTGTAATTGATGTCAAAATGCCCTAAAGAAATCAACTGATGAATTATATACATTGTTATGTGCTGAAGTCTTTATGTATTTAATCTTACCTTGGAATGTTTTTAAAGAATCCCAGTTACATTCCACTCCCTCATTGTTTATTATGTTGATGATATACTAACAGAGCTCAAAATTCACATCCCATCATGCTTTTCCTGTATGGAATTTATTATGACTTAAAAGAAAAATATTTATGGGAATACTGCTTTCTGTTTCTGATGGCTTTCTATAATTGTTGCCTTTAAATGTGAATGCTATGGCACAAAGCTACGTGGCTATTTATTCTTTTCACTAAATATTTTTTTCCATCTGTATTAGATATTTTTCATTCCAAACACAACTTTCCATTTACTGATAGACTCATTTCAACTTAAAATATAGTTTTGTAACTCATTCTGGTTGGTACATTTTAGAAAATTACTTTTTCTTTTTCTTTTTTTTTAAAGTTAGTTGTATTAGAATTCAAATTCTGTCAAGACACAGTGTATCCATGAAGTGATTATTCCTAATTTTAAAGTAAGCTTTTTTATACTCACAGAAAAAACATGGAAAATGCAACATTCTAAAAGTCTTTTCATATAACGCTCAGTTTAGAACATACGTAGTTGAAGTAGCAATTTATATTTCTCTCTGAGCTAAATGCAGTCCCTTTCTGTAGAATTGTATTTTCTTTTTTTTTTTTTTCAAACAATGTGTATCTTCGCAGGTCAAAATCCATCTGTTGATCTAAAGGAAATGTACTTCATCGCTATTACTTTTGCAGGAACTTTTTTCTCCTTTTCATGATCAGTGCATTTTGGATTTCTTTCCCTCTTATTTGCAGAATACTCCCAGTGGAGAGAAATCTTGGGAGGTATTGCTGGGTCATGTGATCAGTGAGCTGTCTAAGGGGAAGATATACGAAGAAGGAGAGACTGAAGAAATAACAGTGGTATTGGCAAATCTCTTGAGAATTTATCCAGCATGTCCTCTTTCTGGCTTTTATTTAAGTTTTTCAGCCTTGTTGTTATAATGATTTTTCTCTGATCTTGCTAAAGACTGCACTACAACTCTTTTATTTTCTAGATCAAAGCACATCCCTTTGGGACCATTCGCCTGTGCAAATCTTTCTTTTACTAATATCATATATGGCCAGTGCTGTGTTGAGAATTTTACTGAGAAATACTTGTTATAATTGTGGTTTTTAACCATATGTATGAAAGACCTTTCAGAAACTTGGAAAATTGTATATTTAAGTAGAAAAAACATTTGTTAAGGGGGAAAGAAAACCCAGAGTTCTTTCCGATTATTAGTGAAATGCTGGCCTTTGGAATGTATGTTTGATGCAGTGATTTATATAGCATGCTTAAAAAACATTTGGTTCATATGGAGTTTCTTACATAGGAGACAACTTACCTGGGGCAGAATTTAGTAATTGCTTCCTTCCCCTGTAGGTAAATCCTGATTCTGTAGAGTGCTACCTGCAACAGTTCTGCCTGCCATTCCTCAGGATCACAAGCCTTCTTCAACACCATCTTTTTGGAGGGGATTTACCTAGTTGCCAGGTACAGATTGAGAGGGGCACACTCAAATGTTTCCATTTAAAAGCTAGAGATTAAAAATTAGACTTTTAAGGTGTCTTTTTCATGGTATGAATTTTATATCCTAAGATTTTTTTTTAAATCATATTTTATAGCATTGCTTTGCAGCATTGTTTGTCTTCTATAAATTTGTTTTTAAGGCACTTTCCCTGAAAAATGGTACTGTATTCTTAAAATTCAGCAAATACATGCTTATTTTATCAGGTTGTAGATGCCAGTCTTATAAAATACCAATACACTTTTAAAACTTGTCCAACATTTGCAAAGATGGCCTAATTTCCACACAGACTGGAATTCAATCCTGATTTTGCTTAATGCCTGTTAATACTTGGACTTTATTCTCAGAGACATTGCATCAGCAGACAATTATGTTTCATTTCCATGACTGATTTAAGTAGAGTTTGCAGCGGGTCAGCTCCCTTGTTCCGTTGCCTCAGAATCATCTCATCTCTAAACCAGCTACAAGCCAGTTTGGGATGCTAAACAGGAAGAGAATTATTGGAGAGTCTGGGGTTTTCTTTTTTGTTCATGTTTTTTGGATTTGCGGGTATGTGTGCGTTTTGGCTTTTGGGGTTTGGGTTTTGGTTTTTCTGTCCTCAGCGGTTTTCTTGTATTTTGATAATCCAGTTTGAGGCAATTGTAAAAAACAGAAGTTTTTCTGTGTCTCTGAACATGAACATGACTACTAGCACCATTGTACTAGAATGTCTTTACATTTTTTATTGAAATAGATACGTTTTTAATGAACTATTTAAAAATTCAAAGTGTGGCTATTAATCTAAACCTCTCTGGTTTCATCCCTAAAAGGAAGATGAAGAATTCACAGTTCTTGCAAGCTGCCTGGGTCTATTACCATCTTTTCAGTCAGCTCACCAGTTCACCAGTGCCTCTTGTCTTGACTGGCCTGTGCCAGCATTTGACATGGTATCACAGTGGTGCTCAGAATTGGCTTCATTTGCAGATAGACATCCAGATCAAGTAAAGGTATGTAGCAAAATTACTTCTTCCAAAATAGTCCTGATGTGAAAGCAGCTATTTATTGCTTGATGCACTATGCATATACACTGTTGTTTTGAAAGAGGATCTGAGAACCTGACTTTTAAATGAGAGAGAAATTGTAATCAGAATTATTAGTTAGTGGATGTAGGTTGGATTGGTTAAAAACAGGTATAAGAAAACCTATCTGTTTTTTATATGATTGCTGGAGACAGAAAATCGAAACGCTATCCTTGGATGATACTAAGATACCCATATTTTCTGCACCTGAAACCTATCAAGAGCATGTGATAGAAACTTTGTCCTTTAAGAAAATACTTATCAGAAGTTGTTCTTGCCTGTTAGACATTATTGATGTTTTGAGCATCTTCAGTAGCAATACAGAAAAAGATCAAAAGCATGAAAGTTATTAGTTGACTGATAAAAGATGGTGCATCTTCTCTGAAGGTTGAAGAAACAATACCAAGATTTGAATTAGTACAATTAGAGTATGAGTTGTGAAATTGAAATGTTTCAGCAGTACTGCATTGTTTTTATAAAGAAGCTGCAACAATTCAGGTCCCTCTCTCTCCTGAATTTATAGTGTCCAAGAGGCAAGCCAGATGCATTCTTCACTCTGCAACATGATCTGCACCTGCCTTTGCATGTTTGCAGGCATGAATTAGGCTATTGTGAATGAAAATTTGAATATTTGCATTAATCTCAAAACACAGTTGCTGCCAATCTGATAGGCGTTTGAGAGAAATTGCAGTGAAACTGATAGTGTTCTTTCCATGATTGAAAAGGAACTGGGTACAAATGCAATATTCCTTTTTAGTTTTTCCCCAAAATTAGGTTTTGAGGTTATGCACTCTTCAAAACTTTACACCTTGCAAGAAAAGATCCCATCTGACCCCTGTGCCCATCAGTTATAAACGCAGTAAAGATGAGTAGGTTGAAGGAAAACACGTTACTGTCTTAAAAAACAAAAACAACACGAAAAACAAACACCCATAAAGTTGGGCAGTGTTTGTAGGAGCAAAAGAGAAGAGTTAGGCTTTGAAACCAGTATTTAGGCAGTGCCTAAATTTGTGAGTACTGCTAATTTCTTAATGGCCTCACAAATCTGTGTGTGCAACACGGTTTTGAAAATCAGGCAGATGTCTTCAAATACCATTTACAGAGCCTAACTTCAGTTCTGTTTTTGAAAGTTTTAGTCTAAATTTTAGCGAGGACATAGCTTTCATAGTCAGTTCCAGGGTTTGTAAGCAATGGAACAATGTTGCCAAGACAACTCAGTGTAGCAAGTGGGAGTCTTCCCTGTAGGTCGCTCTTCATCCTCTTGTTTTAGCTATGAAGATTTTTGCCCTTTACACGTTTAGAAAACATCCTTGGGAAAAGGCTAGCGCCCATTTTGCACCCCTTACAAAAGCTGAAACGCGATGACAGCTGGGGAGGGTGTTCGGCCAGAGGCAGGTGACTATTGCAACGCTACTTTTGCCTTCTGAATTAGTGAAATGCAGAAGTGGGAGATTTTTTAAACTGCATGATTTCTTTCTTTGGTATTCTCTATTCTTAGAAAATATAAATGCATAAATGAATGTGCAAAACTGATTTATTGTTCTGCTCTTATTTGTAGGCTTTGCTTATCCAGGAACCTAAGTGGGACTTGCCACGCCTCCTTCAGTTGCCTGAGAATTATAATACCATTTTTCAGTATTATCACAGAAAGACTTGTACTGTTTGTACCAAGGTTCCTAAAGATCCTGCTGTTTGTCTAGTTTGTGGTACTTTTGTATGCTTGAAAGGACTGTGCTGCAAACAACAGAGTTACTGTGAATGCGTGCTGGTAAGAGAGAGTTAATTCAAATTCTGTAATTGAGTCTCACACTCATGGATAGTTTTTAACTCCATTGCTCAGTTTTGATGGTTTTCTTTCCAAAATGTGTTTATAGAGTCATAGAATGGTTTGGGTTGGAAGGGACCTTTAAAGGTCATCTAGTCCACCCCCCAGTAATAATTTCTAGTGCTTATTTCCGATAGATGAACCTAGACTGGATAGATGGATTCTAGAAAGCAATTTTACTCACCTTTTTAAGCCCATAGCCTGTTTCACCTGTTTGAAAAACTCTTACAAAGTCACTGGGTGTAATGTTGACGCATTGCTTTGATAACGAGTTGAGATTTGTCTACATTCTGATTGTTCTTATATTATTTTAATTTTCCTCTCTTTTGTTTCTTGCTTTCTGCATACCTAATAATATCAATGTATGGGGTTTTTTTTTTTCCTTTTATAGAGTACTTTCTGATATACCTGACTATCTACTAGTGATCTACAGACTATAGCTAGATAAGCATCATTTTAAGGCCTCCGACTTAATTCAGCAGCAAAGGTTTCTAGTCAGCATATATGTAAGTTCTTTCAGGAACCTGAGTGGGACAGCATCTAGTGTTGTTTTCCTGTCTATGATAAAGGTTTGCTTTGACAGCTGTTCTGTTTTGTACCATAGAACAGTTAGTAGAAGGCTGGAACTACATGGACTTTACAAAACTATGAGGGGAATCTGTTGGGGTGATACTTATAAATGGGGCATAAAAGCAAACCCCAAGAAATGTCAGAGGGATCTTGGACCTTTCTGAAATTGTTTGAACTCACCTTTTTCTCTCATACTGCTAATACGGTGGGAGAAGGAGGGTTGGTCAAAATTTAAGATGGAATTAACAGTTATATTTAAGGTGTCAAGCTTCATGAGAACAGAAAGTTATAAAAAAAAATTAAAATCTATAATTACATTTTATTATAGTTGATGGGATTATAGCCTCTAATTGTAATAAAACTATATAGGACGAGCACATTTTTTAATTGCTAAAATGAATTAATACAGATCATGCCATTCATCTCTATGAATGGCATAATGAAGCAAGCAAGCATTATAAAAAAAATTAATTTTTACTAGATTTGTAGATCTATAGACTAGACCTGTGAGCACAGATAAATAAATGTTTAGCCATACCAACTATTGTAAAAGAGATAATGCTAAGTTTTTCTGAATACTTTCTCTTGTTCCTGCCATCTGTGAAAAATAATTTGGTAACGCTATACAGTTTGCTATACAATAACAAATTCAAAATATTGTAGAGATTATTTTTGCTCATTTTTGTTAGGTAATTCTGTTTTTACATGATAATGAGTATCGTCCCTTATTGAGTAGGGATCTGTTTTTGTATGCAGGTGTTGTTATGGCAGGACAAGACATGGAGTTCTATTTCGCTTGGAGAGTTTTGGGGCAGGCTATCCTTTGTTGAACTGTTTCTTAATAAATAATTGTATGTTTATTTCAAGCAAAACTAATTACTAATCTTTAAATCCTTTTTGTTACAAAGTTTACAGACACTAACAGAATCTTTGCACTCTTACCTTTCTACACCCATAATACTACAGCATTCTCAAAACTGTGGAGCTGGGACAGGAATATTTCTTTTGATTAATGCGTCGGTAATCATCATCATACGAGGCCATCGTTTCTGCCTTTGGGGTTCTGTTTATCTAGATGCACATGGTGAAGAAGACAGAGATCTTAGGTAATGTTTTCATTACAAGTGTGTTTCTTTGTTGCTCCTCTGTGTAGATCAACTTTATGTTATGCAATACATGCAATAACAGATAATAATAGATTTCTACCTTCCTTGAGTGGAAAATTCCATTTACTGCAAGTTGGACTGACTTTTTTTTTTCTTGACCCAGAGGCGGTGTAATCATGATCATTGAGTTACACACACCAGGCACCCAACAGACAGATTCCTGTGTTGTCGTTCCCAATGACAGTCAATTCTGAGTCTTGTGTTGGGAAACTCTTCTCTCCCACAGTTGTTGTTTGGCCTTTAATCAAATGAAGCAGTTGGATTCCAGCGTAGGGAAGAGTGTAGCTTCCAAACGGTGCGTGCCTGAGAGCACAAGAGATGTTTTCTAGATTCTGCTATCCAAGAGGGAGGAAGCAAAGTCCCAGCAGCTACCTTATTAAAAAGCAAAACCAAAAGCCCCTCACAAATAAATATGCATGCTTCCCCTGTGAAAAAAGTTGTATGAGCATTGTATGTTGATTATACAATGAAGCAGTTTTCCATTTATTTGGCATACTAACCATTTATTTTTCTTTTTTGTTTGTTTGTTTTCCTACAGACGTGGTAAACCTCTCTACATATGCAAGGAAAGATACAAAGTGCTTGAGCAGCAGTGGGTGTCTCATACGTTTGATCATATCAATAAAAGATGGGGGCCACATTATAATGGCTTGTAAATCATCATCATCATCATCTACACACCATATCATTGCAGTTACCATGAATGAATGCATCTTGACTGACAATAGCTTTAATTGAATGGGAATTTAGTTCTTTGGCTCGGGGTGGAGTGGGGTATGGGCGTAAAAGGGAAATGGAACTTTGTCAACATGTGAAATTTTTGCAAAATTAGCTGCTGTTGCTACTAAATAATGATACTATAATTTGAAATTAAATCATCAAAATGGTGTGAGCAATCTGATTGCACTCAGTAGTCCATTTTTCTTTTGTTTTTTAAAGCCCGTTATTGTTAAGAAGCACAAATTTTACTTAGTTGTTAGAAGCTCCAGGGATAGCTGTCAGGTTTTTATTTTTCTCTGCATGGAGTTGAGTTTTTAGCAATTTTTGCTGAAACAATGTATTCGTCTACTACACCTACTAAATATGTTGGATAAAATTTCTCTGCCTTTTTTTGTGTTGGTTTGAGGTTTTTGCTTGATATGCGTTTGTAATTAGACAGGATTTGTAAAACAATTGTGAGACTGCATGGTAACAATTGGTCTGAAAGTTGAATTTTAAAGAGTATTTCACTTACCGTGAGAGGTCTATTGAAATATTTCAGGCATTACTGAAAACTTACGCATTCTCAGGAATTTAATTTTTTTTCTCCATAAGTAAATGAAATAGCTGTAAATTAGGTATCTTATTTCTCTTAATGTAATCCAGAACACTTTTTTTTTTTTTTCTTTTCCAGAAAGGAGATTTTTTTTTTTTTCCATATCAATTGAATAAAATGTTAGAGATAACACATACAGAAATTGCTGTATATAGAGAATTTGTATGGCACCCAACATAGCAGATCGCAGTTACAAGCATAACGACCATAAGCCTGCCTGTCATTTCAAACCAGATGTACGTTTCAGAATGATTGGATTGGAAATGTGCAGGCTATTCTGCAAATAAAACATGATTTTGTATCTTTCCTGTCATTTCAGGAGGTTCCTCTATATTGTATTTGTTTAGAGCAATCACTGTTCTTTCTGCCTGGTTTTCTAAATAGGAAAAAATAAAAATTAACAAAGATAGCCTAGATGAACAACCAATGCATGTGCAGCCTCACTGGATGAATGCCAAAACAGCTTATGTTTAGAGGGCTAAAAAATCAATGAGAACAGGCATGACTGGGCTAAACCCCACAGTGTAAGTAGGTAGGAAAGATTATAGTTAAAATACTGGTATGTAATATATTGCTACTAATGTTTTTCACAAGTGTTGGACATTTGTTGGCTATTTCATACAGTACTACCAAGCAGTTCCTGGTAGTTTTGACTTTCATAGCTTGCGTGTAAAATAAAATTTATATGTGTAAAATAAAAACATCTTACAATAAAACCACATATACAACGAAAACAGTTCCCCAGTGGAAGTCGTTATCTAATGAAAAGTGTATAGGGGAAATAAAATGACTGTATAGCAGTCAAGGAGAACAGACAGAAGGAAAAGTAAGCAAATACAATGACTTTTTCTGGATACCTGCAATTCAAAAAACCCCACAATAAAGGATGCTGGTTTTTATACATACATATAAATATATATATATTTCAAAAGCATTACAGTACTTCCTGTAAGATTAGAATTACTCTGTTTCACCAACTAAATGATAATGTCTTTTCCAAAATATTACTTTTTTGATACTGTATTATAAGTTCTGCCTGTAATATTTTTGCATTGCTCATTATGAATATCAGGCCATTTTGTAAGTGTGGTTAAAGAGCAAAAAGATTCTTTACATCTCCAGCATAATATTATTACAGGGCTCATGAACTTGAGTAATCTGTAGTTTGAAGCTCCAATGCTATATTTACAAGAGATAATGTATCCAGAATTTGATTACTGTGTTTTATTTAAAATGGAATGTTCTCTGGTTGTGCATATGGATGTGAAGTAAAACTATTAGCCTTAACTTTAACATTTGGGTATTTCATAGCCTTTGTTTTAGTACTGGTGAATTAGTCACCAGTCAGTTTAAAAACAAAAACAACAACAAAAATCACTTGGTTGAAAAATTGTACTTGAATATCCTTGCATGCTGCTAAACGAGAATTTTTATTTCCCCCATAACTTTTTTAATCCTACTTTATTAAGCTAACCTTGAAAAATAACAGGTCCAAACTAGAGTGGTGTGTGCGTGTATTACTCAAATGTTCTGGTGTGATATCCTGTATGAATGATCATTTAAGTACAGTACATTACTGTAGAATCTAAATCAATCTTTATAACACATCAGAAGAGTATAAAACTAGGAATACAGTAATCGACATTGTAAGATATGTTAATAAAAGTCTACTGTCAATCTGTGTGTCTGTGAAATTTTTTTCTCTCTACCCCAGGTCATGCAAAATCTAATACTGAATTCCACCCAATAGCCAGGCAGTTATTTACATGTCAGAAGCTTATGCAGGCAAAGTACTTTGCATAGAGAGTAAATCTGCTATGGGTTTTTTTGGTTTTGTTACTTGCACAAAGTCATATATTTTGTATTAGTAATTTGGATGATTTTATTTTACTCATAACTATACCACTTAAAGTTGTTCTTAATTTTATGCCAGCTATTAACAGTATTGTTGCTGCAAACTGCTAAAATTAAAATGCTGAGTTGAGAAACTATACTTCTGGGAAAACCGTGCTTGATCTTCTTTTCTGTCAAATCTATTTCTGGAATAACTATTCCTTCAACTTGATGAATGTATATTTTTATGTATTAAATTTTCCTTTTCTTTTGACCTTTGAAAAATTTGGTGAAACAGTCTTGTTTTGACCTTGACTTTTGGGTAATAGTGTCTTTCTTTTTTTAGTGGTGGCCTGAAATTTTCAATGAGTATTTTCATCACCTCTGCAATAGGAATCTTGTGTAACTCACAGCTTCTCACAAGCAAATGGCATTTTTCTTTAGAAAGAGTATCGTTTGCTACAGTATCCAACAAATGTTACTCATTACTTCAGAATCCAATGAGAACAGTTTGTGGGGGGTGTGTGTATAGCTGCCAGAAGAGACAGTGAGTTTTGCACTGATCTTGGTATGACTTAGATTTAATTTTCATCTAACCCAGATTCTGCAGTTCTGCTTTTCACTTTCTTTTCTCAGAGGTGGGGGTAGTGATGAATGGAGTCTGTCTGAGCATTAGCTTAGAAAAGAATGAAATTAATGGTGTTTGCAAAGTAAGAAAACCACAGGAATGAGCTTGCCCCAGTGTACGGGAGGTTCACAGCTCTCTATTACCAACTGTGGGGTATGAGGCAGTGCATATAATGTGAGCAGGCTGGCTCTGGGTGACAGTCTGTGTGCGTGGGATGGCTCACTGCAGTCAGTGGGATCCATCCTGCTGGTCTGAAGGCCACGCTCCGTTGAATGCCTGCTTTTGGTAGGGCACAGTGCCCCGAGCACCTACTCTCGCATTTTCTCAGATGGGCAGTTGTTTGCCTGCAAGTACTCTTACACTGAGAGGAGCCCCAGCTGCTGCAGGGTTCAGCCTTGTGACTTACCCTGCCCCTTCTGCCACTAAAATGTCCTGTTACTGGGGCTGTAATCTTGCTAGGTTATACTAGCTATTAACTCCTGGAAATTGATGTCTTTAAGTAGGAAAAGCATATTCTCAGTGAGGTCAAACACTTCATGAATTCTTAGCTGTATAAATGGCCAGGGCATCTTAATAAATTATAAAATCCTTTTAAATGACAGGTTTTTAATTTTTTTTATTCACTGTATCATTTGTGCTTTCTTACTATTAATCCTATTCAGGAGATTTAATGCCACATGCTTCAAATGTTGTGTTTCTTTGAACTAATACTGAGAAAGCAAAATTGAATCTTGTTAAATAAATTATAGTTTCAAAAAGCTAATCGTACTGCCCTAAAACATGATTTTTGCAATGTATGCTTTTGCATCATACAGGAAAATGTGGGGAAAAAAGCCACCGCTGTTTCAAAAAGCATTTTAAATTTAGCTCTGAGTCCCAGTTAAAATGTCTCAAAATAAACTTTCATGAATGTACCATTACTTGAAAAGCCATTTCCTGTAATTCTGTCACTTGATGTAGAGCAGGCTGGTCTCTTAACTCATGAAAATGGGAGCTGGTTCCATGGAAACCCTTCACATCATTGAATGATTTACTACTCAGTAAACACTATATTCCTTGTGTCTGTCTTTATCCTGTGTATGTAGCACATGGATGGTAAACCTTTGATTTCCACTGACGTTTTAAGGATGGGAACTATTATTTTTTTTTTCCTTCCATTGCTTGTTGTCATGGAGCAGGAACTTTCTGGGAGACAACTTTTCCTGTAAAATCAAAATCCCTCAGTCAATTTCGTATGCTGCCCATAATGTCTGTGTTATTTTAGCTACTGGAATTGTTTACATCACCTGTTGTCTAATGCATTTCCCATCCTAGGACTGCTTTCCACTCATGACTACTAAACTTTTAAATAATTTTGACTGAAAACAATTACACTGGGCTTATTCCTCATGGTTGGATTTTTAATTTTGTTAATGTTTCAACAAAAAAAGCAAGATACCTTTCAGAGATTAAAACTGGAAAAAAACCCACAATTGTATTGTTTCCTTCATTTTAACAATAGTTTTTCTAAGTATTGGGCATATCTGCTGTCTCGCTTCAGCCTTAAATGTGGTGACCGAATGTGTATGGGTCATATATTGAAGCAGAATGGAACTGCACACTGAAACACTTAGCAAATCAGAACAATGTGTTCTTGAGGATTACATGTAAGTACTGGCAAATACGTAAAGAGTATAATGAGCCTTTGTCTGTTTTTCAGGTGTCAAGGAATATCCTTTGCACCTGGCTCTTGAAGCCACTAACGCAGTTTGCTGTGAGAAGTGTTTCCTTCTGTTTCTTTGAAAAGCTGGGGCGTTCTCCGTGTAATGCAGCCACTTTTTTCCTGCTTTTGTTGTCTCCACATTGTATGTGCAACTACCTTGTTTGTGTAGTATTCCAAAACAAAAGAACCCTAAAACAGCTAGAGAGCTCCCTGTAACTATATAACAATACTTCGTGAACCAGATTGCATTCTCTCAGAGCACTTCATGCAGATAGCCAGGGGGTACAGCTTGGTAACTAGTTTGTAGAGACTATGGCTGCTTTCTTGCTCTACGGTGCTAGTCATTTTAGATTTGTTACACATCAGCTTTGAAAACTTGAAACTAACATCACATTTTTTTTCAAGGCATCTCCACAGGCCCTAAAAGATACGGCCTGTGTTTTAGGACAACCTCCCATTGCTCTTGAGAGAGTTTAGAGCTGCTTTTTTAATCTCTGAGAGTAACAACGCAGTTAGTGAGAACTGCTGGTGTAAAGTTTTGCGTCGTAGAAGCTATAGACATGCAGGTTTAGTTAAAGTAAGATTTTTCAGGGCAGCTGAAGGGACTGTTAAGTATTGTTTCATTTAGCTTCTCTAGCTCTCTGCTTTATCCTGTTGGTTTGGTCTCAAGTTGTGAGCTCCTTTAAGA
Organism: Ibycter americanus; assembly: GCA_035590275.1. Taxonomy (NCBI): domain Eukaryota; kingdom Metazoa; phylum Chordata; class Aves; order Falconiformes; family Falconidae; genus Ibycter; species Ibycter americanus. The sequence continues at coordinate 21,078,306 of JAVJGI010000064.1, read as the reverse complement.
CAGGGAACAGCTCCTGTTTGGTTTACTAAGTAGGTGCTGCTCTATAATGGTAGATCAGCTGGTGTTACAGCAATCTAGGCAGAAGGATCTGCCATCACCGAAGAAACATAAATGTGCACACAGGACTCCAGTGATATATGGCCCTTTTGTGCTTCACTTCAATGCTTTCTGCATGTTTTCGTGCTTTTCTGCCTCTGACCTCAAATGGCACTCCTTCCCACACAGATATTTTGGCAGTAATCAAAATCACCAGGAAATTAAAATTGGTTTGTTTCCCTTAGTCAACTGTGACTCTGGACATAATGATACCTCTTTAGCATCTCTACATCATCTTTTCTTTTTCCTGCCAGAAGCTGCTGTCTCAGGAAACAAATATATTCTGAGAGTCAAAGATGCTTATTGCCTTTCATGAGCTTAGTGCTGTATTTGTACAATTGATACCTTCCAGCAAGTGGTTGATGTCATTCAAATAACCTTCAGATACCTGACTGTTCAGAAATGGCTCGTACTTCACTTTATCCAAACTTGGATTGGGTTGTGTTTAGTCACGTAACTGATAATAGCAAGATTTCCTTGTACAAGGAAAAGAGTATTTAAAAAAAATTAATTAGATGGGTGCTATTTTAGCGACACTTATTTCACAGACTGGGATTCTTTGTGTTTAAATTGTGGGCAGAATTAGGGAATATTACTCAGATTATTACGTACAATTTTACAATTCCTATCTGTCTAAAGAAGCAAGAAATCCAAAACAATCTCAAGCTAAGGTACTACAGTAACGCTGTTCTGTGTGAGTATATTTCCTAGGATGCTGCAATACATTTTTTCACTGAATGCTGCAGAGCTGTGTTGCATCTGGTCCTCAGAAACACATGTCAAAAGACGTGTTACGTTGGTGAATACCAACAAAGTGGTTCCCCTAGCAACAATAAATAGAAGAAAGCTCAGCCCATTCAAGTGATTTACCTTTGTTAAGTGTGTGGCAGCAAAGATGGATTTTGAACACTAAGGGAACTCATTAGCTGGAAGAAGAAAAGCAGCAAATAAAGAACTGTAGATTTCTCTTACCCAACATCACTATTTATTACAATCATATAGAGCGTAATTATTGGGAATTTGCATAGGCTATTCTTAACATGAAATATCTCATTTACTTTTTCCTTCTGCAGCTTTTAATTTTCTGTACCACAGGAGAGAAAGAAATGCTATATGGGGGAAGAGGGAAGGAGAAAACTTTGGGAAAGGGAAACAATTATTTGGATATGTTCACCTTCCAAACTTTATTAATAATGTCCTGCATACTTACTCAGGCCTAGCATGTGAGTGACATAGGCCACTCAGTTGTTCAGATGTTCATCCACTAAGGGGAAATTCAGAGATTTAAAGGTCATAATTATGCCAAGTCTGTCCAGCAATAATTCTTAATGAAGGCAGGAGAGGTTGCAATGGCACTCCCAGTCACATTACTGCTGCCTCTGTGAAGAAAGCTGTACAATGCAAGACTAAGTATTACTCTTGGGAGCAGCACCCTCCAGCTCTGCAGAATAAAGAGTAAGTCTATGGTATTTGGGTAACCTGACTCATGTTGTGGAAGAGAGATGCGTTAGGTACCACTAACTGTGGTACACATCGCTTGCTAGAATCTATGTGGATCCTGCTCTTGGCAACTGGTATCTAAAATATACAGCACGGAGGCTCTTCTATGTGTATTGTTTGTTGTTGGCTTTTAAGTCCTCTGAGTCACCTTTCCTCTGGAGTTTAGAGCTGGGAATGAATCCAGTATAATTCTAATTCACTATAGTTCAGCAATGCTATTTACATTTCAGTGCTATCTCTACATCAGGCATTCCATCTCCCCCCTTCGGTTTCCAGGTGTCTGCCTGAGGTCTGCAGTTTGTGCTTATGATTTGTAAGGGCTGGACTATGGTTATGTACCTTGCACTTTAGTCTTGGCTAGAACTGTTAAATTGTTGAACTGCTTCTCCTGCTCTTTCCCAATGCAAGTGTAATTACTCTTTAATGCTGTGCTGCTACCTACATAGTTTTGCTGCACTTCTATAGGCCTTATCTGACTACTCTGCAGCTGCTGGCTTCCACTTTAAATCATCTTTGAATATATGCGTAAAGTTCCAATATTATTCTCGTTATTTCCATTGATTTCAGAGACAGTGGAATCCACTCTTACATTAACATTGCCGCTATTTCATTTCCTTCATTGCTGAGGAATTTTTTGATGGAGGTTCTCTCTCCTTTTCAGTGCCCTTTGATGTTTTTTGCTTCAAATCTGTGCTGTAAAACTCCTCAGTTGCTTTGTCCTTGCTGTCCTCTGTACTCAGGTAATGCAGCAGTGTTGTATTCAGGATTTTTCTTCTACCAGTGCAAATGAGAAAAAAACCTAAATGTCTCAGCTACAGCAACCATCTTTTATGCAAGTATGCACAGATGCATTAAAGCTAGGAGCTGTCATTTCAGATGTCTGTCAAAATGAAATCCTAACTGCAATAAGACCTTGGCTACCAGACCCCTTGGACACAGGTTACTGTGTCTGTAGCTGCACATGTCCTGCTTTTCCTCTTGGGCAGTGAATGGGATAGGGGAGACTCCAGGATGGGAAGGGCTTTGGGATGAAATTATGATTTAGAGATGAGAACTCCGAACTGAAGCATTTTACTTGCTCCAGGACAGAGCAGGCAGGGAAAGTCTGGGCGTTGGTTCAGCAGGCTGAGAACTGGCAGCTTTGTTTCTTTCAGGGTCCCTGACCTACATTCCTGCAGCCTGAGCCCTGATTTGGGACAGGAGATGGGCTCTGGGACTTTCCCAGGGAACTATTTGAAATGACAGTACGCCATGGTCTCTGCACACCTTATCCTCCCTTTTACCTTATTCTTTTGCTCTCAGTAACACAGCAACCCTACTCTTGTGCTGAGATGCAGATGAGGAAAGTAGCAGGTAGGATGGCGGGATGTTTCCATGTGAACAAAACAAGATGTGGTTTGGAAGAGGAGGCAAGCATTGACAGAGGGAAGTCTTAATGTGAGTTCTTCCTATTAATGAAGCAGAAGGCTAATGAACTCCTGAGGTAAGAAAGGGAGATGTGAGGAACTGGTTGAACCACAGAGTTCACATTTGTTTTCTCCAGAATGGCGGCAACCCTTGAACATGGTGCATTTGTGTTTATTTGAAAGCTAAGAGAGGAAAACAGAAGCGGCACCCACATGACCTGGGAGGACACAACAATATGACACAATACGCATTAACTCTTCAGGGTGCTGTATCCATATTTGCCTAGCTGGAGTTTAAAACTGCCTCATGATTTTCCCGGAAGAAGTATGCATACCAGCAGTGTCCTTGAAGTCTTCAGCAACTGTTTTTTTCCTTCTGGCAAACCTGTTTAGTATTATTTACATTAACTTCTGATTCACCAGTGTTTATGATGTGTGTAGGTTAATGCAAGCATGCATTCTGTTTGTAATCACAAGTCCATCTCCGGGCAAAGAAAAATGCACACAGAAATGAACACGTATTTAAAAAGCGTAAGTCCTGACTTTTAAAGGGACTTACTGTAGTAAATAATGTTTATATCCATTTAAATAAGGAGATTTTAAGATTATAAATCAGGGTAAGACAGTACATCTCAACTTTTTAATTACTGAAAGAATAGGTCCCTTTATAATGATATGTTTTATGATTAAAATATTGCCATTTATAATTTGTTGGTTACATGTTTCAATACAAGTCAGTACTGTATGTCAATTTAAACAGTAATAGATTCACAAAAAAACCCCACCCTACTTAACGTACAGGAACTGAATGCTTCCATAGAATACACTTTGGAAAAGCTCATCAGTTAAATACTGTAGACTATTTACTGCCTAAGAAATACTCAATTCCCATTCAATTCTTGAGGCTGTAGCATTTTATAACAGTTCATTTAATAATAGCCTTTCACCTTTTGGCATCTAGCCATGGCCATACAACCGACAAATTATTTAATTTTCAAATACAGTCTAAAGAAAGGCTAGGAATAGCTTGCATTAGTGAAGCCACTGTATAATGGGCCAATCATCACTGCAGGTGTAGTCAGAAATATTACAACAATTAAGAGTTGTTCATTTCTACCTGAGATTTGCGAGCAACAACAAAAAATAATGGCTGCACTTAAATATGGCTTGTTTTGGTTTGGCTTCAGGATAAGCAATGTTCATGTACTAGTTTAGGATTGACAACTCTTCCTACTACTGCAAACAGTACATTAACAATCTGACTGCTAGCAAAGACAAACCTTTGAAGTGGAGATGCCAGTAAAGAACATGACTAAAAATCAACCTATTCCTTTAACCTGTATAACATTACAAAAATGGAAGGGTTATATGATCTGAAATTTATTCCTTCTGAAACGGGCAAGTTAGAATTAAGATAAGCAGTTTTTTGGGTTGTTTCTTTTTTGTTTGTTTTGTTTTGTTATTTTAAATTACAATTAATTAGCTGCCTTTTCAAATTCCGTATTATTGTATTTCCGTGATTCATGGATGACTCTATTGGCAGGTTGTGAATTCCAGATGCAGTTACAAAGCCACTGTAACAAAAACTGCTGCACCATGGAAGACCACTGTCTGTTTGGAAATCCACCATGGGATATGAATTCCATAGGGATACCACTCATGTAGCTCCAGTACAGTGCAGTTACCCATTGTGACTATAACCTGACTGGAAACAGGTACGTTGGACAGGCTGGCAGTGTTTGGAAAAGCGATTCTAGCTGGCCTGCAAGGACCTAGTGAAAAGGGAGTGAAAAACCACCAGCATCAGAACAAAGCGCAGGTATAGGCAAATATAAATTCAAGAGATTGAATGAAGAAGATTAAGATATAAATGAGCTTTTGTGACAGAGCTCACAAAGGTCTAGATTGTATAAGCTGAAATTATTTAGTGATAATTGAGGAAATGTCTATGATTCAAAATCCAACATAAGAATCCGGGGAAAATCTGGGAATACCCAGAGCTTCTAGATCTCAAGTATGAAAGAACTCTCAAGAATACTGAGGGAAAAATATGCAGACTAGTGCATGTAGATGTTGGTTTTGCTTGAATCTAGATGCTTCTTACGCAACTTGATGAAGACCAATGATATTTTAGAACCTTATGCACAACTAATAGGGAAGTTTTAATGTATGTTGTAACTTCTGTAAACTGAGGGCATGCAGGATTAAATATTTGGATCTACCTTGGACAAGCCTGTTGATTGTCCAACAGGGGCAGCTTGACCAGATGTGTGTCTATATTACTATTTGCTGTCTGTATTACAATTTGTTGTTACAGTGTTTATATAATCCTGCCTACTACAGGATTTTACAATTGCAGACAACCAGAGAAAATAATGGCTTGTGATGAAGACTTTGTATATTCCAGTGTACAAAAAAAATCACCAAAACAATAGTATGAAATGGAGCACTGCTCAGAAAAACTTATGGAGACTCCTGTATCACCTGTTTCTTTCTAATGCTGTCATGGGCTAAATTCCAAGGAAATGCTTAGGATTTACATTTCCTACTGACCACCTGAATTAATGTCTGGCTTCAGTTAGTTTCAGTTTTGATAAAGGATTATCTTACTAGAATATGGATGCCAGAAAAAAATGTGTGTCTATAGGATTACAGAGTTCACTAATCAAAAGAAAGGTAAAAAAAAAATTATTGTACTTTGGTCAGAATGATGACAATTCAGTTAGAAACTGCTGCCTTGTTAAAACCAGACTGGTACAGCAATGGATAAAGGTGGTACTGGAAGAGTTTTGTGGAGAGATACTGTTGCTCCTCAGTCTTTAAAGTGCATCTTAAATAATTATGAAAAGATATGTATATATATGATATTAAGCCCTCCTTGTAGTTTTTTTTTTTTTAATTATGAAGATTACTTGCAGACTACTTAAATATAGACGAGAACAGATCTAGCGCTTTCATATTTGAAGTGGTACTGGATGCTGTGGAGCGTCAGACCTCACTGAAGCTGATGAATACAGCAGTTGCTCTTTATTCGTAAAAGATTAAATTAGAATGATACAAATCGTCACCCAAAACACAGCCCCTGGACATGACCGATCAGAACCCAACGGTGTGTTTCTGACTGGCAAAACGGAGATCTCCTTATCTCATGGATCAGCATGTCTCACTATATGAGACAGACAGAAGCAGAAAGTCTGTGGCAGAAGCAGAGGGTGATGGTGCTGAGCTGGCGAGATGCGCACAGAGCGGCCTGCGCGAGGGGGCTGCGCCTGGTGCTCGCTTGAATAAAGCACGGGCACGTGGAGCCAAGGCACAGCCTCCCACTTGTTTCTCTGAGACTTTCTGTAGGCAAAGTGTGTGAGAGAAATGTCTACCTGAACGTCTTCGCATCGGGTAACCAGAAACAACCTGAAAACGGTTATGCCTGAGCTCAAATCAAGACTAATACGTACAAAAGGAGAAGCCCAAAGGGCCGGGGGGTGGAGGGGCTCCTCCACGCTCATTCCCAAATGGTGAATAAAACAATTTCCTTCACCAGAAATGCTGTATAAAACCATCTCCTTCACCAGGCCCCATTTCTCAGAGCACAGATGGAACCGCACGTGCAATTCATTATTCTGGGCAATGAACTGAATGCACAGAGACGAGCGCGGCACTTAATCTCAGCGAATGCTGTTCAACACTACCTATGCATTTACACGCCTCAGTTTTACTTCGTGCTCCGAGCTGCTGGTTTACAGGCTCACTGACCGCTGCCCTCCCTGGCCGGGACGCACACCG
>JAVJGI010000064.1:20979266-21071030 GCA_035590275.1 Ibycter americanus | reverse complement strand
CCGCTGCTCCCTGGCGCGGCCCCTGGGCTGCCCGCGGCTCCCTGGCTGCCCGCCCAGGCGGCTAGCTGTACCTCTCTTTCCAAAATCTGTAGGTAAGCAATACTCAAACAGAAAAAATCAACATGATTAAAAATAGCAGAAGATACTACAAGGCAAGGAGTAAGTAGGCGTGACACAGGCTTCAGGCACATCGGGATAAAGCCATGAATAACTGAAGAAATCTGTAAGTTCCCTAAATACCAAAATAGATCTGGCTCTAGCGTGTAGTACTTCTTTAAGTGACCTACTAGTAACTAGTGAACCATGGTATACATTGCAAATACTACAATATTTGATAAGTTACGTTAAGCAAATATATGTGCCCTTTTCTCCCTTCCTGGTACATACAGGTATGCAATTATTACAAGAAAGGAAAAGGCGCTGTTATCCAGAGACAATACTAGACACAAACCAAGAAGAAGAGGCTAACTTAAAACGTCTTTCAAGTTAATTCTCTGAAGCAGTGCGTTCAGTTCTGTGTAAATACAAAATGTTTTTCGATTTTCATATTTAAAAGCTAGTTTTCATTCTCCCCTTCAAAATCTGCACTACGGAATTCCAGTCTCATTGCACTGTGAAAACCAAGGATTGCTGTTTTGTGTTGAGGTATTTTGAAATTAGTAAGTGGGAAACTATGTTCTTGTACAGAAATTTCTGTTAGTATGAAGATGTATAATAACACTGATTCAGTGTTAGCAAATCAGATGTAGTTACTGAGGTTTTCTGGCAAAAGCAGTGAATTGCTTGTATCTGAACCTATGGTGGAGTCTTGTGGAATGTTCTGAAAATATGTGGAATTCATTTTTTAGACCCTTTTTGTACCTCCAAATTGGAGTCCCCCTCAGTTCTTAATGTGCAATTTCAAATCATAATGCATTTCTTTCTCTAAATTATATCCTTTAATCCTCTAGTGTTAATCTAATTTGATGTGAATTACCGACACTGTAGCACATAAAGTAAAAATAGAAGAGTTTGCCTAAGTTTTGTTCCAACATGACTTGAACCAAGCAGAGCTGTTTTTCTCCTGAGCTAAGATTTTCATGTGGTAGTCTGGCTAGAAGGCAAGGTGCATATAGATTTCTAAAAGACATTTCAGACCCTTTTAAAATGGAAGGTCAGTTTAGGTGCAAATGGATTGTTTTGGAAACAGGGAAGATATGAAATACCATGCAGGTACTTGCTGCTCCATGGTGTTCTATGGTTAGGAAGCTGTAGGAACATTACCTGCAGCAATAAATATTTATGCATGTTGGAGAGGGAGGCCCCCTGTGTGATTCCTTCCTCAGAATTATGTGCTGCCCTGTTGATGTATGTGTAGTAGGTGATTTATCCAGTACCATCCAAAATCCTTGATTAGAAGAAATATTGTACCTATGTTATTGACTTCTAACTACGGGGAAAAGAGATTTAGTGAGCAGGGCAGTGGCTGTTTGGTTGCTTTAAGAGCTGCCAGCAGGACCAGTTTTGCAGCGTTTCTGCCAAATGCATTCAGAATAAAAAGTTCATTGGACAAAGACAATGATTTTTGTTGCGCTAATGACTAGAGAGGCTCACTAACAAGGGGCTCCCGAGTGCAAGCTTGTCTGAGAAAGAGAAACAATTTGTGTCACCAAATCAGAAGTTACTGTCTTTACCAGCCTTCTGCCACCTGAGGAGGTGGAGAAGAAGGGAATAATGAGCAAAGTGCTGATAACACTGTGCAGTGCTGTGAAGGTGTTCAGGAAGGGGTTTTGAAGTGCTGAAAATTATGGTATTGGTTTACTTTTGTTCTTCTTAAAAGATTGGTTGGCGATTATTATTTTTTTTCCCCTAGCCCTAGTTTTAAGCTATCATCTGAACACACTTAGTGTGATACATTGTGTGTCCTAGCTTCTCTTCTGTTAGTTCTTAGAAGCTTCCCTTCCTTAGAGGTGAATTCTAGTGATTTAACCCAAGGAAATACAGGAGAGGGGAAAGTGAGAGGAGAGGAGAGTCTATGGATCAGCAGCAGAAAAAGAGAAGGGGGAAAAAGCCTCATACAAACCCTGAGCATAACTGGCCAGGTGAGCACTAAACTTTTTACCAATTTATTCTACAGCTGAACTTCAATAATGTAGAGCCACAGAGCAGAAAAGCAGCTTTGGCTTGATTGTTTCAGGGAAGCTGGGAATGCTCTGTACCTGCAGGAACAATCAGCGCTTCATTCAGTAGGAATTTTTCTTTTGTTGTTGTTACTATTTAATTCCTTTTCATGAGATTGAACTGAGCTATATTGCAGCAGAATAAGCAAGCCGCAATGTATCTGGCAATCATACAGGAAACAAGCTCAGAGTGGTCATTTTTAGTAAAGACTCCTGCATTACAGACTAAAATATGGAGCCGCATTCCTCATAGTGCTAACAGGAGGAATCAAATATGTGGACTCGTTTGCTGTGTTGGATTATCACTGTGCTGTTTGATAATGCCTAAAATGGGAAGGGGAGATAGGAAGAAAGTAAGGGAGCTGCAGCAGGAGAATCTAAAGGACAGAAGAGTGCACAATAAAGGTGGTGGTCAGCCAAGGAGTTCCAGTGTGCAGCTGAGGGAAACAGCTGTTCCACTGTTTGAGGAAGGGCGGGGGAGGGGCTGATATGCAGGTAGAAAAGGAGAAGGAGCAACAATCTAATCCATGAGATCAGTCTCCTGCTAGTTCCCTCCTAGCTTGTCCAACCTTTCATGCATCTTTCACATCTTTGTACAGCTCTTGTTTTGGGAGTTGGACAACTGACATAAATAGCGGGGAAAGGGTGGTTTGCCTGCAGTGATGAGATGTGACTGATTTGTGTGGTACTTCAGCAAAAGGAAACCCTGCAATGAACTCGATGCAGCATTAACAAAGCAAGGCCTTGGGATCGACGCACCATGCCAGAAACCTGAAAAATAACTCGAGAAACTGCTGTGGTTTAATCGTGCAAAATTTTGGCACAAAGGAAAAAAGAATTTTCCCCTCTCTGGGGAAGAGAAGTTCTCCGAATAACACATTGTGTAAAGCTGTACGTACTTCCCTTGTGTCAAAGCGGGGAAAGCTGGGTGGCTGTGGCTAGAATGCCACTACTCTGGGTTAAATGTCTGGCAGTGTAAGGCTGAGCTTTCCCGTCTTAATGCTGCACAGCAGGCAAGAAGCTCTGCTGAACACAGCTGAGAATTGGCCTGTGGTAATGACATGTGAGGAGGGCTGAGGAAGTGTGAGATTTCTCATTCTTTGCTGCTGCATTGTAAGGAAAAAGGCATGTCAGTAGCCTTTTGTTAGCTGGTCCTCTTTTTCTCCACCCCTCATCCAGTTGTTCCTTCCTCAGGCACTGACTGTACCCTGCTGCAGGGAGAGGGAGTACTCATAATGTATGTGGAAAAAGGAGACATTTGCAGAACTACACATTTGAAAATGCTGGACTGAGTTAATTTTACAATGTTTATTCCGAAACAGATGAAAATTCAGAAAAATGAATACATCTCCTGACATAGTATGATGCAAACTAATAAAAGGAGTAGCTTTTAGTAGGAAAGCATGTGTGAGGTATAAATGTCTCAGAATAAAGGAAGAGTTAAAGCTAGCACATGTACTTTTGCATCTTTCACTGTTCCTCGGCCCCTGTAGCCACTGCTTTCTTGGTCAGAATATCAAGAGAAAGCGTAAGGCTGTGGAGAACAGATCTCTGCTTGCTTGCTTATCCTGTCAGCATTATGGTTAATGACAATTAAAGTAGCTGGAGTTAATTTTCTTTTCCTTCTTCCTGTGCTGATTGATAGCATGTTGGCAGTAGAGAGGGTGTGTTTGGTACATTGGTACATTTAGCCCACCTGAGATAATGGTATAATTACTGCTATCATTCTTTTCAGGCAGCTGTTTATCTAACATTCTACATGGACACTATATTTTTTGACTTTGTATGGACCTTTCTCACCTTACGCACAGTTTCCATGATTCACAAGAAAATTCTGTCTCTTTCCGTCTCCTGGTCATGCCACTACAGCAGCAGAAACAATAGGGAATCATTCACCCCTCTAATTCACAGAGCAGTGCTTGCACTAACCCCCAGAGATTTCTGTGGTAAGCAATCTGAAGCTCTTGAAAGGGATGTAATTTCTAGGGGGTCAATGTTCATGCCTAAAAGCTTCAACAGTATATTAAGCTGGGCATTTTGATGTAAAAAAGATCTGCTTGTATTTAATCTGCATTGAATTATTATTCCCACATTGTGTGCAGTGTCTGAAAATTATGTATTCAATAGCAAGGTTGACTCTGTAAAGCAGGTGGCACCTCTGTTAATAGATATATACTTTCTGCCTTGTATTTAGCTGGGGTTTATTCATAGAAGACAGGAACTAATTGTCCATCTTCCTTTGTGTCTAAACGTGAGAACCTGCCATTTGACTTTTGGCTGCCTAAGACTCAAACCTGGAGGGAGTTCAGAGCAAGGTATAAGAAAGAAATATGAATTTGGTACTGAAGTGGAGTAAGCAAGTTAAGGCGCTCAGTCCCAGCTTCACAGAGGCACCATGCAGACAAAGATGTGTCCTTTTTCTGAGTGATGTCCCTGTCCTGGCTCCACATGCTGGTCCTACTTTCTCATTGTTGTGAATGTCAGTTTAAATGTTCAACTTCCATGTGGATATTCACATTTGAATACTTAAGATGAGTCCTGTGTCTCCCACCCATACAGTTAGGAAGCTGGCATTTAGATGCAGAAGTGTGAAGTGTCTGAATAGATAATGTTGTTTTCTGAATGCTGTCCTTATCATTAGTGTCTGCTGCATGGCGTTGAAAGTAATAATAAGAATTCTGCAGAACAGAATACAGAGGAGCTAGAAAATTCTGTCTTGAGAGGAGAAATTGCTGTCAATTTTTCCTTTCATCCTAGCAAGCTTTCTTATGTTGGTTGGTACTTTCTAATTGCTATCAGCAGTATCAAAAGACACAAAGTTATGTAAAAAAGTTCCAGTCTTTGCCCAGAAATCCATAGACTTCATTCCTGCTGTGCGGTGCCATATTCAGAGTTAATTGGATGACCCAATTTTAAACCTGAAATACTGTATGAACTTAAGAGACTGTATCAGTGCAATTTTAAGTTGCTTGAAGAGCACATATACAGTCTTGGCTACAAAAAGCTGGAGGGCAAACTCCAGTGTTGGAAGCACGTTAGCAGTTAATGCCTGAAAAGAGAGGTGACCAGTGAAATGGGAGGGTACACAACAACTATATGATAAAAGCAAGATATTTCCGTTTAAGTCAAATTCTGCTTTGTAAGAGACTGAAGGCGGTGTAAGGGACTGTGATCATTGTTCCTCTGCACTGCAATAAAGCATCATTCTGCTGCTTCCCATATACCATTTAGTGTTTGAAACAGATCAACTGAGCAAGAGTTCAGGAAACTCTCTTAAGTTCCCTTTGCAAACTAAATCAGACTAAGTTTTGAATTTCTGTTTCATTCATCATGTGCTTTTGGGACCTCCTCATGTTCTTGTTAATAATTCAGCCTTTGCCTATTCTAGGTTTATTGTTCAGAGAGACAGTACCTTTTGCCGAGTCCAGCATATGGCCAACAGGAGCTATGTCAGGTGAGGAATGCAACTTTTAATTTTTCACCTTATTCTCTTTTGTTGTTAATCAGCTTTGGAATAGAACTATAATGCATGCAGTCGAGTTCATGTATGTCAGTAACTGTTAGCTTGGGTAGCCTGTTACTTTGAAACAGCTGGAGAAATGCCAAAGATCTCAAGTGTCTTGAAGGCTGTCAAGCTTTTACTTTTTATGTTTGTTGTTGCAGCAGCTGAGAACACAGCAAGTCCTGAAGCAAACTGGATTAGGTAAGAAAGAATTTTTAAATGTCATCTTCTGTGGCGCCCTGGAGAAAATACAAATGTATTGTGTTGTTCTGACTCCCTTCCCACAAAATAGACAAGTCCTTGTCTCATTCTGCTAATGCGTCATAATTATCTTACAGATTGTCAGCTAGTAGCTGTGAAATGTTGCTCTGCTTGCAGCTGTATTTCTTAATGGTTTTCTTTTTTTTTCTTTCTCAAGTATTGAAATTGGAGATGTCAAGCTAGGCAAAATAGCTGACTCCTGATTTCATAACACCAAGAACATTGTGAAAGAAAGTTACTCACTAAGAACATGTGATTAAAAATAATGGTTACTGACTGTTGTTGCTTCTCAGCCTGGCCTTCATATGTTTGTAGCAACACAGCTGTATTTGGCTCAGGTTGCACTAGAAGTGTTCATTCCATTCAGGAACATTCCCTAAGGGTAGAACTGCCCTTGTGATTGTGGCTTCTTTAGCCACATCTCTTTCTACTGCTGTTCAGAAACTGCTGGCTAGAGAGAGACTTTTGAAGCCAGTGGTGCATAGTGTGATGAGATACAGATCTCTGTGACTGGTAAAATTCTTAGTTATATTTACTAGGGAACTCTTCAGCCTCATCTCTGAAGGAAAATAAAGTGCTTAGTTTCTACAGGCCTTACCTGTTAGCTTCCTTCAAAAGATTGTTACAAATCGTACCTTAAAAGCTGCTAGTCTTGAGTTACGAGTCTCTAGTGTTGATGTTTTTGATGATGGGCAGTGCCTACAGTACTTGAAGAGGAAAAAGCTTTTACAATCTTGATGCTATAAGAAAGAATGGATTGTGAAGAGTGCAGCCTGTACTGCTTTCATTATAACTCCTATCTGAAGAATTGACTCATGGTATACTTTTTCCTGCTTGTGTTCTTTGCCAAAAAAATAAAATGGTAGCTCTGTTTCTTGTCAGGATTCATGGCCCTGTCAGTGTCAACCTATTGTGAAATGATACCCAAGGATTCCATTATCAAAAATTTTAGAAAGAAAATTCAGTTCACTGAGAATATTAATGCTGTAGGTAATAGTTTCCAACTAAGGATTTATATATCTGCTACCTCTTTTAAAAAAAAAAAAAAGTTCATGCGTGGAGTGCTTAACGTATATGTATAGTAACAAGAGCAGCTCTTTTTAAGTCAGTCTGATAATGGAGCTAATGACAAGACAGTTGGCACTGTTGTGCTAAGGTGATCTTCACTCTTGCAAGACAAAATATAGTTAGATTAGCACATTTTTGCAGAGGTATGCAGTTATCCATGTGTATAAAAATTTGACTCCTATTAGCCAGCAGATGCCTGTGTCCTTGACAAAGCTGTCTTTGCAGGATAGATACATCTATAGAATGCACAGTGATCTGTACTCTATGCCACAGTTTCCTCTCCAAAACACTTTGTGACTTGCAAATATATAAATGTTTTGGGGATCAGGTGGAAGATCTTGCAGTGGTGCAATGTTATTTACTCTGGTAAGGCTGCCCTAAGGCCCAAGTGTATCAGATTGCTGTAGTACCAAGTAAATCCTCTACTCTGTCCTTGACACGGTTCCAGCTCTACCATGGATGCTGTACCGAACTTGTAGGTATGCAATTGCGCCTTATCTTTGCTGCCTTCTCAGCCTTTCCTCTTTCTTACATTTGGACCCAGGTGTCCAAGTCTCAGATAGAGCTTGCTAATCTCAGTCGTGAATCAACGTGTTCCAGGTGTGCTGTTTTCTATCTATGGATTTTGGGAAACAGAAGGTTTTTGCAGAACAATTCTTTAGGAGAACTCTGTCACTAATAAGAAGCATACTGTAAATGCTTTGGTAAAGTCTTTATAATACCCTGTGGTGGGGGAGGTATCCTGCAAAGGGAGAGGGCACTTGCTTTACCATGGGCTGCTTGAGTGCAGCTGCAAGGCTGACACTAAATACAGATTCGAGATTTATACGGAAATGGTGTGTTGTAACCAAAAATAGACTGGGCTGTTATTTAGGAATAAGAAGGTAGAGGCATCTCTATCGTTTTTTTTTTTTTTTTTTTTTTTTTTGGATAATAAAGGAATATTTAGGGAAATTTTTCTTCCTGGCATTGAAATCTGAAACAACAGAAAGTGCTGCTTAAAACTGAAAGAGTGCTGTCTCTGCTTTTTTTAATTTCCTGGGTAGACATAGAACTAGAAGACCTATGCTGATCCCAAGGGGAATCTTGTCTTTATGTTTGACTACTATTTGGAAAAAGAAAAATCCCATCCATTGTTTCATAAATATTTCCTGTGCAAGCAGAATTTTACTCAACTCTGCCAGGTGGAGAGTGTCCTGATACAGTGTTCTCTGCTACTTCTATCCTCAGCTTAGGCATTGAGCAAATGTCAGGGAAAGAGAGAAATGGTTTATGATAGTTCAGCTATAAGAATAATTTGTTCTGCTATTTGGTGACCAATACTATTGCCAGTTCTTGTCTTTTCCATGGTCTCCCTGCTTCTACTCTTCTCTGTTACCCAGCCTAGCATGAGCTGAAGGGTAGAAGGGAACTGTAGTTAATTTGGGCCTGAAAGACAGGCAGGGCTAGAGGTTTCAGAAATACTTCTTTCTTCAGGATCTGTCCTTCCATCCCGTCCTCCCTGTGTAAATGTATCTAAAATTATCTAATTTGCAGTAGATTTTAACACAAAGTAAGAATTACCATAAACTGAGAGAAAATGGAAATAGAGAAATAGCTTAATATGGTGCAATGATTTCCAGAGAAAGGGTTGCCCCTTAGTGTTAAGAAGGCCTGAGGGACAGTCCACTGAACACTCCCAGGACTCTGGCTTTGTAGAAAGGGGTTTGCTTTCAAATGCTCAGCAGCTCAGCCTAGATTTTGCAGGATCTGTCATCTTATCAAGGCATTTATTTTAAAAACTATTTTTTAACAGTTGTTCTCCATTATAGTTGCCTTTTGATTTAGAAGAAAGATAATTTATTGGAAAGTTCCCTGTGCCAGTTATTACATGCTTTTTAATACATTAACTTTGAGATTAACCAGCAAAACCTGGAGGTATAGGGAGAGCAGAAGCTGTTTAGGTTCCTGATTTCGAAATATGTCAGCTAGTTAGTCTGGATACCACCTATGTAACCAGTATCCAGATACTTCACCTCCTCCATGGGACAATCCTATCATGTTTGTAGCATGTCCAAACAACCTGTCACTGAGCTATTCATTACATGGTTGCATTTGTTCTGAAGAATCGGTGTAACACCTGTTCTAAATGGAAAAGAAAAAAAATATTGAAAGCCCCATTTCTGATACTGAAAGGACGTAGTATTGATGTTGCTAGCAGTTTTCCTGGATGTATGGGGAATACACTTGGACAGTGTGCATTAAACAGGAGGAGTAATAGAAAGTGTAGATTGGGATGGCAATTTTCATGTCTCCTTGTAAGTTTTTTCACACTATATTTTAAACCTGCTGGAGGACTGAATGATAGATGTGATTAATTCCACCTCACTTGTAAGAAGAGGGCATGTTTGATGCACATCTTGTCTTCACTTGTTCTTTCATCGCTTCTGTCAATAGTTACATGGATGATCTTTATACTTCATGTGTAGCCTGTGAAGTGGATATAAAGACCTGTCAGACTACCTTTTCTAATACATTTTCTTCTGAGGAAACAAACCTAACATAAATGTCACCTGCACTATGAGCAATTGTAGCAGATGGAACATTGAATTAATGGCTCTAAGAGGCCACAGGAAAGATTATGAGATGATGTAAATATGGTAGATATGGTACATGATTCAAAAAATTTCCTGTGATTAAAAATGAATTCAAGAAAGAAGAGTATATCTTCAAAAAGTTACAGAGTATTTAAAAATCTCCTATCATTTTTACTTTTGGAAAAGTGTTAAAAAAACATTTGCAATTATGTTTTTAGGGAAAATCCTCTATTAATTTAATTAAAAGGATATTTTTCAGCTGTGGGCCTTAACATTCTTTTGTAACAAATATTTTGAATATGCTGAGATGTAGGGAATTTGCTTATAAAATGTGTCTGGTGTGATGCCTCAAGTTTTGTGGTAAGATCACTGTCTCAGTGAAAAACGATTATAAAACTAAACTGATTGCTGGATTGAAAATCATATATTGTCATCAAATGTAGAGGAAGGACTGGTGTTAGTCAAAGAAAGTGACTTGAGTTTAGCAACTGATAATAAATTGGAAGGTGGTATTAGCACAGCTCCCTTGCTGGAGTTTCCTTCATAGGTCCAGGGAATGGAAGCTATTTATATGCTGGCAGAAAGTTTGGAGGGTCTGCAGAAGTCAGCTAACAATAAACTAAAGAAGTATGTCAGTGACTCATGTAAGTAGGCTAGGTTGCTTTTCACTGTAGTGGTAGTTTGGCCTCTTTCCAGTTTCAAGAGTGAAGGCCTATCACGACTGGCTGTAATAACGTATATATTGTAATACAGAGAAACTAGCTGGTTTAATAGCTAGATAAAAGGTGGTGATTTGTGATGGCATAAGGTTGCTCAGCTGAGAGCTTCACAATGTTCAGCAGCACTGCTGAGAAAATGTGCTTGGTTTCACACTCCTTCATAACAGAGAAATGGCTGCTGTGAAATGAACACCTTCTTTTGACCAATCTGTGAAAAGGCATTTACAACAGAAAATTCATCCACTGTCTGAGCTGGAAGGTGAGCACTCTTTGTGACAGACTGAAAGACTGGGGATGCAACATCTACAAGGAACAGCTAAGAATGTAACCTAGAGTACTTGTTAAATCAGGTAGTGTCCTTTCACCTGTAAACAGTTGTGGTGAAGAGTGCACACCCCACTCCCCCCTTCTAAATTAGGGTGATCCTTCCACATGTAAAAATCTGTTTGTCCAGGGGCACATCTTTTGCAAACTGATTAGCTCCATGAGAATCAAAACGGGAAAAACAGCATTGTAGCCTTCAGAGCTACACTGTGGACAAGGAGGCTGCAATGCTGCTGCTTCTTCAAGGTATGGTTCTTGGTACAGCTGTCTTAAGGTTTCCTCATATTTGCCTCCACATGCTGCAGTCATTCCTGCTGATTCCTGGCAAGGTGTTCCTGAAGTGGGAAGTCGTGGGGTGGCTCTAGCTCCCAAATACTAGTAGGTTCCAGTTTTCAGGGAGTTCTCTGGAGATAGTTACTCTGAGTTTCTCTTTTGACTGGCAGTATCAGCTTTCTTGACATCTGATTACCTTGTACATACTGCTGATAACACATGCATGCGCAAACTCAGGTATTGCATAAACGCAGGTATTGCAGCAGAGTTTCTGTTCAGCTCTTATTTGCATTTTACCATGAGTTAACTGGAAGAGAATAAAGGGAATATTAACCACTTGGGAAGGAAGGATGGACTACAAACAACTTCTTGGAGAGCAATGACAGAAGCTCTGATAACAAGCACATGAGGCAGGAAAATCTTAAACCAAAGTGAAATTGGAAACTGCCTGGGACCAAAAGCCAGCAGTCAGCACTGCACAGTAAAGCAACACAAGGGCCACAAATGAGGTGTTTGCAAGTCAGGAAGCTGGCAGTAGAGTGGGACCTGCTGAAGCAGCTGGAGAGGGACCCAGCAATCAGCACCACAGTGCTGTGAGGGCTCAGTAAATGATTTATTTATTTGGTGGAGCTCTGAAGGAGGTGTTTGCCTTAATTACTGTAGTCCCTCAGATGCACAGAGAGAAAGAATTCCCTGCACACAAGTGTTTTTCTAGATCTGATCTGTAAAAAGTCACGCTATACTTTTCTTCTGAAACAGATTTATTGCTGTTTCCACACACCTCCTCTCCCTGCCAGTAGCAAGCTCTTACAGTAACATACTATTCCTGGGGCTTTCACCTTTCTCTTTCTTTTCATCATCCAGTTGGTTACTGTCTCCATGTTCACAATCTTTCATAAGAAGGGACCCTGTTCATTGGTTTGTTGTCGTGTGTGTCCCCCATTACCCACATGGTCACGGTACTTTTGAAGTGGGTCGGAGAGCAAGTTTTGCCTTTTCCTTTAAGAACTCAGTTTTGTTGTCATGCTTTCCTGTCTGTTCTGAATGTAGTCTCTTACAGATACAAACTCTGCTTGTCCTAAACCAAATAATTAAGAGTCAGAAAATTAAAGGAAAAACTACATAGTTATGCTTCTGTGTGTTTATGAATGAAAAGTGCATGGAGTGCTGCCACAAAGTTACACTGATACCTTCTCAAAAAGTAGTTGGAAGAATTGCTGCTCCTGGGACTATTTCTTATAAGGAATGTAATGAACATTCTTCTAGCACTATGAGAACTTTATTGTAGTCTGTTTTTAATAGTTGTAAGGTGACCTATGGGGTAACTTTCTGTCTTTATTTAATCTGACTTTTCTGAGTCTGAACAATAGTACATCTGGAGAGATGCAGAAAACATAGTAGTGTGAAGTTTTAGTGACGAAAACTTCTGTAAACTTTGGATGGTGCAAATATATAAACCTTATTTGTCTACCTGAAATATGGAGTCATCTTTCTAAGTAAATTTAAAATATCTCCTGTACTGTGTTCTACAGGAAAGGGAAATTATTAGGAGTGTTTCAGGAGGCATCTTACTCTTAACATTCAGAATTAAATGAAGGAAGGATCTTTGCTAGTTCTTTACTGAAGAGAAGTGAAAAGGCTGTGTATCTCCTTACTAAACTAAAGTCTTGATGACAAACAGGTATGAATATTTCATCAGCCAGAAGAATACTTCGTTACCGTTCAAACAGTCTTATGCTTTCATGAACTCCAGAGACTTACAAATCAGAATAATTTTATAATCTGTGGCAAAGACTAATTTTGTTAAATGATATATACTAAATTGCCAGAATTTTGCAAAAGCTGTTGTTAATAGAAGAAAGAAAATAAATTTGAAAATAGGTTTTAGGAGAAGGGATTTTTTTAAAAGCAGGTCCTGAAGTAAGGTTCTGCTTTACAGTGTGGTGTTTTGTGTAATGAAATATTGGTTGTCTTAGTAGTTACTCAGTTAAGAACAGTATGTCCTTATGGCCTCAATTGCTTGCTTACTCTGTGTGAAGGAAGAAAAAGAAAAAACAAAAAAAAGTTTGTTTACCTTAAAATATTTGCCTTACAAGTTCCACACCATGCTCCTTTTGATTTAAATAAACATTGTCTGTGTAAACAGTATCTAGCGTAAGATACAGACATTAAACTTCAATCTAAGAGTCTATGAACCCTAACAGTTATCACCAGGCAATGATGTAGCATGCGTATCTTCATCTGTCTTCCTTTAAGCAGGTGAAAATAGTGACCATGAGAAAAATGTATCTGACTTATCTGGTAATAGGGCTGTTGGATCTCACTGGTTTTGCCTCTTGATATGCACTCAAGGATCTGTAGATCTGTAGGCCTTCCTACTCCTTAGTTTGAAAAACATGCAAGGTTTAGCATCTTCTGAGGGAGGGTAGCCTGTAAAAAGGCCTGGGTAAAGTGCTAGTAGGCCCCCTGCAGTAAGTGGTGGGCTGTTCTGTGAGGGTAGGTGAGATGAGAACCACCGGTGCCAGTGAGGCAGCAGCAGTAGTGGCCTTTCTGAGCATGGGCAGGACCCAAGCCAGGCGAGGGGGTCAGGCACAGGGATGGCAGTCAGGGTCAGCTGACAGTCCAGTGACTGCCAGGCAAGCCTGTAGCAACAAGGCAGACTCAAGGTCTGGCCAGTAGACCAAGTCTGCAGATTAGGGTTTGGGTCTGGATGAATGGGGTACCTGCTCGGGCAGAGGCATGGCTGTAGGATAGCTCGGACAGGGACCAAGGGTGATAGCCTAAGGTTAAATGAAGCTCCCAAGAGAAGCAAATGCAAAATTATGTAGTTCATTGTGCTGCGTATGTCTCTTTGCACGTGCTGGACACTGTTCAGTGCTGGTTGTTGCCATGGATAAGCAGTTTTACATGCTGATCTTGCTTGAGTCAGAGCTCACATGCTTGTCTGCGGCAGGTCTGTTTTCTCCTAATATTTTGGGTTCCTGAACACCTTTGCTATGTCAGAGTACAGCCCGCTCAAGAGTCATTCTGTCATGGGTGTCTTTGTCTTGTCAAGGATTAATTCTGGATTTTGTGGTAGTTTTCTTTTGAATGATCATGAGATGATCTTTTATCAGGGGCTTATTTAACTTGTAAACTTGCATGATTGTCTCTATTAATCTTTTGACAGCCACATTTTTAAAGTATTTTCTTTGTACACATAGTGAAAACCAAACATCTAATGGATTTTATTGTTACATGGAGTACCATATTCCTTCTGGCTTTGTGACATAGCACTGTACTTCTTTTCTACATCTGAATTAGCAAATACATCAACTGCTTCAGAATCTGACTGCCGTCTGAAAGTTTTTCTTCCTTTTTCACCGGCATCCAGTAGTGGAAGGCACAGAATGATCTGTGGTTTACAACTCCTAATTTTTCCTCCTCCTTTTTTGTTCCTGGAGCCCAGGAGGCCAATGAATCATTTCTGAAATCACTATAGATCTGAGGTCCTTGAAAGAGAGTTATTGTTCAGAGAATAAGTCCAGCAGAACATGGCTTTCTCTAACCTGTCCCTGTCAGATGGGTTTGTTTGGATTTTTTGTCCTAGAAGCTAAGATATATGAATTTGCAGTTTCAAAATCACCAGTCTTTGTACTTTGTGGCCTTTTTCTGGTTGACTTTTTTCAGTAGTGATGAGAGGAGGGCAGGGTTCACAGTCTATAATATTATTTCCTAGTGTTTGCAGTAGTACTTCTGCTTCCAGACTCATGAGAGTAGTGTTTCACCTGTGTTCTGGACTGAACTAGACAAGGGATTTGTAGTCTTCCTGTGGAAATACTTTGTTACAGCATCCCTCAAAAATAGGATTGCATGCTAAAGCAGTATTGAACTCCAGCAACTTTCATTATTATTACATACAACCTCTATTAAAAGACTCAGTTAAATGAGACACATGCCTTGATCCCATTTATATGTCTCCTTAAAGTATGGTTGTTAATGTACCACAGAACAAATGTATAAAAATCTAAATGTTGACATAGAGGGACTTTGTCTTTGAGGTTTGACCATCTTCCAGCTAACTTTATGCTTCACAGTGGACTGACAGATTGTGAAAAGTTGAGCCAAATGTGTGTAATCACTGAAGTGTGTTATGGGGCAGGTGAGGTTCTTCACATAAGGTGTAAAGCCATCAGCCTCTCCAGAAGGTGGCAAGCAATAGTTCCGTGGAGGAACAGATTACTCTCTTCTTAGATAAATGACTGGTAGTTTGTGTTTTAGGGGAGCGGACAAAGGCAAATTGCCCCAGAGATGGGGATGGTTTATAAAGGAAAAATAATTGCCAAAGTACGATTTCCTTCTTTGAGGGGGGTATGAGCTGAAAAAGAGCTGTGAGTTTACTAGATAAGAAGACCCTTCAAAGCTGGTCTGAATCTAGGATGGATGTAGACTTGTTTCTTTTAATTTCTATTATCTTGTGACTTTGTAAACCTTGGTAAAACTGCATTGACTGTTGTGGATGTAGCAAATAAATTCTTTTATTAGCTGTTTATGTTGACCTGGTTTAGGTGAGGAATGATATCAATATGGCCAGCTAACTTCAAGGAATTTAGGAATTTATGCCCACAGGCTCTTGCAGTGATAGTGAAGTACTCTCAGGCAGCCAGCAGCCTAAAATGTTTCTTAGCAGCTGTAAAGGATAGTGGAGTTGCACAGGCCAATGCACAAGCCAATGACTCAGTACCTAAGAAGATAGATTTCAGTTGCTGAAGAGGGTATCTCTCTATCGTGCTAGTGAGAAGCCCAAGGATTGCAAAGCAGTATAAGGGGAGAGGATGTTACCGCAAATGTTACAAATTGGAAAATCAGAGACAGAGAAAAGTGAGGTACTGTTTCTAGGGTACACACACAATTCTTCTGTCGTGATACCTTAGCCAATTCCTATACCATGCTTTCAAGATGAGGTTTCTTCCAGCTCCTGTTAGTTGCTTCCTATATGGTGGTTACCTTCACTAATGTAAGGGTTGAGCAGACTGTTAGTCTGTTAGGTAAGCATGCCGCTGAGATAACATCCCATTTTTAGAATTAGTTCAGTTTTCATTAGTGAATTAACTGGACATATAAATATTTATGACTATCTCAGATTTCTGATTACAACAGGAAATAAATAATTCATTATAGAAAATTACCTTTGTACAATTGATACCACAAGGATATAAATCAGATACGACAATTTCCAAAAAAGTGTCACAATATATTGTGTTTTGGAACACCCTCAAGTGAGTATGTTTTTCGTGCAACCATTGCTGTTCTAAGCTAGGTAACAAACCTTCCATTGTGTGAATAAGTAGTCACGTGAGAGTCTTTTTACAGAAATGTGCATATAATGTAAGTGTATTGACGACTGGGACAATTTAGGGAATCTATATACAATATATGATTTGTGTTTGATATTGGGAAGTTTCTATGTGTAAGTCTATTGGACTACAAGCATCATTTTTGAATGGAGGTGTATTTGCCTTCTCTGTTGTACTTCTGCTTTGGTAGGTTGGTTGAAATAAACTTTGCACCTGCAGAAAGCTAAAGAGAGGAAAAACTAAATCTTGATGAGTGAATGGCATTATATAAAGGATTGAACACTCTGTGTGACAAGCCAGTTACCAAGCTTTAAACTGAAACTGGGAGGCTGTTTTGGTCACATAGTAGGTCTGAAGAGGAGCCACCTAACAAGGAAGGCTAGAAGATTGAAGGAAAGAGATTCTTATCAGCCCTTTTAAAGGAAAATTGGCCTCTCTTTCCACAATACAGGTGCTTGCTGCAGAGATCAGGAGGAATGGCTTAGAAAAGAAGAGCAATTGCATTTCTGAGTTCAGAGCAGAAGCTTGAAAACAGAGATTGAGGACTCCTGGTTATAGGGAGTTAGAAGCTGAAAGAGTTTGAGATGTCAGGAAGCTAATGCAGTGAAGTTTTAAAACAAGATGGTGGTGTTTTTTTACTGTTTATATATGTTCCTTGCAATAGTTGAAGTAAAGGGGTTTTCAGAAACCCTGTTAAGTTTGTGCATAAATCTATTTCACCTCTCACACTATACTCTTGTTGTGAGGCTCTGAGACAGGGTTTCACAGCACCGGAGAACAAGCTGCCAGCATACCTCTGTGGCTAGCTGAGCTGGTCCACATGAATGTGTCTGACAAGAGAAACCAAAATGCATGTGCTCTGAGCCTTAAGGGACACTTACAAATATAGCAGTCTGCGGGGTTGCCTCTGCAGGGTTACCTGGGGACAGCTGATGAGACTTCTGTGAGGGTTATTGCAACAGAATATTGCTGTAATGTAGCTTGGGATGTCTGTGTAGGAGATAGCTTTCAATACAAGGTATTACTATTGAAAGGTACTCGTTCATCCAATTTGTAAACAGAGAATCTGAAGCATGTATAAAACATGATTTCTGCAGTATGGGAAGTGAGTTACAGTCAAGAGTATCTCTTGAGTTCTTCTAACTCCTAGGATTGTATTTGAAATGTAAACTGTCTTTATAATGCTATCTAGTAAAAGAAGCATCCTAAAATAAGATAGTAAAATCCTTACACCACATCACTCATACCTTGTAAAGATACCTTTCTTGAGTGGATAATGTCAGATGCTATTTTGCCTATCATGCTTTTATTCTGCTTAAAGCTTGCTTTTTTAGTAGATACTCTCTCCTTAAACAGAGGTGGGAACTGGGGGTTATTTGCAGAGGGTATCCTCACTGAGGAAAAATGACCCATTGCTATATGACGTGATGGAACAAAGGCTGTAGATTAAAGCATTGTTAGAAATTCAATGCCAACATAGTCCTGTAGGTCCTGCTTCATATTGTGTGTACAATCTAATTTACTTCCTTTTATGGTGAAAGCCTTAACTGCTTTTTCAGTCCAATGCTGCTTGTGGTGACATACAAGTATGTTATCTATTCACTCTTTCTTTGATTTGTTGAATGGTATCACAAAATGTTTTCCTCTTTCCGAGTTCTGAAGACCCATAGTATTGAACACAGAGCTGTTCCATAAACTGAACAATATGTAAAAGAAAACTGAAAAGCTGCTGATGAACTGCTAAAGGCTGGTTATTCCAGGTCATAGTTGCTGTACCCAGTGCATGGTTACAGTATCCTTACCTGTCATGTTTTCTCTTTGTAAATTAAGTTCAGGCATTCCCTTTAACTTTCTTCAGGAGCATCTGCAGCAGCAGCAGAGTTAATCTGGGAAAACAGACCAGTTTGTTACTTTGATCTGTGTTTAAATTCTATTCTGAAAGTTCATGGGTGACTTTTGGTTTTGTTGTTACTAAATTGTTCTCTCTTCCAGATCACTGCTTTTGGAGGTGTTAATCTCCCTCAAATCCCCTGAATCAGTAGGAATTGAAATTGATTAGTGCTTCTCAGTGTGAAATATCTGGCAGGAGCAAACTCTGAGAATTTTTGCTTATGTCCATATTGGCATCTGCTGTTTCTCCTGGGGTGAGAAATCTCCTTCAGTGGGATAGCTGAGTACTTTGGTAATGTGTTTTTTGTATTAGTGGACATTAGGCCTATATGTAAATTGTGTAGACTTTCAGGCATCTTCCCTCGTGCAATAAAGACAAAGCAGATGTTTCTTATTGATGACCATATATCAGAATGTATAATAAAGTGTACCAAGGTCTAAATTACTCTTTGAAGTTACAGAGCCAGACTTTTTACTGAATAAATGTCTGAGAGAATCAGAGTACTGCAGCAATGTTGTTTGCTATGCAAGTCACAATATAAAAATGCACAAGTCATGAAGATAAGAAAAGATTCATCAGTTATTATATTATACTGTGGAAAGCTATTTTCACTTTTTTTTCCTGAAACTAGCTTCCCATCAGAGTTTGCTAACACATTAATCTTTCTGCTTGCTTTAAATATTAACAAATTGTAAGGTCTTTTTTGGGTTCAGAACAGCAAAAATCAAAGTTTTTTGTTCTTTTCTGTAGATTAAGGCATTATTAAATAATGTATACAGGTATAACAGCTCTGAGCAGCTTCCATGTGTATCACTGTCTGCCCTTTTCTTTTACCTATCTGTACCCCCCAATCCCTAACTGATTTTTCAAGTTCAGTAATTAACTGTGAGTAGCAGTGGACATTGGCATTGTCCTGCCACTCTTTGTCAGTCTTTTCGGCTGGGAAGATGTCAAGCCAATTCCTTGTGGATTTGTCTTGGTCTTTGTTACTGAACTCAACTTAGATGGTTATAGACCCAGATAGCATAACCCGAATAATACATTTATAATTTATTAAACTTAATTCTTTAAAGGTTCTTTTGATAACTGCTCCATGGAGATAGCTGCTGAAGGAAGTTTAAATTTAATGGATTCTATCTCATATGCCTATTATTATTTTTGAAGCCTGTTAGAGAAGAGAAATTATGCAAATTGGTGTCACGCTAGGCTACTGCACACATGCTGGTAATGCATAACAACTAGCTCACTGATGAAAATACTTAATCTTAAGCAAGAGTCATTGTCAGCACCAAGTTCTTTGTATCATGGTTAACCGTTTATTATTATTTTTCTTACAGATAAAGGAGAGTGTCTGTTCTTATTAGAAATCCTCATTAGAATAAAACTGCTGTAAAAGTAGTACTGGAGAACTATAGTGATGAATTATGATTGATTACATTATACAATTAAGGTATATTGCGAAACAATAGGAAGATCCCTTCAAAAAATTGAGTAGTTGTTGCCTACTCTCTGTGAATGACTAAATGGCTTTAATTCTTCAGCTCCTGCATGTAAAAGACTTGGTAAATAGATCAGGCTCAGGATCAATTATTTTCACAACAGTCTTTAGCATTAACAGAGCAAAGCTGCTAGGATTGAACCAGTTTATCTGTACTCTTCGTGACAGCATTTTAAGCTTACATGTACTGCATTGTCTATCTAGTACTAGGCATAGGAACCAGTACGCAGAACACATAGTTCTGTGCAGCACTGGCCGATACAAGTGCTCCCTGTGAGGAAGCTATCTTAGCCCTGAAGAATTCCAATACCCTTAGCACGGCAAAAATGCAATAAAAGATAAGCAGAAAATAGGTCGCTAATGTAAGTTTGCAGTTTTCTTCTTCCCAGGTTTATCCTGCATCGGTCTTAACATTTCTTTTTCCTCATCTGTACACAAAGCGTGTCAGTCTTTTCTGATTAGACTGCAATGAAGAACGTGGTTTTGGTCTAAGGGTCATCATTCCATTATAGCCCTTCATCCTTCCATTTTAACACCAACACATGCATTTTGTTTGCCCTGTTAAATTGCTGCCAAAGGAGGCGTAGAAAACCTTCTCAGGTATTGATTTTTCACACATGGGGACTGTAGCTTGTAGTCACTTTATTTGTCACCTGCAGTTTATGACTGAATGGGCTCATGGGATTATAAACTTCATCTTAGCCCTGAGATCCCAGCCTGAGGTGAAATTGATGTGTTAGCTGTTAGTCATTTGTAACTACTTTAATGTATTTTGCTTGTTGGAATTCTCTTTATATGGCTAATACAAATAGCATTTTTGCAATAGAAATGCCACTGATCAGAACTTTCTGTTTGAGTTATTGATCTTGACTGGCTTTCATGTATTTGGATCTGGTCTTGGATAATCATTTCTGCTTAATATTTTTTTGGTCTCTCTGGTTTTCACTGTTACATTTATAATGTAATAATTATGAACTGTATCATGGTAATTGAGTAGATACATAATTTTATTCAATATTTGATCCTCAGAGTTGTAGATATGGAACTGATCAATTAGCAGTCAAACAAATGAAATGTATTGTAGTTCCTCATGAATGATCAGGGGCTTTATTTTTAGTGGTACTCAAAACTTCACTAGAACTTTCTGTTGATTTCTATGTTAGTAGCAAGGTATCCTTTACCTCGCAGGATAAAACAACTCTGCAAAAACACTTGGTTTACCATGTGCAGGATGTGATTTTTTGCAATAATTTGAAGCTCAGCAAAGCATTCGGTCTTTCGTAATTGAATACAATTTTTTTCTGTTCATCCTAGCTTCCATTATAGGGTTTTTTTTAAATACACAGTACCTCCCAGAAACCTTGGAAGTGTCATTTTTCCATTAATAATACATTTTGCTGATTTTGTGTTGTTCCACCCACATGCTAAGAATTCCAGCTTAGCTACAGCAGATGTTGTCTTTTGGGGGTATCAGAGGAAAGAAAGAATGATTATTATGATGGTACAAAATTAATAAGGTGCAGACTTACCAAATTCATTAGCTTCACTGCTTATGAAACAAGTTGCTTTGTGGCTTGCTTAGTTTTGTGAATTACTCTTTACAAATCTTTTCACTCTAGTTACAGTTCAGCTTTTGTGCATGTAAAATTAAGAGAAGTTCAGCTATGGCAGACCAGAATAAAGCATGTTGTATCTATGAAATCCTCTGAAAATGAGTGGAATTTAATAGTTCTGACAGAAACAAATTTTATTACTAATATAACACCATGGACATCAATGAAGATTAAATAGAAGAATCAAAGCACCAAGAAACTTTCTGGAGTACTAGTGATTATTTTTATTAAAAAAGATGAAGTGGTTTGAGTCCTCCCTCATCTTCAAGACCTTCCTGCTCTAGAAAACCCCAGTGGTTGCTTGTTCTATTCTTCATTATGCAGTAATTTTGAGGCAGTGTTTAATTTAACTTAAAAGTGCATGGCCCCATTCTGTGCATGCTAAGCAGATCTCTTTAATATTACACTGTCCCATTCAACTAGAAAATGGCTTGAGTTGAAGCAAACTGATATGATTGTTGTAGACAATAGATGACACAAAGCCATAGGTCTGTGGTAAGAGAGAAGCAACTTCAGAATGAGTTCTGGGAAGCAGAAAAAAACTTATTTTTGAGGGAGATGCAGTTCTGAAGGACCCAAGATGCTAATAGTGTTACCAGGACCCCATGGAAGATGGAAGATTATCAAGAGTGTTGTGGCACTTGCTTGAGAGTCACAGGATGAGGTGCTAAATAGTTCTGGAGTAAAATAACTTCTTTCAGCAGTGCCTCCTGATCTGACACAGGCCTTCAGGAAAGACTGAAGATGCATGCCCAGTAAGAGCAGCATTAGATTTGTAGGGGAGCTGGTCAGAGGCCAAGCTGTACTTTACCTTTGCCTACATGCATCCTAGATTTGTTTGTTTATGAAACTGGTGGATTGTGAGGATGTATCTGCCCATCCAGAGTAGTCTCCTGTTTGATTTATATGAACAACACAGAAATGAGCAATCATTATTGAACAAAGGTTAATGCTTTATTCATAAATACATAGGTGAAAGAAGAGTTTACTTAAAAAAATGGTTATACAACAGATTATGATGCAATGAATCTAAATGAAAACATGCAACTGGATTGTCTGGACAGGGCACATACATCTTTCCTATCATGCATATTCCAGGATATTAATGGAGAGTTTTCTGGTTTAGACTCAAACATTTGATCCAAGAATTTGAGTTAATGTTATAATCTTACAGCTGCTTGTGGTTTAGAACTGGTTCAGGAGTGGTGGTGTGAAATTTTCACTGTTTGATTAAAGTGTTCAAAAATCAAGTTGTTTTTTCTCTTTATTTCTAGAGAAGGAGATGACATCTAGATTTCTCTGCCATGATGTCAGTAGCTGGTTTGTGGTCAGTTTATTATGGTTGATCCTAGGAACTGAGTTGTGTTTTATGCAGTGATGAACTGGAAGTGTAGACAAGGGAGCAAGCATTCACAACACTTTCCTCAGAACTAGTGTCCAAACACGATCTGTTGCCACTGGTTGTCAATCTATTCTGGCCCTGTGGCTGATATTACAAGTCTAAAAGCTTAAATTATCTAGTCCATCCATATAGAGGAAGCAGAAGGAAAGAAAGCAACAAAGATATTCCCAGATTTAAAGGACTTTATGTACAGAAAGGGAGTGTATGTAAGCACAATTTGTAAAAAGTTAAAGAAGTTTAAGTTGGGAGAACATCTTTCCCAGTTACATCCTCTCCATCTTCATTTTGAATACCCACTGAGTCAGTTTCATGGTTTGTATATCCAAGAGACTTGTTCTGTGAGCTGAATTTAGCAGGAGTGTTTTCAGGTATCTACCTTTCATCTATGAACAGCAGCAGTTCTATTCTGGATTGTCCTATTTTTCCCTTATGTTGGCCTAGTGAAAAGATGTGATCAGTTAAAGTATGGTTCTGTTTGTTTGTAAGTTGTATAGCATCAATAACAGCTTTTGAACATACTTTTTATCCTTCTCCTTCATCTCCTTCTACCACTGACCTTTATCCTGGGAAGAACTATGCACATCACATTCTGCAGTCTCTCTTTCTGAGACCAATTGAGAACAGTTACAGGATGGTATGTTGATGGATTCTTTTGTATGCTTCATTTCAAGATATTGACATCCTCTTTGTTTTAACCTAGCCAGTGAGAAACAGCAGGAGGAGACTAGCAGAGGAAGCTGTTCTGACTATTGATTTTCTTGTGCCTTGCAGTGGTTCATTAGCTCCTCTAACAATTGCTTCTTAGGTAGCTGTCTGGGTGCGACCATTACTAGCCAGCAGAATAGGAGCTGTCATGGCTGGGTGAAGCCATAGCTGATAATGTCAATTTTACCTTCTGAATTCTATCTATGAGTTATTCATTTAGTATGGAAGCAATATTGAGCTCCCTGCAAATAGTGAAATACCTTACTTCCACAGTATGTGTAGATACCAGAAGAGTATGAGCCAGCTGTTTCACAAGAGAGACAAGAGGGGTTAGACAAATAGAACATTGCCAAAATTAGTCCTGTGCATGAATTGTTCATTTGGAAACTGTATGTTCAATTTTGTTTCACTAGTATTGACTGGTATCCCTAATGGCTATATTAGAATTCAAAACTGTCTAGTACTGTAAACCATGACTGTTAGAAAGCACCAGGCTGGAGTGAGGCTCTTACTAGTTTCAAAACCTCAATGGATGTCTCATTTTACTGCGAGCTTGAAAAGGGTGTATGTTGGAAGGCAATAGGCAAATCACTGTTGTATAGAAGTTGAGTAAGGTCGTAATGAAAATAAAACAGTAATTCTAAAGCTATTTCTGGCACTGCTTTTCTTGCTTATGAGTCCCTCTTGTTCCTATAATTTCTGAGAAAGATAGCGGTGATAATAAATGTATGAGAAAAAGTTGCTGATTTTATTCCAGAAGTAATTGTATCATTAAAAAATATGCATGTAGTTATTCTATACTGGGTTTGTGCGTTTTGTTTTGTTTTCACAACATAGGTGAAGATCACAGTAGAACTTCTAGGACACTATGTAATTTTCCAGATGGCTATTTTGAAGCTGTTTAGAGCCCTGGAATACAATTGGAAGGCTGTAGTTCACAGACTGAAAACTGATTTGTGCACTGTCCATAACCCATATTTCTTTTATGTTATCTTTTATATCAAACAATACATGTAGACTGTTTGTCTTAGGGATACTGTTAAGGGATGATACTGTGCAATCATAGATTCTAATGTTGATCTTACAGAGAAATATTTTCTTTAAATACAGATAAACGCTATTTGCACATTTGCCTGACTGCCATCTAAGTTAGTCTGTCGTGCCTGGTCTGACTTAATTTGTTCTGACTGTTAAGGTTATCAAAATAGAAAAATCCAGGTGTTGTGAAGAAACCAATGAAATGTGCTTTATTGATAGAGAATATCTTTTTTTAATGGATAAATGAAAGAAACCCTGCCAATGACTGTTAATAATTTTTTGACTTATCCTATTGTTTGTCTTGGTTGGTCAACTTTTACAAGATTTATTTTACGTTAGTATACTATCTCTGCTTTAAAAAAAATAATCATGCTATTTGTCCCTATTTCAGCTTGAGAGCAGTTTGACTAGACTCCACCAAGTTGTCCTTACTTTTGCTTTGCATTCTGTCTCTTCCCAAGTATCCAAAACAGCGTTTGGTAGAGTGCTTTGGGCTTGTTGATAGCATGTAGTCATTCCTCAAATAGCCTAAGTGTGTTCAGTCCCACATAGCTTTGTGTAGGATGTTCCCCATCCAGTAGAGTTAATTGCTAAAGTGTAATTTTTCAGCATCTGGTGTGGGCTGTTTTTCTTGCCTGCATGGAACAGATTTAACCACTGAGAAGTTTTCTCCAGCTGGTGGCAGAAATAATGAAATACTTGTAATCAGTAGGTCTCTAATAGGTTGAGGCTCCCTCTTGGGAGGGCATTGCTAAGTTTTTCACAGCTAGAAGCCGCTCTCTGTACATAATTACAAAACCCGGAGAGGGGTGAGGCCTGATGTGGAGGGCGTGAAAGGAGAAATGTCTTCCTAAAGAAATTTCAGCTTCGGCATTTTAGTGTTAAAGTCTTCTGAATATGGGGGTGTTGTAAAATTGGTTGCATTCATATGGAACTTTCCGCTGTAGAAATAAAAGGAAATGGCAGCCCTTGTTAAAACAAGGCCATTTTATTTTCTGAAGCTCAGCAAATCAGGGAAAAAGAAAAGCATAAATTCACTTTACAACTTCAGCTTTTTCCTTTTGATGTTTACATTTTGTGTTTAAAAAAAAAATTGAGATTTTACAGTGTTGAAGATAATAGCAGATACTGTTCTGCTTTTTTGTACTGTAGAACATTCACATCTATCATAGGAATGTCATAAGGGTTACTTTGTTTTGTGCAATGGGCACTTTCACGGATGACAGATGTAGAACCTTGTTCAGGTATGTATTGCTTGAGTTCAAGAAAAGGGTGTTTTAGTTTAAGTAGAAAAGGTTTAAGGTACATATTTGGCAAATCTGATTCCATGTAATGCATAAACATGCTACCTGCAAAGGCTGTCTTGTTATCACAATGCATAGAAGAGCTCACTCACTAAAATTTTTCTTCAGTCCTCCACCAGGACTCCATCAATAACAATTTTGTGTTAGATTTTTTTTGGTCAACATTGTCTTCTGGTATAAAGAAATATTAATGTATTTTGAAAGTTTGGAGTTACCATTTTAAGAGTTACTTCTTAATCAGGAAAAGAGCAGGCAGTGACACTAGATTGTTTTGTTTTAAGGAAAAACCTATTTATCTGCAACAGCTACTTGGAGGGAGGCATCATAATAAATATTACATTGGTACAAAGAATACCATGCATCATTTTCTGGACAATCTGTGTGATAGGGTAATCGTTATAGTGATAGTGAAGTAAATACTAGGGATTTTGGGGGTATTTTTTTCTCCTTTTTATTGTAAGGTGGCATCAAAGCTGTTTGCAGTCTGTTCTTCTGGTTTTTGCACGTGAATGTCTGTAGCATTTCTCCGAAGCATTAAAATCACACATGTTTAATATGTTGGGTTTTCTTAACCTGAGATGCAACTGTTCCAGTTTCTGTTTGTATTTGCCAGCCCCCCCACCCTGGAGGCAAACCTTGCTCTTAAGGTTGCCTTATCAGGAGCTACGTGTCTGTGGCTGCTGTCTTCAGTGCGTGTAGTACAGTCTGTTTGCTGATTTCAAAGAAGCCTTTCGCCTGACCCGCTTCTCTGTTGAGGTGCTTAACTGCATATGTTCAGAATATTGTTCTTTCTTTGCAGTATGCTGTATTGGATCCAAGTAGTGAGAAACTGTCCTAATAACTTACATTATTGACCCACAGCAGATAAATGACATTTTTCCCCCCTTCCCTTCTTTTTCCTTCTTTTCTTTGCCTTTTTTTGGGTCAAGAGACCAAAGCAATTTGATATGTTATTTGGCACCATCTTTGGTGCAAATGCGGTTTTAACCAAGGAGGGAAATAGAGGTTTTCTCTAAATGCCTACCATTGTTTAAAAAGAGATGATACTTCTAACCTGACTTTGCTAACAGCATGTTTTGTGCCTGCTATATGGTAAATTACTTTTAACAGCATGTGAACATTTTGTCTTAGGATCTAAAGGAATTTGAAAATTTCTTCTGGAAAGGAACAAAGCATGCAAATGAGTTTATACACATGCTTCCATTTTGAATATTGCTATACAGACCTACACTGCATGTGAATTTGCACACAGGTTATTTTCTTCTCTATCATGAACAAAAAGCACAATTATTTCTTTAATTAGATAGAAGAGATGCTGCTCCGTTCCTTATTTATCAGTCTCCCCAGCCAGGCTTACATTTCTAGCTAAAATTCTCATGCTAGATAGTTGTCATTGATGCTGGAAAGTGACGAGGTAAACAAGACAGCAGGTTTTTAAAATTATTTCAAGCAGATTTGCAGATATCAGACATGCTTAGAAAGAAATGGCTCAAACCTTAAAATTCAAGTGTATGTTTGAGGTGCTAGTTGGTCCATCTCCAAAAATCAAGAGCTTTTGCAGTCAGTGATGGTGTTGTCCTCAGTTGCTTTTGTCAAGATCATTTTCTTATCACCTTCATTTTGTTCATGGACCTCAGACTTTACATCTCCTAGTTAAGCGTACAGATAGCTGAAGTTGTCTACCTACTGACAGCCACCAAACGGGCAAATAATATTCTTTCTTAGAGAAACCATAAACCAGTCAGCTTCCCTAACAATGAGTTATATGAGAAGGTTAAGCTAATCTCATCTTAAACTTCATCTTTCCCTTCTCTAATTCCAGTTCAGGGGCAAGATCTAGGTTCTTACTACTTGGAAAGAAATCCTAAAATAGTATTGTCATTTTCCTTATCACCAGAACTTGCCATCTGTGTAATTCCAAGGAAGGAGCCCTTTTCATAGGCTGCAGTGATCCAAACGTCACTCAGGAGTGGTTGGGGAAACGACTGTCCTGACCAGATCTCCTGAAGGTGGAGGTGCAGTCAGCCAGTGTAGCTAACCATAACGCTGAGTGAAATTCAGAAACAGAGACAAGTGCAATTGTTGAGAAACATCTTCAGTGATGAATGTCACCCCAGTGGTATGCTGTTGCCTATTATCAAGTTGGTTTGTATTTTATGATACCAGCCAGCTCAGTCTTAACTTTTATTAAACTAGTTATACATAGGCCCGTCGCAGATATATCAGATATGATGAGGTGTTGTACCTACTGAATGCCTGTCTGGCAGTTATCCAGGGAGCATTAGACAAAAGTATGTTAAAAGCACAACATGCCTTTTGAATGCACGAGAAACAGGGCCTCATTTAATGAGTAAAATGTCCATTAAAAGGGTGTGCAGTAGATGGGGGGATCAGATTTTGTCAGAACTTGTTAAAATGTGTTCAGAATGATGCATTGTATGGGGCAATGTTTGAAGCAAATAATACATACAGCAAAGTAAGGAAAGAGAGTTTTATTCCCATTCCTTCATTTATTGATCTTTCTGTCTGGTTTTCATTTGTGATTCTATCTGTACTTCTTCTCAAATTAGGACAATATCAGGACAATTTCTTTATCATAAGATGCCTTCTTTAGTACAGAGTTATTTAGGGCTTCACACTGTATGTGTGTCTGCTTTGTTTTCCAGGAAGCCATTGTATGGATTGTTTCAATATAATTCCAGAATGATCGGGCTAGAATCATTAGCTGATCCCTCCGATACCTGGGAAATTATAGAGACTATCGGGAAAGGCACTTATGGTAAAGTCTATAAGGTTGCCAATAAGAAAGATGGGAGTCTGGCAGCAGTAAAGATTCTGGATCCTATCAGTGTAAGTAAAAAATATTAAACTAACTTCATTGTTAATTTAGAAGAATTCTCAAACAGAGTTGAAATGTAAATCAAATATGTAAGAAATTGAAAGTGTCCTGAAGGAAACGATTTTGCAGAATACGTTGACAGAAGGCATTTGGTACCAGCACCTGAAAGCTGCAACTTTAAATTTTATCATCTTGTATATTATTTGAAGACAGCATTTGCCTAGTTTCTTTTTTAGTTCTATGTAATTCTTCTGGTACAAATTTAGATATTTGTGCTTGGAGCATGCAAATGATAAGGCAGCACAGAGGCATTCTTCTTAGGGGCCTGCTATAGCAGGGAAAATACAAGATGCCCTTAATCTTAATGTTCTTAATTTATTCTGTGTACTCTATTAAAAGAATTACTTTTCCCATCACAGAAGTGCTGTGAACTTTAGGATATTTTAGTTATCTAAGTGGATAATACTGTGAGGCAGTAGTTAAGAAAAAAACAGAAGAGCATAGCCCAAATTCTCAGAGGTAGTTCTGTGCCAGCTCCAGTTTTAATGGGTATTAAATGCCTAGCTTCCCTTGAGCTCTCAATGGCAGATTTAATTGGCAGCTGCTCAGAGTGGATCAAGCTGGAGTTTGATCATGACAGTTGGGCTAAAATATTTACTTCAAAAAGTTATGTTTCTGTCATCTACCACTACTGAAATTCGTCTTGGTGTTCTCTTGTATAAATCTGAAGAAGGTAATAAGTAAGGTGATATACTTTTTAGGAAAATGCAAAAAAAGGAAAATGTATAGTAAGAGCTTAGATTTTGTAATAGTCACAATCTGTGCAGAAACAAGGAAAGATTCAGTGCTTATGTACTGTGCTAAGTTGTGACCTGTGTCGATATTAAACAGTATTTTGTAATTGTCACAGAATTCTTTCATTAACAGATATTTAGTAACATTTGCTTATTTCATGGGTTTTGTTTTGTCTCTCATTAATTGTTTCTGGTGTGTATGTTTTCCTCGTAAGAATGTCTTTGTTTTTACTGATGTCCCCTTTGAGGTTTTGTGAAATTGTTCTGTTTGGTCCCATCTGATGACCATAGAAAAAAGAACAAGTCAAAGGTTCATGTTTTTACATTTAGCTTACACATTAAAAATATGCATGTTTAAAAACAGGTTAAAAAATAATACATGTGTAATTTTCTTATTTACAACTGAGCAAAGTTAAGTATAATTTTTACTTTTCTGGTTAAGTATATTATGCACTGAAATAATCTTTGAAGAATAACTGCTTGCTTTACATAGTCTTCACATTTCTGTACGTAAAAAAAGAAAAAATGGCATGATTTGGTGTGGATTAAATTTACAATATTGTGTATTTCAGCTGCATCGAAGTAAAACCATTTAAAATTACAAACTAATTAAAAAATGGTTCTTTTTATCCATGAGAGTTTGTTCTTGCTTTGGATGGACTTACTGTGTTTATATGTTCTGTATGTTTGTGTTTTTTATTTAGGATGTAGATGAAGAAATTGAAGCAGAATATAATATTTTGCAGTTTCTTCCCAATCATCCTAATGTTGTTAGATTTTATGGGATGTTTTACAAAGCAGATCAGTATGTGGGAGGACAGCTCTGGCTAGTACTTGAGGTAAAAACATTTTGATAACATTGCATCTTAACTAGCAAATGTTGTTGGGTTCTGGTTTTTATTGGTAGAAGAGTCACAGGCTATCATGATTCTCCTATAGGAGCTGTTAATCAAAGGTCTGGTGGTAGGTGATGTGTGGTAGCTTACTGTTGAAAATCACATCCAAACTTAAAAATTTGTTTAATAGGGAATGTCCTCACATTTTATTTCTGTTCAAGCTGCTACGTTCAGCCTCCAAAACAAACAAATGCTTAGCAAAAACAAATGCTTTTGCTAAGAATGGTTTGGCTAAAAAAAGCTTGATTTTTTTCATGTTGGAGGAAACATTAGATAAGACATTTCTCTAAACTTTTGGAGAGCTCAAGCACTTGAGGGGAGTGCAAAAGATGAAGTAGTAACATGGAGGGCAGTTAACATGCTGTCTGTTGCAGAAGTGAACAGAGAAAACGTAATGGGAAAGTCTGTTCTATGGTAATTCAAAACTAGAAGCTGGTGGTTGTTGAAAACGTAGCACCAGAAATGCCTGCTACTAACTCTTCTTGTTCAGTGGCAATCAGTACTCTTGCCATGAAAAATGTATTTTGGTGATCTTGTTGCCACTTAAGTGACTGCCAAAGATTGTTGCAAGATGAGGATTTCTTCTAGATGTTTCCTAGGCTTAATTAATACAGAGCTTTGCATAGACTGATGAGCAGTAACAGATCATTCAAACATTTCTCTGTTATATCTAGACCAGTAAAAGTTAGCATTCTTTTTAATTACTTTTTTTAAAAAAAAAATTATTTACTTTATTTTTAATTACTTTAATTACTTTTAAATAACTTTTTAATTACTGATAATTTTAGAAATTCCACTCTCTGTTCTTGAATGGCGACTGGAATTGGAATAAGGAATCTTCATTTCCGCTTTAAGTTGTGGAATCCCAGTAATACATCTAACTTCTGTCTATTGCGGAATTATGTAGCTTGATTAAAAATGTTTGGATATGTTTAATCTTAAATTTCAGTAACTATTAAAAAAGGAGCTTTAGTATTTTTATTTTGATATTGTTTTTTCTGTACGCGTGCTGGCTTTGTGTTGAGTTTGGGCTTGGTTTCCCATGTGTTTCCTTTTTTTAATACAAGTGTAGCATATCCAACAGATGCATCACATGTGGTATTCTATATATATTGATATTCTGTATATTCTGTATAACAAAATTTTAACAAAATCATGATGTATTCTATGTAACAAAATTGAATGTAGAATCTGAGAGTTAGGTGTTTGTACAGATCAGATCAATTAAGTATGTTCATTTCAGGTGTGTTTTGGTGCACATTAGCCAAGTATTAAAGAAATCTGACTTTTAAAAAACTGTGGTTTCCTTATATGGATAAATTTGCCAGAGAAGGCAAACTATTTCTTGCCTTGGAATTTAAACGCAAATTTATGTATGCATAGCAGTTAATTTTTATATTATAAATTAATGACACTTTTTCAGTAAAAGGAATATATAAAGTACTCAGACTTTGGTCCCTGAGTCTTTGATGAAATATATTCATTGGAAGTGTGTGACTTCCAAAATTTGTAATAAAAAGGTGGATTTATTTTTTTCCTTTAGGCACAGTTTTGCCATGCTTACTCCCTACAAGCAGGACCTTACTTTGATAAATAAATAGGATGAAGAAGGGTAGCAAAAGTGGACACCTTAAATATTTTTATGATTGTGCAATTCTTGGACAGGTGTAGCACAGACAACTGTAAAGCAAGTTTCCCTACTTTTCCATCTAAATGTGCATCAGTCTACTTTATCACTAATGGTAATACTTTAAAATTAAGTTTACAAGTTCATTTTGTCCCGGGTCTTTGATTGTCAAGAACAGTGTCACTGACAGCTGCAGTAGTGTTTGTGGGATGTATTTATTTTTGGAGTCAGTCATTCATTTAACATATGCTACCAAACAGCTGTCAGTCTGTATCATTTTTCAGTGCCAACCAGTCTGGGGTTTTTTTAAGTGAGGGCATACTTTTCTGTATTTTCATTTGCAGGCTAGAGATAAGTTTAGTACAACCTGTCTCAATAGAACATTTAAGTGCAATGAAAGCAATAAACAAAAATCTTAAGCTTAATGGCTTGTCAGTAAATGGTTAAGCATGGAAAGAAAAACATAAGCTTTCTGCCTTGCAGTGATGAAATTCTCCTGTAAATACATTTGATGATTGATATTGAGCTGGATGCTACCACCTAATTTATTAAAAAAAAAAGAAAAGACAAAATTCACTGCTAATGAATTAAAAAGTGAAGTCAAATTCCTGCAGAACTCATCAATGGTTTTAGTGATGACATTTTGCTTCAAGAACTTACTTTCATGACGGATGTCTTGTTTATCATGTGATCTGGTCCTTTCCATGAACTAAAACTGTTAGTCTAGTGAAATTTTTTGATGCAAAGGAAAGTTTGTAGTAAATGAAGGAAAACATGGACATTATGTGATTGAACTGATACACAATTCATAAAAGCTATTTGAGAGATGCAAAACTTGAGTTTGTAGAACTTCTGTTTTGATACCATTCTCCTGATTTATGCTGTAGTATTTTAAACAATACTGATAATGTAAAATAAACTTGTGTTAAAATGCATGTGATTTCTGTATGGCAGATACATTGGTAAGGGTGCTGGCTGCAAAAACAGGTTTAGAGGAGAAAATTCAATGAAAGAAAGGCAAGCAGTTCTCGCATCTTTTTGTTGTTGTTGAACAATTGTGAATATTAAAGTAAGAAAAGGGCAGAGACAGAGGAGAAAGAAGCGAATAGCTGCTTAGAAGGGCATAGGCAGTAAACTAATGGTGTGGGTGAAAACATTTATAAAGATTCTAATTTTACTTTTTCTCCTCTTTTGATGTACAGCAGCCCATTAGTGGGAGATGCTTGCAAGAAGCTGCTTTTCTGGATCAGAATGTTTCATCTTAGTTGTTGGCAGCACATGGCATCAAATCTGAGTATAGAGATATGGTTTCTGTCTACTTTATATTGCCTGCCAGCAGCAGCATTGATGGAGTGAAAGTTTAAAATGACTGTAATTTGTTGCCTCCCAGTTATCAAGTGCATCAATCTTCTCTGTCTGGCCTTTGCACAAAAGCAGTTTTTCGAAAAGGCAATGCATGTGTTATTGTGAAAATACCCAAGTAATGTAAATTGGACTTACAAATCCTCTTTTAACAACAAAATACGGTCCTGTTCATAGTATTTTGATTTTTAGTTACATTTTATAAATTACAATTCATAGTCTTCAGTTTTCACTTCCCTCCCCCCACCCAGGCTGCTGTGATTTATTATTAATATTGCTAATAAAATACGTTCTAAGGTGGGGTGACAACATAAATAAATAATTGCAAGGTAAAAATCTAGTTGTTCCCAGACTTGTGTTGTAGTGCAGTTTCACAAGGTAGATGTTTACAGCCCAAACAGTATATTGCGTAACCAAGGGCTTGTCTTGCTTCCTGCCCTTCACAGCTGTGCAATGGAGGTTCTGTCACAGAGCTTGTCAAAGGCCTGCTGAAGTGTGGCCAACGATTGGATGAAGCTATAATCTCATACATCTTATATGGGGCTCTCTTGGTAAGGATGTTCATTGGGCTTGTAATGACAGCAGAGGGTGCAATTTACTCATTTCATACATACATTTTCCATTTATAAAGTATGGTAATGTTGACAATATTCTGTGGGCTATTATAGTAGCAGGGGATGTTTCAAGCGTGTAATCCAGTGCACAGATGTTTCTATAGAGTATGTGCAGATTGTCTTCATTACATTCCTTAATAGTAGGGTAATTGTTTTTAAATAGGGGAGTAAACTTATTTTTGTTACTGCTGGTATATAGGGCCTTCAGCATTTACACAATAACCGGATCATACATCGTGATGTGAAAGGGAACAACATTCTCCTGACAACAGAAGGTGGAGTCAAGCTCGTTGACTTTGGTAATGACCACTTCCCATTTGTTTTCCTGATACATGCAGTTTAGCCAAAGGCATCAATTTACTTTCCCCTGGGAAGGCAGAATGCCGCAGTGAGAGACTTTTTCAAAAGGACACTTGGAATTAAGACTGAAAAATGGAGAAGAAACCTGATACAGCAAGAATAAAAATTCTAATCAAAAATCAGTAATATACTTTTAACTTAAAAGCTGAAACATAATAATTTAATAATTAAAAATAGTTCTGAAGGTATAATTTTATTTACAAAGCTCTTTTACATTTCACAAGGTATGTCAGTTTCAGGGCAGTTGTCCTAATTTAAATTTAGATACTCTATCTTTGCATATGAAAAGGAAACATTGTTCTCTCATAAATGGCTTTTGCTAGCCTTAAGCATATTTTTTTCTCTCTGAGCAGAAGGTAGAATGGTCCCATGGGTCCAAAACCCAACATCCATTTAATTTGTTATTATTGCTGTTAGATTTGAGTGTTGCCAGTCTGGAAACATCATAAGAAACAGGAGAGAGAGAAAGAGAGGCAGGCAGAGAGAGAGATATGTAGATAGAAAGGGACTTGGCAATAGAATTGCTGCCAATACTCAGTTCAGCAATTTTTTTCCCCTTTAAACATGCACTTAGAAAAATAAGAAGTAAAAGTCCCTCAGATACGTATGCAATGGAATGGACAGTTTTATTAAAGGTAACAGAAACATATTATTAGTGATATATTAATGAAACCGTATAATGCATAAGGTAATTGTCATTGAGAATAGGGTTGTGTGAATAACAGATCTTTGTTTAGCAGTGCATGAAGGTAAAGAAAAATGTTCACAAAATGAGAGTAGTGTAAAATGGTGTGCCAAAAAACTGCAAATAGTTATATAAAAAAATTTCCAAAAATATTAAATTTATGCACTGGAAAGAAAATGTAATACTCTAATTGTCATGGTATTATAAATTTAACATAAAAATCTATTGAAGATGCTAAAGTAAGTTGGGAAAAGAGACTCTTTAGTATCTTCTAGGCACAGAAATTCATTATGTTGAATGGTGAAGGCAACAATTAAAATAGTGCTGGGAGAAACATATGGCCTAAAGCAAAACTTGGAGTGAGTCCCTGACCTAGTACAAGAGAAGAAGATCCCTTCTCATTTGGGGGAATTTTGGCAGTATGATCTTTGTTTGTAACTACTCCGTTCTGGGAAAAGTTGGCTTTTCTCCCCAAAGCGAAATGTTTTCATCAGATGTATGAAAAGCCTTAGCTGCCGCAGAAGCTCGGTTTGGAGCTCTGGCTTCCATGGGCGGATCAGTGTGTTGTGACGCTAAGGGGCACGTTCAAGGAAACAGAGAATCCCAACCTTTCTGGTGTCCCATGGGTCTCTCTGATTCCACATTTAGCTTTTAGGGTGGGGTTTATTTACTTTTAAGTTCAACAATGATGCTGGAAAATTACAACAAATATGACTACCTCAGAAAAAGATGTGAGTTACATCTTGAGTATTTCCTAACACTTAATAGTTAGGAAACACCAAGAAATGCCCATGTATCTGTGAGCTTCCTGACTAAAGAAGCATTAGGCACCAAGCTTTCATTAAGTGGCTATTTTTCCCCTCTAGCCCACTGCTGTAGTCATGGAAGGGACTCTGGGAATGAATTAGGCCTGATGACAGGTGATATTGTTTGTAGAACTGTTTGTCTTGTTGCAGAAAGTGGAAGATACGTAGTGAGAAATGTGAGTTCAGGAAGAGAAGGGACTTGTAGTTCAGACAGTTGAATGGCATCAAATTGGAGGCTATTCTTGTTTCTGCCAGTGTTTCTCTGTGATATTGGCGGGTCACTTGCAACAGACTTTTTAAACTGTCCACTCTGTTCCTCATGTTCCCAATAGCCACTCTGAAACATCTTGTCCTGCTTTGCAGAAGAGCTAAGTGTTTTTGAACTGCAGCTGCAATCGATTATAGCTCTACTTGAGGCATGTGGAGTGTCTGAAACTGAAAGATCTCAGATTAAGTACCCAAAACCAGTGGATACTTTGGTTATTTTTAGGTTAATCCCTGGAACTAATAATCCTCTCCCATTTTGCAGGAATGTTAAGGAGATTTATTGTTTGATGAGGAGGGAAGGAAACATGTCAAAAGGAAAATAAAAATTTTAAATTTAGTATAGGATTGGGTATACTAAGTAAGTAACTAGAACTCACGTTGATGTGGATGAAAAAAATATTAAATGACTACCCGTTCAGTGAATGCTATCCATTCTGTTCACAGAATAAGACAGAATCGTGAAGAAAAAAGAAAATTACTTCATGTTCAGGGCTGTGCATACGGATATTGGGTCACAGAGAAGATTACACAATTAGCCTTAATTGAGGCTTTTTTTTTTTTTTTTTTTTTTTTTTTGCCATTATTGCATGACGGTACAGCTTGCTTTTTCAGTGTAACACACATTTCTTCCCTCAACTGCTCTCGACAGCATGATATATTTAAATAAATGTTGGTAACAATGTAAGTCGACCCAAAATGTCTGCAACTTATAATTAATTTACACTCGTGCTCGCTCACAGTCTCCTCTGCTGACTCCCTCTCAGGTCTTCAGTATTCTGCACTGTTTTGGAGTGTCCATAGATAGCAGCTACAAATTCAGCTAGCTGAAGAGAGATCAAAGTTAAATGCACAGAGGCTTGCTGTAGGTCCTAGCCATTAACTGTTTCACAACAGTACTCAGGAAATCACTGAAGACTTGCAATCACACTGAAAAATGAAAAATAAGTACAGAATTGAATGTTGGAGCCAGCAATTAAATTATTTAGCTTATGAATCATGAGTCCCGATTTCTTATTTATTGGCATCAGGCATTGTGTATTATATGTTTCTGTCTGTTTTTGTGTCTGGGCAATGCCATAGGAACAGAGCGCTGTGTTTTTTGTTTTTAAACAGTGTTAAGGTGAAATATGTTTTTAAATCAATATTGGTTTTCTGTCAACTTTTTGGAATCCTCCTGAACTCTACAAATCAATTATATGTTGACCAGAGCACAGGGGAAGATTTGCTATGAAAGTTCATTCTGATTTGTTAATGTTGTTTGATTTCACTCTAGTTCTTTCTTCCTTTTTTCAGCAGTGCTTCGGTAGTCCAGCCCCAATCAGCAAAGCACTGAAGCACAAGCTTTGTTTTAAGCATGTGCTTAATTCCCTAAGTACAAGCCACAGCGTGAGCTTGAGCTTCCTGCTTTTCTCAGTAGAGAAAGTTTTAAGCAAGTGCATAAATGTTTTGTTGAACAGGAGCCTCTGCAAACAGTCTAGTGACCAAGTTTCCTGCCAGTGGTGTTCAGGGAGTAAATTTCTGAAGCAGAAGTTTTAAAGTCAAGTCATAATTTGAATAGTTCCTGTTTGTACTCATGAAAACAGCAGA
This sequence comes from Ibycter americanus, assembly GCA_035590275.1. Taxonomy (NCBI): domain Eukaryota; kingdom Metazoa; phylum Chordata; class Aves; order Falconiformes; family Falconidae; genus Ibycter; species Ibycter americanus. The sequence continues at coordinate 21,033,524 of JAVJGI010000064.1, read as the reverse complement.
AGTCTATCATATTTAGGTGCCAATTGAATTTTTGAGTTTGAGTGAAAGTGTTTCAATCTGAGAGTCGTTCACAAAAAATCTCTCAGCAATTCTGAACGAAAACAGCAAGCTGAAATTAATCAAAGAATTCATTACAAGTGCTGCGCCTACTCTGGCCAGACGTTCTGCAGCTGTACTCCCAGGCTTGGGGTTTGTTTTCCAGATATTTGAAATAAACTGACTGAGATGACAGAATGAATTTGAAACCAAGTTTTTTGGATCTGTTTTGTTGCAGGTGTTTCAGCCCAGCTCACCAGCACACGGCTGCGTAGAAACACCTCAGTGGGAACACCCTTTTGGATGGCACCTGAGGTAGGCAAATGTTCATATCTGGCTGGTCTCCATTCGTTGCAATGTACACTTTGTTGCCACTTCCACATAGTGGGAGAAAAGGCTGTCTTTTCTTCCCTCCCCTATGGCTGTGTTTCTACTTTATATCTAGGCTCCTGTTCAGTAAAATTAATGTAATATTAGAATATACAAAAAGGATTTCTAATAATCTTCATTATTTTCTTCTCTGTAATGTTTCCATAAAAGTACAGATAATCTGCAAATAACTGAGGGTTTCCTTGAAAATTTTATGATTTTCCAATGAAATACTGTATATTTTGATGTGCTTGTCTGTGCCTTTAAATACAGACTGAGAGGAGAAGCAGGAATTCTTGCATTCCTGTCTTGCTATGGGACTCTGCAAAACCCTGACCCAGCTATGTGTTCTTTAAACTTTATCATTGACTGGGGACCTACACACTTAGACACATGACCTAGCATAGGTTGAAAATGGAGAAAAATAATCTACAGGTGGCCTAGCCAAGTGTCTTAGACCATATTTTTACATACTACTCCCCAGACAGAACCCTTTTCCTTCTATTTCATGAAGGTCAAGAAAGTTTTAGCACACTGTTGAACTGTCCCTTATGTACTTTCCCTAAATTTGGGGTGAAAGATTTTAAAATATTTGCCCTCCCCACTTTAAGAAACAAAAAGTACTTTTGTAAGGTATAGATTATGAAATTTAAAAATAGGGAATGAAAAAGGAGTGCTCTGTTTGTAAGTTGTTAAACCTTCATAACAGTAGTAGCCTCATTTCTATTGAAGGCCATTAGACTTACTCGAATTTTGCGGAATTTGGGAAGGATTTTGCATGTTGCAGATGCACACAAATCTCTTTCCGTATGTCAAACATTAAAAGTATCGTGCAAACATTTGGTTTAAAACATTTTATACTTTTTATACATCTATTTCTGTTTCTAAGGAAGGCTGATTATAGCTGAGCAGAGAAAAGAAGCTGCTGTAACGGATCCAAAATTGATCTTGCACAGTCTCACAAAGAATGGTTGATACTTTACCATCTCCATAACAACCAGTTTACGTCACAAAGGAGACATGAGATACCTTAGAAACCACTGTGCAAGCATTATTTATGGAATCACCTTGGTTGGAGACATTCTGAAATGTTTATAAAATACTCCTCTAGGCAATAATGGACATACTATGAAATATTTTATTGAACTCTGGTTATTAGAAGTTATTTTTACACTACTGTTTTACCTGGATAATTGCCATCAAAAGCAGTAATTGCACCAAATTTATTTTCCCATCCCACTTGAAAATACCAAAGAAATAAGCAGGTTTTGATTTGAAAAATTTTGACCTGAAAATACAACATGCATGCAACCAACGTATGTTATGTGCATAACACCTCAGAACAGGAACAGAGCTAGCTTTGAATGCCTCATTTTTTGAAAAGATTTGTCAAAATAATCAACCCAGTACCATAAGCATAGTAACCCATATCACACTTGCATGCCTGTGTGAGCCACGCTGATCAGGCTTCATAGATGTACCAATGTGCAAAACAGCTGTAAGATGCTCAGATGCCCATTATGCTGTTGTTGAAATGGCTTTTAAATGACAAGTTGCATAACGTTCATGCTCAAGTCACTACAGTTGCTTTCTTCATGATCATATGAATGACATATTTTAACAAACATGTGAGGTGCAATTTACCTTACTTCTGGGGAGATCTTTCTATTTTTAAAATGTTCAGCCAAATTTTTATTGAAAGAGGAAACACCAGGACTGCAATAAGCTGAAAAACTCTGCTTGGGTAACAGCTTATTAGGGACAGTGTTTTCTAGAAGAGACTGTGGTGAGACCAGTAACAACTAGAAAAGCATTTAACAGTAGCAAAAAATCTTGCTGCCTAAAGGTTTTGATAGCATAGAATCTATGTCAAACCCCAAAATACCATAAAATAACGGAACAGGAATGAAATGTTACTAATGAGAGAAATAGAAAGCATGAAGACTAGGATTTTTTATTTAAATTGGACTTTTACTATCTGTGTGTGAAACGTAGCAGCCTCAGTCAATGCATAAGGCAATCATGGGACCTCATCTTATCAAAGGGTGAGAAAGATGGCTTTAATCTGAAGGGGGAGCGGAGAGGGGAGATGAAAAAGCTTGCCTTGGAGGAAGAGACTGCAGGAGTGTTTCAGAGAAATGAATCTTGTCAAATGAAGCTGACAGGGAATATTTTCCAGGGTAAACCTTGGGAAAATAAAAGCTGGAGAAGAATGATGCAAGATTATTCAAGCTGGCAGAGAGGAATAACTGAATATAAGCAGGAGACAAGTATGCTGGAAACTAGAATCACTAGATCAGCCTGGATCAGGAACAGTCTGCATAATAAGGAAAACCATTGTATTTTAAGGTGAAGTTTGAAAAATATATCAAAGGAATCATATGGCATGGCACTTGCAATAGCAAAAGTTCACAGGGAAATAGCAGTGAGGGAGGATGATGTAAGGTGTTCTGTTAGCTCAGTGTTCTTACCAGTAGCAAGAAAACCAGCAGCTTAACAGTTTTGAATGACTTGAACATCTTAGAGGGCTCTTTCTTTTTTCTAATGACTGTGAGGCTTGTTTAGCAGCAACAGGACAAATCAAAAGGATTTGCCCTTGAGCATTTGTTTTGAGCAGAGCATGTGAATTGCAAAAATTTTGCTGAAGAATGAAAATACAGGGAAAAACTAGGCCGTGTGGAAGCAACAGAGGAACTTAGCAAGGATGAGTCAGTTTGAGAGTAGTGTTAAAGTAGACTCACTGAAAATCACTCATTACTGTTTAACCTAATTAGTATTGTCTCACACAAACAGACATGCAGAAACTGCAACACTGAATACTGGCATGCCAAATAAAAAAAAGATAAATAAGGCAAGATAGTTGAAGTATGGTGGATGTTTAAAGTTGCTTGTTGCCAAACACTTAAGTTACCTAAAATCTACTTCTATTATGCTGCAATAAATTGTGTTGAATGCTAGCAGGAGGAATTGGTTTTGAAACTGTTCAACTGAACTGTCTTTACATCTCTAGTTCTAAACCTTAACATGTCTTGTGTTCAACCTTCAGTGCAGAACTGGACAAAGTCTACTTCAAACAGAATTGCAGTTTTCCTTTTGTCATGATCTAACTGGAAACTTGACTCTTGAAACAAGGTTTTAGAATCTGTACATGTTGTCTTTGGCCCAAAACTAGTTTTCGGAACTGAAATAGAAAAAGAAAAAGATACCTGAAGTCAGAAAGAACTGGAGAGGTGCTGAAAGTAATTTAAAACCACAGGGAGTATGCTGTTATATTTTACAGATAACTGCTAAAAAATTACAATGGTGCATGCAAACTTAGGTTTTAAAAGGAACATAATTAAAACAGATTTGATCCTTTGAAGAATTACATGTTGAAATATGACACATGACAGTAGGAAAGGCTGAAACATTGGTAAAGGTATCATATGAGTTCTGTAATAATGAGTTAACCAGAGGTAAAATCTTGGCTCTGTTTTGCCATTGATTTCAGAGGGATTTCAGATGTCACAGTATTATTTAAAGATGTGCCAACTCTGTATTTTGGATATTTGTTACCATCCTTCCAAGATGAATTAATGATCAGTAAGACTGCCCCAGAGACAACAGATTGTTCTCCTTCCCTCTGCTGAATCAAGGCATACCTCCTGGGATAAAATTCGGTACATATGAGCATCGGAATAAATTTCTAAAGTGTTAGAATAATAGGTGACTAGTTTAAATTGTTCTTCTTTTCCTAATGTTCCTTTCTATTTTTTTAAACTTTAAATTTGATCGTATGTGTATGCAATGAGACTAATCTTGAAACAATAAGTATCTGCATTGTTTCAGTACAAAACTGTGTCTCTGCTTAATCTAAAGAAAAATCAACCAAAAAGTCATTTGCATTAATGTAGTTGAAAAATATATAAAGGGAAAGATCTAATTTTGCAAAGACTCAGCAGCTTTTTCACTGAACTCAATATTCATTACAGTAAGGGCCTTAGAATGCGGTCAACAGAACATCTTTCGGTAGATTAGGGCTGATTTATTTACCTCTCTCTGTTGTAGGAGACATGAAAAATTTAGCAAGAAATCCATTTAATAGTAAATATGTTTAATGTGTAGTTAATTGCTGACTTGGAAAAACAGTGTGGAAAAGATAACCACATCACTAACCTGGGCTTATGTTTTTAATTAACTCTAAACAAGTACAGTGATATATTCCCTGGAAACTATTGAATATATTCTGATTTTGTCACACTTCAACCTAGCTTATTTGTCAGCCTTTTGCTTACATCATGGGACTCAAGGTCAGCATCCTGTTAATAGCTCTAGGTCTCTTCACTTTAATTCCTTATTAGCTAAAATTAGGTCTTCTGATATGCGCATTTTCACTATACTTTTAAATGCCAACTAAGCATGGAATTTTGTAAATGCTGCTATATAATGAACTGTAGGAATCCACTTAGTATAAATAGGATATAGATTTCAAGAATGTATGTAAAGTTATTTTTAATAAAATACTTTTAAAACCAGTTGTACAGTGAAACAGTATGCATATTTTGTGATAAAGAAACATAAGAATCTATGCATCTTCTCTAATAGGAAAATTTTAAAAATATTTCCTTGTCACATCTTCAATGAAGGTATAATAGCTATTCTCTTACAGCTAATGGTAAGATAGATTACTGAATTAGCTCTTATTACAGGTTGGTTTTTTTACCTACTGAATGAGATAAGATTGAAAACACAATTTACAAAAAAATAACTGATTGTCCTTGGAAGAAACTTGACAAATGGGAATAGAGAAAACTCCTGCTGCTTTCACAGAATTTGTGTTTATCTGGCGTCATGATCAGTTACTAGTGAAATACTTGAAAATCCCACACATCTAGTGGGTAAAAACAATCAATGCTATGAGTAAATGCTAAAAAAGAATGGTGGCATTAAAACATTCATAACATATATTTTTATTACATTTTGGTTTGAACAATTACTTGTTTAACATTGCTATATTTATGATAGTGTATTGAGCCTACAGCGTAAAGGAATTGCCTACTTGGCATACATTTTGAAATGACATCCTGCTTTCAGTAGTTCAAGCAGTGGAACACCATGGTGTGTTAGAAATTATTTTGAGGGAATATTAGCTGTCCTCTTGAAATGCAGCACTGGGTCTGAGTGCAGTCCTGTGATACATGTGGTAAATAGGTGTGGTCATGCTGGAGAGGAACTACTACAGTGTAAGTGTGGGAAGGCAAGGGGGGAAGTGGTGGGAACCATTGCTCTAAATAGATAGGACAAGACTGTGGAAGAATTGAGCGACACAGAAAGTGAAATGACTTGCTTAAGAACTTACAGCAGGTCAGTGGCAGAATGTGGGATAGAATTATGTCTCTGAATGGCCATGTATGACTAAAATGCCTATGACTCTGAGATGTCACCTTCTGAGAATTGACTGGCATGATTTAAACAAAATTATCTTTTTTGGGAACATAGATCGTTAGGAATTTAATAAAAAAAATTAAAGAAATGGCAGTTTCTGCCCTGGGTTTTTTTTTTTTCTCTCTCCCACTTTCTTTATTTTCTGTGGCTCTCAAACCCAAGTGTTAGCAAGCTGCAGTAGCAAGGAGTTATAATAAAGTTGCTTAAAGTCCAGAAGGAAAGCAGTAGAATTCAGAAAGTGGAATTGGAATACAGAGGTTTCTTTAAAGGAGATGGCACACAGAAGAGGCAGAGCGTGCAGCAGGACAGCACCAGCAAGAGCTGGGTCTGGCAGAATTCATCACCACCTCCTTTGCCTCCAGGAGAGCTGACCTCCTTATGGGCTAGCATGACAGGAGGGGGTTGAAAAGGACATGGCAGCTGGAGGGAACCTCAGGGAACTTGCCGGTAACCTTGATAACATAACCATAATCTTGTGAAGGGATGTGTCAGGATTGCAGATGCTTCTGTTTTGTTCTAACTTAAACAGCAGCTATGGAGAGGTTGTAAAACTTTCATGTAGGGTGTTTAAAGGTTCAAAAAACAAAGCAAAACAAAAAACCAAAACCAGCAAAGAAAGTCATTTCAGTACCACGCTGCCCTACAGCAAGATCCCTACATGAAATGTGTTTACTTATGCGGCTGGAGTTGCCTCTGAGTTTTCAGTTTCTTTGTGAAACACCGTTTACAAATCTGTGTGAGGTGTGTAGTGTCTATCCTTGTTGCTCAGGAGTAAATCTGTGGGTCAGAAACAAAATGTGTCAATGACATTAGTATTAGTAGTGCTGAAGCTGTGATGGTCTCACGGTATAAAGCAAAACAGATTTATATGCTCGAAAGCTTATCTGTTTTTCCTCACTGTATCATTTGGTCTAAAAAAAGGTATTATGTTTCCCTACAAATGTAGCCTGCTGACAGAGCAGTCTAATGGTGTCAGGAATATTTCACCTGGGTGAGTTTAAAAATAAAAATTGATTACTCACAGCTGTTAAAACACAATTTAATACTTGACATAATTGATTTTCAATAAATAAACATTAAATGTGATAATCACTCATAAGAATTATTTAAAATATTAATTACTTTTTATTTAGGTGACATTTCTAACAATATACTAATTTTCAGAAACACCATGGAAAAATTTCTATGATGATAATAAATAAGGAACTGAAATACAAATAAGAAAATGGGAGAATATGGAACCAGTTTCAATCACAAATTTGCTCTTTTTTAAATTACGTGAATGTGCTTGAGGGGAGGGAGAGAGGGAAGGAGGAAGCAAAGGAGGGATAGAGATAGATAGGTATCACTTTGGTCTGGATAATTTAGTATCCCCAGTGCTACTAAATGCTGTCATGAAAGACTTTCCCCCCACCCCAGTGCACAGGAATTAGAAGAACATTTAATATTATATTTCCTGTGTAGATAAATTGAGTTGGGTTACGTAGTGGCAGATGGAACACAGAAGTTCAGTTGGTTTATTTTGACTTGCATATCTAGCATTTTGTTCTCCTTGTGGCAAGGGTAACAATTTGGTGCCACATTTATTTTACATACGCAGTGCTTTTCAGCATTGCTCACGCACACCTCATAAGCTGCTTAGTAAGCTACGTCAGCTGAGTGCAGCACCGCCTTTCTTCAGGAGCATCAACCTTTTTAATTCCAGACTCCTTTCTGCGGGTGGGTCACCAGCGCTAATTGTTTGCAGTTGTCTCCAGGTAGCACATCTGTACTGCTATTATTGGTATTGTGTATGCTTGCAGCTGTACTTTGTACGTGCACTGTATATATTGAGGCAAAATGAAAGTAAGTTCACTTCTAATAATTCTGGTTAAATGTAAAAGGGGTTGATGTATTTTGCTTCAGCTAAACATATGTATAGCTTCCTCTCTGTGCGCAAGTCACTATGACCACTGTACAAATAATAGGTAGTTCTCTGTATTGCCTCTTCTTCTTCTTTTAAATCCACCTGGGATCTACTTATGAGCTTGCTGAATTTCAAAGAAATCTGCACTGATTTCAGAACAAGTAGAATTGTATCCTTGAATATAAAGTCTTGTGTATCTCTGTGGAGTTTTGTGTGTAGAAGTGATAAATCACCCAGAATGCCTAATCACTGGCTTCTTGAAATTCCCTCCAGTTAGTGTGACTGATTTGTTTATGTGCTGCCTTTGCCAGACCAGTGAATTCTCCCCCACCTCACCCTGTCCCAGTGTGACCGTCAGCACAATTAGTGTTGACAGCTACTATCATATTGTCTGTTTCTCTGTGTGATCTTAGGTGCTTTCCATGCTACAGCAGTACAGCTGGGCATGAAATCGTGATGAAATTACAACTAATACAAAAGGTGACACCCTGTCTCCTTAGCAGCCTGGGTCACTGCCAGCACATAGCCAGCCCATGCCGAAGTGAAGGACTCGGTGCTTATTCGCATGGTGTTTACTGGCAAATCTCGAGATTAACTACATCACCGCCTGAAGCTTTGGCATGAACATAGTGTTTGCAGCAAAGCAAGCTACCTCTTAGTTTTTGCTTGTAGAAGTGGGAGAGGATTTTGCTGGATATAAAATAGGTACAGATGTGATGATGCTTTTGGACAAGGTAGTGAAAGGAAGTAGCATTTTCTTCAGTTTCAGATCATTTCTTTTGGGCGCTCTGTCTCCATGCCCCACTGGGCAGAGCAGGCATCAGCAGTGCTGAGAGGCACTCTCAGCTCCAGAACTCGGACTGAAAAGGACAGATGTTTCCAAAAGTATCTCTGAGTTCCCAATAGAGACAGGAACATAATAAAAGATAAGTCAGTGGCATTTTTCCTTTTTTATTTGACTTTTAGAGATTTTTCCTTTGCAGGGAGTTGCAATAGTTTTAAAGGCAAAACAGGACTGGGGCATGCCCAAGGACTTAGCTTGTAAACTATGACTGAGAGAACTCTTTCTTCTTCAGATTTCAAGAAGAGTGTTGTCTGCTGGCCAACATATAATGCAAACTGCCAATGCGCACCTTTCATCAAGGAAAAAGCTGTAAAATTTGATTCTTGCTTTAAAAATTAAAATTAAGATTAGTAGCATTTGTGTTTCTCTAAGCGGTACATAAGTTGTTAAGATTCTAATAATAAATCCCACAGAAACTGAAAACTTGTTTCAAACCAAAGTGATCATTAAATCCATATACATGTTTCATACTAGGTATTGGAAGAGTAGTTCATTTTGTATGTTTTCTGTGAGGCTGATCTCACTGTAGTCAGGCTAACTGTCTAAAATACACTGGGTTGCATGGTCCACTGACTGAATGTTTATAAACAAAGAGAATGCTGATTAAGGGGAATATTTTTCTAAAAGAATCTCTGCAGACTCTGATATTAGAATGGAGTAGAATCTGATAGTGTTTAGTTCCCCTTGGTTAAAGTGCCATTGTTTTGCCACAGTGTCATTTTATTGCCATGTACCATATTTACTGGAGGTGTAGCTGTTAGCTGGGGAGCAGAAGATGTACAAAGATGCAATATACAATCCTTTCTCTTTGGTATGTAATACATTGTGAAGCTGAAAAAAACTCAAAGACATATTTTCTTTTTTAAAACAGCAGTTGCAACATACTTTCTTTTTCCCATCCATTATGAGTACTGAATGCTCAGATGCTTACGTTATTTTAGTGTAGCTTGTTAAACTTTCTAAGACTGAGATGCACAGCAAGTTTTGCTGTCAGCCTGTAGTTAGAAGCAATTGTGATGTGCTTATAGAGGAAAAGTAGTGATGTCTTTAAATGTGGGAGACCAGAGCTACATTTATGGCACTGCTGACAAAGTCCAGTGTGACTTTGAGCAGGTCCTTCTTTTCCTTCCCTTGAAAATGAAAATATATTCCTCTGCATCGTAAAGGTTCAGAAAAATAGACAAGTATTTGCAAAGGGCTCAGCACACTGATGAGAGCCAGGCAACTTCAGAGGTAGGCACTTCCAGGAGTTGGGCTATAGCAGCTTTTCAACCAAGCAGATAAATATTTTCATGTGTTAAAAAAGGAAGGAGAACACAGCACGTTTTATTAGTCATATATGGATAAGTTACTTGCAACTTCTGAGTCATGGCCCTGGAAGCTGACTTGCATGATTTTTTTTGATTTTGATTTTTTATTTTTTGAGGAAGTGTCCTTAGGTATACGGATTAATTGGAGGACTATATAAAGAAACAAAAATAATCAAGATATACAAGCTTCCCTTTCAATCTCTGAGCAAAACTGCAGTGAAGGAAGTTCCAGCCGACACCAAGTATGGCCTCTTTAGAATGTATTATTTAAATATGTCTGATGGATCTCCACACTGACTTTCTCACAAGTTTTTACATCAAATTTGATTTCTTTCCTTTTCTCTGAAGCACAGTATAAGGAAATGGAATGGTCATATAGGCCTCTGAAACAAGGGGGGTGGTTTAAAGTACTCTGCTTGAGTTGTGTAGAATCTATCTACTGTGTAGTAAAACATCTTTTTCAAAAGTAAGAGAGATCCCTGGGATGAGATCAAGACTCTAATGAAGGCTTTTAAGAACTATTTCAGAGCTTTTGCTTGAGACGTTCAGTTGAAAAGAAGGGAGATGGGAAAATGACATGACAATATGAATACAACACTGTATTAGCTAACAAAGCTCTGCCTCTTCAAGTTGAAGAAAAAAAATCCCTGAACCCTCTTTTTCAGTGCTTACTTTCATTTCCCCCCATTCTGTTTATTTGATAGTTGATGTGTAGGGGTGTATGTATGTATGTTTTACTCGCATGGTTTGCAGACTTTTTGCAGACCGTTTTATCGTGTCTTACAGATCACCAGTGTTCCTCAGACAATAGTTGAGAAACACTAGTCTAATACTCTGGCAAAAGATTCTTTGACATTACAGCAATAAAGGGGAAATACCACTGTCAGTAGAGTATGAAAAGAAATTTCTTTGGCATACTAGCCTGAAAAAAACTGAGGAGGAAGAGGGAAGATCTCAATACTTGTCAAAACATTGACAGAAAATTTAGGAAAGGTCTTAATTTTTCTGGACTGATTTGCTCTAGGAAAAGAACTGAACTATTAGTATATAGCAAAGAATTTAACTAATGTCCAAGTTTACTGCCAAGAAAAAAAAAGGTATTATTTTAATTAATATGTTTAACACCCCTGATTTCTGATAAAATAGATGAAGAGTTCGGTATGATGGGGTTGTGAGTCCCAGAGTAAGAGATGGACAGGCCGTATGGGCCTGTTGGATGGAATCTCCACCAGAGGCGGGAACGCCTCTGTTAGGTGCAGCTTATGGAGAAAGTAGCCAAGAGGTTAATCTGGAATCGACACCTTCTCCAGGAAAGATTTTCTTACAGCAGGCTGTGAGTGGCTCTTTGCTAGCAGCTACCTGGGGCGCTCACTTGCACGTTGGCATCTCTGCAAAGCATTGTCCCAAACTGAAGCCCTAACACAAGAACTCGGAAATAATCCAGAAGTAAAAAATAAAAAAATGAAAAAAAAATCTCTTCTAGAACATAGATACAGCCACCCATGCTGTCAGAAGTTCTGATTATCTTAAGAACAAATATGTAACAACACTTAAAACTAGGAGAAAAATCATGGAAGCCGATACTAGCAATATGTGGGGATCTGACAAATTTTCAAAGCAGTTGGTCTAATTGATGAGATTTGTGAAGACAAACTTGAGAGACAGGATTCCAAAACATGGTAGAATAAAAGGCAGTGAAGCTGCGATTTTTGTCTCATCCCTTTGCAAAGATAAGGGCTGAATTTAAACTTTAGTTTGAATCGCACATTTAGATGCAGAAATGTTTCCAGGTTATATGAGTAGTTAGCCTATGATTAGAATGCCAGTGGTGGGTTAGCTGGAAATGTGCATCAAGTTTGTGATGTAAAACAGTTCTGATGTCCAAGGAGAGATTCTGTTAACTTCAGTTTTTCTTAGACAAGGTACATGGTATGTTAATGAAGATTTTTTTAAGCTACTCAAATCTAGTAGAGACAAACTTAAAAAAAATATTTGGCAGAAATGACTGATGGAATATTCTTATCTAAAAAACAGCTGTGCAGATCAGTCTATCCTCAAGAATAGTCATAGAAGTTAATAAGAATAGCATCAATAGGGTTCTCTGCTGTTGTAATAGGTTTCTGTAAGAAGTGCTTTGAAAAACAGAATTTAGTAGAGTGATGTTCTTTGTATAGATATTTGAGGCAGCCCATGGAGCTTAATGTATTTAAAAAAAGAGGGAGATTGTTTTTAAAGAAAACAAATCTAAATGAAGTTTTAATTTACTGTTACATTTTTGTGGGGTTTTTCCTAACTGGGATATACAGGCAAAGAGATGAATTTGAAAGCTACACAGGATTTTAGATATGACTCAAAAAAGTACTTTCATGTCATACTAGGATGGCGTGAGTTGTACATTAGGTTAAAACGTTGTTTTCTTTTTTCTGATAGGTCATTGCTTGTGAACAACAGTATGACTACTCGTATGATGCTCGATGTGACGTATGGTCCTTGGGAATAACAGCTATTGAACTGGGGGATGGAGACCCTCCTTTATTTGACATGCATCCGGTGAAAACCCTTTTTAAAATTCCAAGGTACGGCACTAGATGGCTCTCTTCACTCACTAGTTTGTTCAAAGGCACTCTATACAAAGGAGAAATATTGGTAAACGTTTGTGCTTCAAATCGTAAGAACCTCTTATAGGAAAAGACGTTAAAAAGCTGTAATATTAAAGACTACTTTTTTTTTCAACCTGGCTTCTACTATAATTTATATTTAGAATGCCTTGAAATGATGAAGACTTATGTATTTATATTATTCTTATTTTAGAACATAAGATCATATAATATCAAGGTACCTCCCTTCAAAAGTACTTTTCTTAGCTACTATTAATAAAAACATTTGTTTCAAAAGAGGAAGAAGCAACATCTGTAACTGTTGGATAACATTTTAAAATGTTATTCCAAGAGTCTTAGGCTTGTTTTACTGTGGAAGAAAACCACACAGGTTTGACAGTGCTATGAGGCAGTCTGGCAGTTGCAGCAAACTGTAGCCATAATTTTTTTTTTCATTTACCCAAGGATGTTAAAATGTGAAGATTTGGATTGTCATACATGGATATGAAAAAGAGATAGAATTTCCCTCTATGTATAGTTATGTAAATCAGCTGTATTATTTCATGCTGTCTATTTTTGGTTTAATTTTGTTGAGTTTTCCTGAATAAGTTGAGATTGACAGTGTAAAATAGTTTAACAACAGAACAGTTGTATAATAGAAGAAATACAGAAAGAATTTGTCTGTCATTGATTAGACATCTTGCTCATAAAGAATTGCTACTGACTGATAACAGTTTAAAACCTTCAGCAATACAAATGTTTGACCTTTTGTTATCTGCACTGTTATCATAGGCTTTTAAAATTTCTTCTGATTGCAATTTGCATTTCTGATTAAGTCTATTTATATGCAGATGAAGTTGTGCTGGGTTCTGCATCATACAGTTATCTCCTTCTACCCAGCTCAGATGTGAACTGCCACCACTCTTTCCAAAATTGTTCATACTGAAGCAGCGGTTCATCCTGTTGCCTTTGCACAAGTGTAAAACAGGTCCTGGCAATGACAGCAAGGACAGCAATTGAGGCAGCAAGGGGGGCAGATTGCTAAAGCAATATCTATAAATTTTATCAACATTCAGAACAGTTTAAAAGGACAGAAGTCAAACCAGAAGTAACAGCAAGCAATAGGAAGATCCATAGAATAGGGCATGTGGAGGCTTTGATTTCTATCTATAGTTTGTCTTTCCCTATTTGCTGTTGCATCTCTGTATGACATAGATAATTCACCTTTGTTTTGCTATCTAATGAATTAAATAATGGGTGTATTTACTGAATAGAATGGTAGAAATTTTTAAGTCAAAAGATTTTCTTTTGCTTTTCATTTTATGAGTTATAACTCTGCTACTGGTAACTATGCATTCACATTAGATAAAGTAGACTATGATGAGTGCTGGATGGCATAAGGGCCTGGGGTATAGGAGCTAGAGCTTCTCTCCTGTTACTTTTTGGAAGTCAATTCAGAGGGATAATAAATATGACCAAAAGGTGCATTGACAGTTTAAAAGTAATCTTAGTGCAGTTCCCAATATCTGTGCTGCAATTCACACATTTTTAACAGCATCTTCAACATGAGCACTGAGGCTTTTCTCAGGTTGAAAGTAGTTCTTCCAAGCACTGGCTGTTGAGTGCTCTAGCAGCAACATACAGAAGCATTGCAGCTCACCTTCTGAGACTGTTCAATCCAAAATCCTCTGAGCTCAGAGATCTGGCATCTTTACACTTTTTGCTTTCATGATAATATCTGTGTCTGAAGTTATGAATGCAAATGTTAAGCTATTTGGTCATTTTTGGGTAGTTAGTGTCCTTGAGTGTCATCTCTGAATTTATCCAATACAAATTCTCACCCACTACAACATCTATTAACAAAGAAGCCTACAGGGTAGCTATATTTTATGGGAAGAACTCTCTCCTTTTGTGTGCCACTCGCTACCTTTATTTGGTAACCCATAGCTGCCTTACGAGACGAGGAAAGGTACAGTCAATCCCTATTTCCCCTCTTAACATGACTTAACCTCATTGTAAGATCCAATCAAAAGAAAAGGAACCCTCCTGTTTCTTTTCTTTTTTCTTTTTCATTATTGCTTCTCAGTTTCTTGCCCAAGACTTTCTCTGCATCCATTGTGCATTTGAGCCAAAGCACTCAGCCCTAGTTTTTGGCTCAGTGAGACTATAGACTCTGAACTAAACAAGTTTCTTAACTGAGACTAGCACTTGTCATGTCTCCAGAGGCATTTGTGCTGTGCACAGGGATCTTCATGTGTTAAAATTGCTCTGCTGATACTTGCAGTCAAACAGCTTAGGTTAGGGTGGCGTGACTGAGGGGCAGTATATTCATGCAGCTCAAATTCTTGTCTCAGCTGAGGGGTGATAACTGCTAGTGCCTGCCACCTCCTGCTTTCTGTAGGAAGCTGCGTGCCTGGGCTTCACTCACTGTGTGCTCCGTTCCAACCATCATTGAAATCAAGATGTAATTCTGCACATCTAGTGAGAGAGGAAGGGCTCACTCAGCTAACTGCCCTCGGGTCACAAATGGTGGCAGCACTGCTCTCGAATGAAGTCTGGAGCTTACTGCTCCTGAGGGGTATAGTGGGAAAGAACTCGTTCAGCTAGGTTTTGCTTTCACCTGGAAAATGGCCACTAGCAGCAGGTTAGCAGTTTCCAAAATTAGGTCACAACTTTAATTTGCCATTCAAACCACATTAATATTGGAGTGCAACAGAGCTGAATACTGAGGTACACACTTCTAATTCTGGGATTCTTGAGGTAGTTTCAAGACCTGGGTTGGGAAGCAATATAACCTTATATAACTCCACCCATACTCTAATTTCTGACAGAGACATAAAGAATTTCATTTGTTGATAACAGCTCCTCTTTCAGCTGTGATTTCTTGTGGTTTGATGTGAAACTGGCAAATCAGATTTCAGCTACTGTTAACTGTACTAAATTCATTAATACCAAATGACACCAAAGCATGTTGCACAGTGATGGTGTGGCTGTGGTACCCTATTGTCAAGCACCATATCTGGAAGTGTAAAAAGCTACTGCAGATAATGAGCAATAAATTTAATGTGCTGTTGATTTACTGCATATATCTGATTTCTGTATGTGTTTTGCCAGGATAATTTTTGTTGACTGGGCTGATTTGACGTTAGTTTGGAGAAGAAGAGGTGAAATTGCTATTCACAGTTAACAACGCTTGGACATCACTCAGGCAGAGAGTTACCAGGAATTATTTCCTTTTTCCCTTACATTCTTGACTGCAGTTGATCCATATCTTTCTATGTATACTGCCTTCTGTATGCTAGACTGGTCTGTTTTGTGTGCTGCTGATTTCTTCACATTAGCAGAAAACTTTGCAATAGTTTTCAAGTTTTGTTATCAAGCACTGAATAATCTGGTCTCATGAATGTACTTAAAAACATTAGTAATGGCAAAATTGGCAAAGCTAGATGCAGAAATCTGTGTGTGTGTTTCCACAGAATTCTTCCATTCTCAAGCAGGGAATAAAGTAGTTAAGTTTCTATTCCATTTAGTCATTGGCTTTTTTTCTATAGACAGCCAGTAACTGTGCCATGAGCCTTAGCACTGAGTTTCAACTTAGTGAGCTGTGGAGTTAGGCCTTAGTCTTAAATGAATATAATCGAAATCAGTGAGATTTTACTTTGACTTTATAGGGTTTGACTCAACCATTGAATGAATGATTTTGTACTAACAGTTACAGCAGTTACATACCCCCAAGATCTTTGGAGATGTCTCCTTGCATCGAACTCAGGTCAAGGATTAGGCTTTCACTGTTTTCATGTGCTAATTTAAGCAGAAAAATAGGAAAAGCTAACAGTAGCCAAACATCCTACACTGCTTGTGTTCTGTAAACAAGAAGCAAATAAGGTATTAAATTGAGATGGTACGAGTTACAAAGCCTAAATGTTCTTCCAGTAGATAAGAAATTACAAATCTCTATACTTTCCAGTTGTAACTATGGAAGGGAAGATGAGTGACACTGTTTTAGAAAATTAAATATTCCGCAAAGCATAGTCAAAATTTCAGTCCACAGGAAGCTCTCTGGGGGAATGAAAACTTTATTCCCAAACTTTAGACTTCGGTTAAACTTACCACCTCCATCTAACACAGGTCCATGTCTGAATTACATAACTTGAAGCAGGGATGGACTAAGTTCCAGGCTGAATGGCTCAGAGGTCTGTGAAGGAGCATGTCTGTGGATAAATCACGGACCCCAAGATGTTTGGGTCATACGGTGTTGCACAAGAGGAGGCACCTTATGCCCATTTAAATACAGATCTATTTTCATAATTTCTATTTGAAATATATATTCCCCTCTATGGAGGATATTAATGGAAAACAACATCATCCCACAATAAAACATTCCAGTTGCCTTGAACATTCTCTCTGTCTCTGATCAGGATCCTGTCTGCTGAAAGTGTTTTGTTTGAAGACAGTTCTTAACAGGACATTGTAGATGACAAGACCTCAATCGTATCTCTTTGTCTCTTTGTCTTCTCCATCTCAACATGAGCAGCAACTCTCTTGTCCAATTGCTGTGCTTTTCTGAGTAAAGAACATGACTTATCCTTTCTTATTTGCAGTTTTCTGTTCAGGGTAAGGATTTTATTATGAAGATTCTAGTGAAAGGTCCATAAGTGCTTCTGTTGGATAAATAGTGTTAGTTGAAAAACTGCAAATGGATGTGTTGCTTCTTGTCCTCCATTTTTAGTGTGTTTTAAACTGTAACTACAAACTGTCTGCAGTGTGGAGTGGGTGAGGTGTGCACTGGTGATCTGACACTGTTGATCCTTGACCTGAATCAGATGCACTTACACTGTTTGTCACATCTAGAATTCTGTCTTGCAGCTACCAGAAGTCTGTTTGAACAGAACTGTAGAAGGTTTCCTTTCATTGAGTTGAGCAACATAAAATGTCATTAGAGATTGAATTTTCTCAACAAAATAGCCTGTTTCCAGAGGGCAGGTGAACCCTCAGAATTCACCAAGTGTCTCAAGTCAGAGGTGAGAAATGGATGATCTCACTGTGTTGCACTTCTCTGAAAACCTGACCAGTGCTTCACAACAGGAGATGCTGGATGCTGAGCACTTTTGAAAACACTGTGGTTTTTAGGGTGTACAAGTATTAACTTCATACTTTTGATAATATGGCCTGAGCTGTGGGTCAGAGGCTTAAGCGTCTTCCAGTAGTTTGTCGCTTTTCTTGTCCTACAGAAAAAGTAGTGTCTGCAGCAAATATCTGACAGCAAAAGTGGAGTGAAAAAGAAAATGCCAGTTAAATTTTAAGCCACATGTTTCATTACACACTAGCCTTCTGGACCTTATTTCTGTAAGTATTATGTAGATTTGGAAGAAAAGAGGATACAAGTTCATGGACTAATGCAATTTTAAAAATCTCTTTCATTCACGAACATTTTATTGTATGAATGTACAGTGTCTTGGAAATGGTTGTAATACCACATGCATGAGACATTCTTAAAACTGTTAATGAGAAGGAAGCAATATCTTAGAGCAAATGTTAATGTTCTGTTTTGCAATGATGCAGACATTCTCCCTCATCAAAATCAATTCTTGGATCTAACTCATAAATCTCCTGAAAAGGGACCTCCAGTGCCTTGAGACAGAGATAAATCATACTGCGAAGACACTGAACCATGAAATGATTCTGTTAACATGTCATCTGTCTAGAATATATTTTCAAATCTCCAACAGAAGGGTCTAAATTATGAAGGGAAGGTGGCCTAGCAAAGCTGGTAATTTGGGAGTTGATATTTTAACCTCTTCCATCTGTTGCCACTACTTAGGGGTGTCTGTTTTGGCAAAATATTACAAAGTAAAAGATTCTCAAATACCATTACACCTAAGCTTTTTAAATTAAAGCAGAGCCATAAATTCTTCAGACGATGTTACCTTGTGAGAAATGTTACATCATCTCATTACTGTCTTTTAAAAGGTAGCAGTGATTTGAAATTTTGAAAAGAAAAGTAAGTAATGGCTATGAAAAGTAGTGTGGTAAAGAGAAGATAAAGATTGTACATTGTAGTCTGGAAAAGGTGGGTGCATATACCGGTGTAAAGCAAGGATTTCAAATCATGTTGCAGAGATCTTGTGTTTCAGGATCTGTCTCTTTACAATCCAGTTATTACAGAGAGGTGGTAAATAAAAAGCAGTTTTCTAGGTTACACTGACAGATGACCCTAACAGAAACTGAACCACGTTCGCCTCTCATGTCTGTATCAGTCAAATGTTGCTCTTCTGAGAGCATTAGAAGGCACCTGTTTTAAAAGCAGTTGGTGATAAGAAATGGTTATTTTATTTTCTAACTCATGAAAATGGAGAATTAAATGAAATTTCATGAAAAATTTTTACACTCATTAATTCCTGTTAAATAGCCAGGAGTGGAATGGAGTTGAGCTTGTGAGCACTCATTGAATGGTCATGTCAAGAGAAAATGTTTCACTTCAATAGATAGTGTGACTGTGGGCCAGTCATATGAGGTAGAGGAGCCAAAATATTTGTACCTTCACTTTGTTGTATACACTGTGGAGCACTTGGTGTACTACAGGTAGTTTTCATCCATCTGAACAGGTAAGAACTGTTGTGGGGACAGTTTGGAGATAACATTCAAATACTAACATAGCCTTTTGTATTGCAGCTGGCTTTACCAACTCTTGTGATTTTGCCATCTGCATTGGTACTGACATGATACTGATATATCATGTAGCCTATGCTTTTACTGCTGTTTCTTGGAACAGTAAAGAAATACAAGTATGTGTGATAGGACAGTAAAGCTTGGAGTTGAATGTGTTTGTGAAACAAAAGCCAGAGGAATTAAAAGAATTGTAGTTATTTAAAATGAAGTGCTTAAAGTAATTAAAGGAACATGCTTACTACAGTCTTAATGATGAATAATTTGACAGCAGGTATACAAATTTCAGAGCACAATATTGTTATTTTCGTAATATAAGTGTGAAATGCATTTACAGCAATGTGACTGAACTACTTCAAAAGACCAGATTCTGCCTATGCTTATAGGTAGGGCATGATATCCATAAAAGCTATACTTGTCTGAGGAATAATCTGACTTTTATGTGTTACTTTAGTGCCTGATACATTGGGCTTTCATTACTTCGTGATTGTATTTTTATAGAAAATTCCAAATACTAAGATTGTAAGGTGACATGTTACATCTAAGAGTATTGTGGAAGTGTCTAATGAGCAGAAAACAAGGTCCTCAGGATCCTCCTTGGTTTGTATATGAATAGCAAAGCAGTTCAAAGATAGTGTCTTATCTGTAGGTGGAAAAGAATACAGATCTGTGACTGAAGATTGGAAAGACCACTACTAGTTCTTCAGCAGGTTACAGACTTATCATATAATCTTGAACAAGTCCAATATGACTAGATTTTCAAAATTACTTAGGTCCTTAAATATGTTGTTAGGTAGCTAGTGGGATTTCTGAGAAGCACTCCTGTGTTTTGTTTCTGTTAAAATTCTTTTAATCTCCATTCTGTGTTTGATTTTTCCAAAGAGTTCAGGATCACTGGTTTCACAGAATGTGAACCATTGATGTGTTTTTTGAAAATGTCAGTAAGTGTGTGTGCTTGGCTATATCTTCTTCCACGGAATCACAGAATGGCTGAGATTGGAAGGGACCTCTAGAGGTCATCTTGTCCAACCCTCCTGTTCAACCTGGGTCACCTGTAGCAGGCTGCCCAGGACCATGTCCATACAGCTTTTGAGTATCTCCAAGGATGGAGACTCCACAACCTCTCTAGGCAACCCGTGCCAGTGCTCAGTCACCCTCACAGTGAAAAAGTTTCCTGACGTTCAGGCAGAACCTCCCGTGTTTCAGTGTGTGCCCATGACCTCTTGCCCTGTTACTATGCACCACTGAAAAGAGCCTGGCTCAGTCTTCCTTACACTCTCCCTTCATGTATTTATATATATTGATACTATTCATCCTGAGCTTTCTGTTCTTTATGCTAAACAGTCCCACCTGTCTCAGTCTTTGCTCATGTGAGAGGTGCTCCATTCCCTTAGTCAGTCTTAATGATCCTTTGCTGTACTGTCTCCAGTACCTTTGTATCTCTCTGATATCTCTCCTGGCCAGAATTGGACGTGATACTCCAGGTGTGGCCTCGCCATTGCTGAGTAGAGGGGAAGCTGCTGGCAGCACCCCTCCTATGCAGCCCGGGATACCATTAGCTACCCTTACCGCAAGGATGCATTGCTGGCTCATGTTCAGCTTGGTGTCCACCAAGACCCCCAGGTCCTTTTGTGCAAACCTACTTTCCAGGTTTGCAGGACTTTGCATTTCCCTTTGCTGAACTTCATGAAGTTTCTGTGGGCCCATTTCTCCATCCTGTTGAGATTCCTTCCCTCTGGATGGCAGCACAACCCTCTGGTGTATCAGCTGCTCCTCACAGGTTGGAACATGAGCAAACTTGCTGAGGGTGTACTCTGCTACATCATCGAGATGATTAATGAAGATATTGAATGGAACTGGACTCTGTATTGACCCCTGGGGTACACCACTAGTGATGGATGAATGTCCTGGCATTTTGTTTGGCAAAGCATGTATTTATTTCATGGGGAAAGAGTTCTGTGCTATGAAGATATTTTAATGTTACTATCACATTGTCTCACAGTTTGCAACAGTGCTAAAATGTGCCAGGGCAGGGCCTCTGCCTTTACAAAAATGAATAGCAGTTATTCATTACTAATTCATTTCTAACATGTATACGAACTGGTAGAAGTCAAATGTATCATAGGGTTTGAATATCAGATTTAAATAGATTTGTGCCAGGGTTGAACTGCGTAATGAGTGCTGATAGTAGTGTTACCTGCATTACATCACCTGTGTCTAAAAAACAGAGAGCAGTTTGTGTCTAAACCCATACCAAATACTTATGTATAACTAGTTTTTTAAGTCTGGCAGTAGATCTAAAAGTTGAAGTGTATGCAATTAGCAGTCATATCATAGTAAAATGGAGTCTGTTCTCCATTACCTTATGATGTTTTAATATATTTGAGAAAGTGGTAAAATACTATAAATATTTTTGTACACTACATAAGACAGTAGAGAATCAGTCTTAAAATTCAATCATCTTGGTGCAATTTCCCTCCTTTCTTTCGTTAGCTGTTCAGTTACCGCAGAACGAACTTACAACTCCATAACTGTTTCTCACTGATTTTGTCTTTTTATTCCTTCTTGTAAATTGTGTACAGATAGAATTGTACTTTGCAGATGCATTCTTTGTTCAGATGTATTCATAGCCTAATTTCAGCAAGTAATTCATGTTCTGGCTTGTTGTTGAATAGTCTGTTGGAAGCATTTACTATTTCAGCTGTGAGGGAAGACTTTGCCTGCAGAGTATGTTGCTGGGTTTTGATTCGTTAAGTCTCTCCTCCAACTGGCTTTCTCATGAATACACGCAATTACAAATAGAAGGTTATTGTTTTATATGTGTATTCGTTGGTGCTTGTTAAGAACAGACTGTTTCAGCAAACATTCCTGCCAGTATTGTTGCTAGAACGTTCATGGGAATTAAACACAGAAGAGCTAAAATGTATGCAGCTGAAATTAATTCATTGAGAAACTCAAATGAATAATCATGAAAATAAACATGCTCAGCTCTCAGCCATTTTCTGAATAAACAAAAAAGATTCACCTCTGATACTCTGTTTTATTCTGTGTTGCACTCTAGCCCTCTCTGAACTGCAGGTAGAAGCTTAGATGCCTGACAGATGTTTTTGGTGACTCCATATGCAGTTCATTTCATGCATTAAATGCACATAAACTGTTTTAGTCAACCAATTTCTAAAGTAAATTATTACTTTTCAAAATCCACTGCGTAAGTAATAGCAGACTGCTAAGATACAGTAAGTGGTGTTTTGTTTTGCTCCAGTGGAAAATTTCGTGCTGACAAGGTCAAGCCCTGCAGTCTGAGAGCAGTCAAGTGATGAAAGGCACATCCAGGAGGAGGAGAGGTGGTAGATGGGCATCTACTAACTGTTGTCTTCTTCAGAAGTGAGGATTTTGAATGTGGCTTAGTTAGATTTAGGGGATAGAGCTGAGCTACAAAGTCTTGCTTTTATTATTGTAGACTAAAAATACATTGGGTTTAGTGTGTTTTCAAAACTGCTCCCCATTTCTTGACAGAACTACAGTAGCTAACAGTATTGTCTGTAGCTGTCCTGAGGCAGTAATATTGTGAGGGTAGCAGAGTAATCCTTACATATAGTAGTTAGTGATTTTTAAGGAGGTTCGTGCTACAGTGCATGGTAAACTGGAAGTTGCAATGGAGACGGTGTAGCATGGCTGAATTTTTTTAGTGCAGCAAAATACTTGTGCTCTGCATTTAAAATGAGTTTGAAGATGGCAGGAAAATCAGTCAGTTATAAATAGTGAACAGCCAATTTTCCACCATTCAGCCAAGAGAACAGCTTCCTTCCAGGTAGATAATTCACATGCAATATTGCTTCACACTAAGACATTTAGTGTTCAGATATTTTTATATGATTGATTAATATACTTTGTTATGGAAATAGTTTCTTAGGATAAAAATAATTGAGATAATCTAGGAGTCAAATTGCTCAGTAAAGAACTAGGTAGCTACATTTTCAACATATAAATCTACATCATTACCAGACATTGCTGAGAGGCTGCTGATGCCTTATTAGATAAGGTTTAGATAGATTACCTGCAGCACTAAACAATTTACCGAGAACAGAAAATGGGCTTCCAATACAGTCTAGAAATGAAACATCACAATTATTTGAGGTACTCTGTAACCTTGGCAACAATTGGGAGCAGTGACATCAGCAACAATTATGTGCAATTTTTGTCTTCAGTTTATCACCAAGGTAACCAGAGCAGGTTTCCCTGCCTGAAATTTTAAGAATGTCTTGGTTCAGTATTAAGTGATCATGCATGAAGCAGACTATTTAGGGTCTGTTAAAATTGCATCTGCTTCCTTTTCAAAATGGTCCTTCAGGATTTAAATTGTGTAAACTCATGGGGTTTTGTGGGTGGGGGTTTTTCCCCTCCTTTTTCTTTTTCCTTTCTCTGAGACAGCTGCAGGCAAATGAAGCCTTAGTTACTGTGTTAAATTCTCTGAATACTGGAAAGAAGGCAAATTGAATTCCTCAGTGAGTTTCTTTTGCTGGCCCCAAATACCAAGGGTAGCTGCATATAGAGACTGGAAACTGCACTATGTTATTTTGGGGGACAGAACTCACCCACAGTTGAGGACATATGATGTACCCACATCTAACTTCCTTGAGGGAAACTTTGCACTGAAGTCTAGGTTCACAAAAGACTTGCAGTCAGTGCTGCTTGAGGAGTACACTGGATGAATGATTCCCTTCGACTTCCTGGATGTGAAACATCCTTAGGCAGCCTAACTCACCTTGTGGTTGTGCCAGTCAAGAATGGCCTAGCATGATATTCATCTTCATGCTTAATCCAGTGAGGGTTTGTTTTGGTTTTTTTCTGCAGTGGGTCTTGGGGAAGGTAACATTTGAGTTAAAGCCGTGTATAGTGGAAACACCTGTAGTCCCCTTCATAACTGCTCTGTGATGGGAAAGTTGTGTGAGGTTGGAGCCATAATGCTGACAGGGAGGATGTTCAGACCACATGGTCTCTCATCTACGTGTGACTCAGTTTTAGAGAGAGGTATTTTATATGAAATAGTGATAATGCTTAACCATCATTAATGGAGCTAAAAGGGGAGGGGGAGCTGCAAAAAAAGGTTGATTTTTTTATTTTTTGATTTTTTTTTTTAAATAAAAAAGTCTGGAACACTATTTCAGATTAAAGCCTCATCAGTTGACTACTTAGAAATGCATGTGTAAATTTGCATTCCTAAAACTTGCACATTTCACCTGTGATGTTTACTTTGTCAAACACTTCCTTTTTTTTCTTTTCCCCCCTACATCTTTACCCATAGGTTGCTGCACATGCAAAATATGTATTTGTGTTCTGTTGAGTTATTGCACATTCAGCTTACGATTTTGCAGGGCAGTTAGTGTGGAGGCAACTTGCCAAACTTGTACTTTATAGATACAAGTCAGAACTTGATGTTTGAAGGAAAATTATAAAATTCTGTTTTTGTTTGGAGTGCAGTCCTGAAGAAGTGAAACTGCCTTTCAAGCCATTAGCCCTATGGGTTTCCAAAACATGCTTTATAGCCTGTGGTTAATGTTGGAGTTCAGTAGCCCACATCACTTATAATGAATTAAGCCAAGTAAATTAAATTAGATTTTTGCATGCAAAAAAATAATCCCTTCACATAGTTTGGTATTGCAGAGAGAATAAGGCACCTCATACATTTCATAGTAGCAGAAACTTTCATGGGATGTAATTGAAAAACAGATGCCTTTCTCAGAAATAGGATATTGATGTTCATATTTGTAAAGGAATTCTATCACTGACTGATAGAAGCAGAAGAAAAAGACAGATGAACTTTTTAGATACTAGCCACATTCTAGCAAGATTGTAATTATCCTCAGGATCATAATGAATGTGCGTCGGTTATTTTATTTTTGTAATAAGTCACCAAATGCACATGTGCTTTGCCCTCTGAAGTAATTTCCAGAAATATGCAATAACAAGTAATCACACTATTTGCAAACATATTTGGTGAAAAGGAGCTGTGCTTTGAAAGGTATTGATTTGCTTGTTACTGTTATCAGTTTGATTAATGTTGAAATTCTATGCAGTGTATTTAATCATTACTCATGATTAGTGCAGTAATAATGCACTACACATATCTACACATTTACTATTAACAATTAGTGTCTTATATTTCTTTTCTACTACAGGTGTAATCATAAGTTAGAACTCATAAAAATTTTAAAGAAATATTTATTGGAGTAGACACTGGTTGTAAATCTTTATAACTACAGTATTCAGGGAGTTAATAATGATTTCAGTGGGTTTATTTGTATGATAATGAAAGGCCATTTAGATTGCAGTTGTATTGCGTCTTCTCTCAAGAGTTCCTTCAGGAGGTACAAGTTTTCACCACTGTTGGTGAGGCCAAGAAAAAGTCCCAGGCAAGACATCAAATACTGCATTCTGTGCAGAGATACCACATTTTACATATGAACGAACTGAAACGTAGTCAGGTTAAATGACTGTGATGCTAGGTTCACAAAAGTTACAGTAATGTTCTTTGAAGAAATAACAGGCAGGAAATGGAGAAGAAGGGAAAAAGAGGAGGAAGAAAGTGGTAAATAATGATGAATGCATGGTGAATTGGTCTGTAAGTCTGTTCTGTGATAGCATCAGTATTTATATGAAGCTAAATGCGATCCTAGGCATGTAGGGATACAAAGCAAAGGCCATGTTCAAGGGGTGGTTTTCAAAGTGCTGACTTTGATGATAACTTAAGAATCCTTGTTGAAAATTGACTGAAAATGAACTTGTAGTGTGAAGACCTGAGTGGATAAAGCCCTGAGAAATCTGAACTCACAGCTGACCCTGCTTTGCGCAGGAGGTTGGAGTAGGGACCTCCCGAAGTCCTTTCTAGCCTACATTAGTCTGTGCTGTGGTAAAAAGGTTCGCTTTGTCCATGCAAGTGTATAAAGGCAAATTCACACAGTGAACAGGATAATTCACTTACCCGGTCTGAACGAGACCATTGCTGGACTAATTTGTCCAGTGTTGTAAGTAACCCTTCAAAAATAGCATTGAAAGCATACAAACGGTGTAAAACTAGGTTAAAAGACTGAAAAAGAAGCTGGTAAAACTGATCAAAACCAAGTGGATTTTCCAGGAGAGGTGTAACTATTTTTAAAGAGAACTATGTTTATTTTATTGAAATAGAGTGTCAATATTTTTATAGTATACCCAAAAGAAAGTTAGAGGCAACTAGAGCATAGCCCAGGTTATCTTTACGGTTATAAGCTATTTAAGACTGGCATTTTAATCAACTTGGCAAATGAATGAGATCCAATGACTGAAAGTTGTCTTTGTAAAAAAATAAAAGATATGTCTATGGGAACAGGGGAAGCAGCTCTTGTGCTTTTGGAAGGAGAGCACTTATGTGTTCTTCTGTGCAAACCTTGCTTCAGTAGCTTGGGGTGACAAGGGAAAGGAACATTTCTCCTCTTGAGAGAGTTTATATCTGTGCTTTGGCATCCAGTACCACAGTCTCTGAAAACATTAGGAAAAAAGTAGTAGTAACAGCTTTCATCTTCCTACCTGGCTGAATAAAGTGATTTGACTTTATGCAGTTTATTTTGGTCAAATTAGCCAAAATGTAGCTTCTAGGTTTCTGCTTTCACAGTATAGATTATATCAGATTCCCTCTTATCAGACTGTTCACATATTAGAACAAGTGCTGGGTAAAGATGTTCTGCATTACAATAAGATAGCTTTATTGGGCAAGTTGATGATCCATGATCTGTTGCCAGCATGCAAACACGTCTAACTTTTACAGGCAGCATCTGCTTGAACTGTCTGGGGGAACAAAAAGAACAGAAAGCATCTTACATTGGAA
The DNA here is from genome assembly GCA_035590275.1 of Ibycter americanus. Lineage (NCBI taxonomy): Eukaryota > Metazoa > Chordata > Aves > Falconiformes > Falconidae > Ibycter > Ibycter americanus. The sequence continues at coordinate 21,006,511 of JAVJGI010000064.1, read as the reverse complement.
CAAAACCAGAGATCTGACTTGTTGAAAGTGTAATTTTCTTCTCTGTTTACCCATTCTACATTTTATTTAGAGTGCTCATGTCAACACATATGTAACCACCTCATAATTAATTACTGAGAGGAAATTCAGGAAGGAAGGAAGAATTGTGTTCCATATTACACCCTGTATTTTTATTGCTGTAAATATATTTTACTTCTGGGCTGGTTTGTTTTAAAATTTTGATTTGATGTTTGTTGTTTTTTTATTTCCTTGTTTTGTTTCTTGCATTGGATATTCAAGTCTTACAGAATCTATTACAACTTTTTAAAGACTCTACAGATGCACATAGTGTCCACCCAACTCAAACATACAGTAAATGCTCTTTGTGAGAGCTCTCTTTGAGGAAACTTTAGCTTCTTGGTCTATTCACTTGGGAGGATCTGAGCAGAGCTGTGTCAGAACTCTGCACTGCAGAAAAAGCAGGAAAGACATGACTGTATAGTTTTATTGTCATTAGATGCCAGAAAATTTCTGTCTTTCCAGAAGGACACAAATGCATTTTTTCCCAGATTTGTTGAGGAAATAGAGTGCTTGCTTGTTGATACCACCTGACTTTATTTGGAACATAAATAGCTAATGTTTTTGAATGTTTTAAAGGTAAAACAGTGCTATGATTCAGTTTCTCATTCAGTGTCTTAATATTTATTATAGAAAAAGACAACTAAAAGGCATTTGTGTATCCTCAACACTTACTAACATTGCATTCTATACATTGTTTATGCTATAGTTCTGATTGATGCCGACTGGTTGAGTCTTGCATTCAAAAAATTTATCCCTCTAGATTTTCACATGTTCCATGATGCTTTAATATTTCAGCTTTGTAGGTTTTTTTTCTCTCTCAATGCATCACTAATTGCATTGTTACATATTACTTGCACTGTTAGCATTTCTTGCCTTAAATTTATTTTGACTACCTTCATACTTTCCTAGATACCCTAGCTTATGTGAGTCAATATTTTCCCAGGGTATTTTTCACAGCTTGCCCAGTTGTTTCAAGAGATGCAGGAGTTTTAAGTTATCATCTTACAGGCTTGTTGGGATATGGTCTTATTGATATTATTGTCGTGTAAGTCTGCATCGGAAAAGTTTTATTTGAATTGCTGTCACGGGACTTATTAAATAATGAATAAATTCTTTGTGTTTATCATACTGTGTTAGTCTTCACTCCAGTTATAATCTACAGGGATTCCTAAGTCATACAGTTTTTTTTAAAAGCAAACAAAAATTCAAGTGTGTTAGAGTAAAGCTTATTGGATGGAATAGGATAGGGAACAAATAAATTCCATTCCACATGTAGTCCTCATGCTCAGAAGGCATATTACCTTAAATGATAATTCCTTCTTTAAAAAATGGTACTCTTACACCTCTTGTACATTTCTTTATGCTTCAACATTTATGCAGTCTATTACTTCAGAATTTTTATAATGATCCTCCTAATGGTCCGTTGGAAATATGCCACCATTAACTAATGTATTCCCTCTGTAAGTATTCACTTCTGAACCAGACTGGTAAGGCTAGCAGAATAATATCAGTTTTTACAATGCTATGAATGAGGCTAAACTGAAAACAGTAAGTAGGGTTTGAGTCATAAAGTACAAATAAGGAGTAGTCCTTGTTTCCTGTTGAAAATGCAGAGTTTAAGTGCTTGTTTTTATCAAGCGTAATGATTGAATTCCATATTCAGTACCAGCCATATCAAGCATATGGTAATAAACTTCTTTTATAGGGTTACTGTTAGGTTTATTTGTACTTCTGTAGAGCCTCAACTACAAATAGGCTTCCTGTGTGAAATGAAAGGATAAGGTATCTTCCTCTTTGAAAATAAGAGCTAAATTGATCAGACAAAGAAATTAGGGTAAAGAAGAAGCACAAGTGGCAAACCCACTTCTGTAGTTCTGTGAAGCAAGTCCCCCATTTCATGGGAGTAATGTAGTGACAATGTCTTATTCTTCATGGAAAGAAGGGCCCCAAAAAGCATGTCTCGGCCAGTTGGAAAATTGCAGGTACCCTTGTGTGTCCAGGACTGTATGAAGCTTGTTGGCAGACTGACCATGGTATGACAACTTCTAGCTTTCCCAGAGTGGATCTGCTCCACTGGGCAGTGCCTTCAGGCAGGTGGACTACTCAGGCCTCTTAAACTGGCTGATGTACAGTGGGAGTTTGAAGCACGTACAGTTCAGGGCTTGCCCTTAGAAATTTATCTGTGGGATTTTCACTTTCAGCTTTTAACAGATTTTTTTACTTTCCAATACCGTTCTACAAATACATGGTGTTATTGCAGTATTTAATATTCCAGCTACAGAAGTGTAGTGTCTAGACAACACCATATGTATTTCAGTCAGGCACAGAAGTATTACTGTCCCATTTTTATTTCTTTGGCAACTGACATTCTCCTGCTTTGCAAATTTACAGAGCAATGGTTTTAATAGAAAACCAAAATACTATATTGCAGTAAAGATGTGAACTGGTTATAAATAAACATCTCTACTATTCCTTCCTCTGTTTCAATTGCTGTTAATTTGCTAGTGCCTCTTTAGCTCTCCAAAACGTTTGTGAATAAATGAGATGACAAAGCATAATTATAATTTAGTTATGATAAATATTTGTTTTGAGGCTTAACCACTAGAATGCAAAACTCTCTTGTTTTCACCTCCATCCAAAAATATTTCTGAAATAAAATACTTATTTCTGTCTCAGTGAAGCCAGAAAGTGAAACTGGAAACTGAAGAGTAAATGACAGAAATAAATGATGCCTTGTCAAGTCCTGAAAAGGGCTAATGAAACCGTACAGCTGCCAAATCTGACTGAAACCAGTGGCCTGTGAATTGCAATGTTCAAGGGAAAAAGTCAAAGATAATCCAGATGTTCCCAAGCAGAACACTGCAACACTTCTTCATCCATTTTCTTTCTGTCTGTATGAAGTAAAAAAATTACATAACTGAGATTTGTTTTAATACGTTTTCTGAAGGTTATTATTTGACCTTCAAAATAATTTAATGTGCTTAGCACGTTATTTCTGTCTGTACTCATTACTTTAAAGGTGACTTTTAATTTATCAGATATATACCGTTTTGAAACACAGGATTGTTCATGTGAAGGAGGTTTCTTAGAAGGTTTCTTTTGACAACCTCTTTATATTCTTCCTGAAGCGCTTTTCTTTTGGCAATGCATAAAGTGAATCTTGAAAATCAAAAGGAGATTTGTGCATAATTCTGGAACTGACTACCTTTTACCATTTATTTTTGCTCATTATTATGCTGGCTGATGAAATATTCTAAGCCTGAAGACTTGTGAATAAATCTTGATTTAAGTGTGTTTTAAAGAGGTAGTTGATACTTTGTTCATTTGTAGATTTGTATTTGTTTTGCAGCTGAGCCCATATCTCATTGTTAATCTGCTAAGTCACCTACTTAGTGGCAGCAAAATAAATAAGTAGTCACGTAAATTCACAAGCAAAATGGGGAAAATGTGTATTTATGTGTTACAAGATATATAGCCATAGTTCTTTTCTGAGAAAGAGTGTAAACAGATATCCAATTTGTGTTTTACTAGATCAGGACCCTGTGTTACCAAAAAAAGCTTAAGAAGTGGATTGGTACCCTTGACCCTTTCAAGTAATTAAGATCTCTTAAGGTCTCTTACTTATAATTGTCTGTTTAAATTTCAACTCAATATAAATTTAGCATATGCTGTTGGATTCAGTAACTGTGTACAACCTATGGAAAATAAAGAGCATCCATTCCAGTAAAGAGGAAAATGTCAGATAACTGTAATTAAAAGCTAGTAAAATACTTAAGCAAGAAGAATATTTTCATTACAGCAGTGAGGCGGTAATGTCTTGTGTTCTGCTTGCTCTTAACCGATTCTTTTCCCTTGGTAGGTTTTGATCTTGGTTGTTTAAAGCAGCATATCCTTGTTAGAATTAACTCACACATTATTTGAATAGATACATGCCCTTGATATTCCAGAAGATAAGAAACTGAAGTTGTATGTTAACAGTTTTGAACTAGATATTTACACAAGGAAAACAGTCCTTTCAGAGAAAAAGCAGGGGGAGTGGAAAAGGAGAAACTGTTTAGAAGTGAATCAGTTGCTAGTGAGAAGGTGCCTGGAGAGTGACTTTGGCAGGAGCATGCTCCCTCTCCCCTGCTCCCTCTCCCCACTTCCCCTTGAATCTTTTCCTAGGGTGTATTATACCCTTCATTCTCACAGAATAAGGGTAATTTTTCTGGTGCCCCCTAGTCGTATAGTTAGAGTACTATGATCTGGCTTTAGTCTGTTCCCTTGCCTGAGAAAGGTTTATGTAACTGCTGAGCCCTAAGAAGCTGAAGATGATGTGAGGAGCTACCGCCTTTTCCAGCAGTCTTGTATGCTGTGATTTGGTACGTACGGTCTCAACATATGGTTCATGCCTTGTAGGCTGGATAGGCACAGTGATGCCTTGCTTATAGATCTGGTTAAGAAGACCTAAGGGACATTAGTGCCCAGGTATGGTCAAGACTTGCACAGTTTCAGGTGTTTTGAGGAAAGGATGTTCAATTGCCTTTGAAGTCCCCTAGGCCAAATTATTGGGTAGCCAGTTGCTTTAGACCTGGAGCTATTTTGCTTAGATCCCATGTTTCTGACATTGTTTCCAGATTTGTTGTAGATCTTGTATTCTTTATGATCTTCTGGTCTTTTGAGGCAATGTGCTGCTGTGGTTCTCAGCCATGGAGGCTTCAAGCAGCAGCATTCAGATTGATGGCAGCTTTCCACTGACCTAAAAAGCAACTTCAGAAGCCTGCCTGCATATACACAGAGGATTTTGTGCTGATTCTCCACTCCTGCAGGCACCTAAACTCTACAGTTTCTATCTTAACCTTACAGAGCTGAGTACAGTACCCTGCTTCCTGCTGAGTTGACTTCGGTGAAATATGTTACTGAAGTCAGTCAAACTTGAGTAGCCTTTAGTAGGAGACAGATGAATGGGGTAGTGTTTAGGATTGGAATTTTTCATTCAGATCAGTGGAAACCTCTTAACTGATTTGAATGGGCCACAAACTGAGTGCATTAGGAAATTGTCAGAGCCCTGTCAAGAACTGCCTGGTTATTTTTGGAGGATTACCCAAGGTGGGGATGCTCTGGAGTGGCAGGACTTTATAAACTTGTATGAGAATTTATCAGGTATTAATTAATGTCAAATTTTTGTGTACTTTAATAGAAACCATTTGTTTTATGTAACCTTTTGTAGGGATATCTCATTATTATGCATTGACTTTGTGCTTTTTCTGTGGCTGTTTCACTTTGTTTTTTGAAACATGCGTGAATGGTTTAATTTTGTGTAAGGCCTGTCTATGTATAAACCTAGACGACTGTCAGCAGAACTATTGTCTCTTCACTATGCTGGAAAAATAATTCACAGCATGTGTGTATGGGGCTGTGATTGCCAGAGCCTGTTCATGGTGACAGGTGTTGGATGTTCATCTGCTAATTTCTCACTAGAAACAATGTGGTAGGCTGATGATGCAATTTGGTCATTGGAGCCCCTGTCTTGATATCTGTTTATAGAATGTATGGCTATGTTTACTGAAGTAGTTTAAAAAATAGTAGATACCTTTGCCATTTAAAAAAAAAAAATCATAAAAGTATTTGAAGATGAAAATATTTGTTTTCTTGTTGCCAGCAAATATCTATTATCTGTGATCTGTAATTAGGTTCACAGCTTAACATAAAGGATGAATGGTGCTCGCTGACCTGCATCATTGGCCTTATTGTGGTAAAATGACCGATTTTGTTTTACCAGCTGTGACTTTGGAGGCAGTCTGAATGACAGGGAACACATAAGGCTTGACAGATTAAAATATTTCCGGCACATAACTGTGTGTGTATCATTCAGAATTCAGCAGCAGTTCTTGCTTGATAAGCTTGCTAATGTCTTCATGTTCTAAGGAACATTGTGCTCCTGTATGTGGTGTCTTGTACAGACTCAATCCTGCAGTCCTCACTGAAGTAAAACTCCCGGTAAAAACCAGCATCAGTACGACCACACAAAGCACTGAATACAAGGGTAGAAAAACTCCTTACAAGAGCAATGCATCTGCCTAAGGAAATAGAGCATGTAGTTCGGTGACTAATTATGAATTATAGAAAGAACTAAAGGAAGAAAGACACAAGTTGGGAAATAAATGGTTGATTACTCATCTTGCATCAAAAGAGGACATTTTCAAAAGGCAAGCCCAATTATACCCACTTTTTGCAATAATATTCATATCTACTCACAATTTCCATCACTTACAGTAGAAAGTAAGACTATATTGTCCTTCAGCTTCTTACATATGTGGCAGGGATGATTGAAAAGTTGCATGCAGAGCATTCCAATTTTATATGAAAAGAGTAGGATAAGTTCTGTCAGCAAGTTAACAACAAGAGGTAGGTTTTTAGTTTTTCTATGAATGTGTTCAGAGTACAGCAGAAACAGCCAGGTGTTGGTGATATCCAGTGATGTTGGCAGATGCAAGTACACAAAAGCCATAGAACTCCATGTGTTGCATTTAGTGTGCTGACAAAAAAGCTTAAAGTGAGCTACCCTTGCAGATCTGGCTTTTTGTGTTACCCTAGAACTTGAGTTTGAGTCCTTACTGCAGAAAGCTACCTCTGGAGGTGCCATGGAAGCAATGGTGTTTTCTGCTGTCACCATGAAACAGTTTGTGATGTCTTAGCCAAAGCAAAGGTAGGAAGCTGACCCTCTTATGCCCCTTTCTGGAAATCGTTTATGGACATGATGCCAGAAAGTGGTGAGCCGATTTTGTACTTTGTGGTTATGTAACATCTTTCATCAAGTACTTTACAGATGCTAATGAATTAAGGTTGTGGTCATGTTTATCAGCTCAGTTTTGTAGGTGTGGTACCTGAAGCATTGATACCAGAAGTATCTTCTGTCAACAAATATGAAAGTATCAAGCTCAAGAAAACATCTGTGGAGTTACAGATTCCGTGGTTGCGTTGATTTGGTACATGGCATGCTCAGCCATGTACTCTTAAGAGAGTAGCTATTGGTGAGATCTTGGTAGCTTAGTAATTTGCTGGACAAAACATTTTCTGTGTGGTTAAAAACATGACTGTATCCACCAATCATTAACCCACAAATAACTAAGTGTATTTCCTGAATGACATCTGCTCTGCTGGTCTGTTCTTCCACGATGAAATTCCACCTGTTTCCATCATAACATCTGCAACTAATTTAAGTGTCTGTGTCTTTTTGAAAAAAGATCCTTGTGAGATTATTAAATAGAGCCTCCAAACCGTAAGCCCCATTGTTGCCACCATAGAAAGACTTTAAAAACTGTGAACAGAAAAGACAAAACTACATATTTCATTAATAGTAACTGTGTTTTTGAAAAAGCAAATTACTTTGCAGTGGAATTCAGAATTTCACAGTAAATATTCAGTAGACAGTGCTGGTGTCATTCTAAAAAGAAATAGTGTACTTCAAAGTACAATAAAAGTTGGTCTTATCAGAATTCAAATTGTCAGATAGAGTGCCATTTCTGCAAAACGGAGACTAAAAACCTATACTAACCCCAGCTGGCTATCCCATAAAGTTTGCAGGGTTCATGCACGTGGGATGTGTGGACTGATAACTATTTTCATTATAGAGAAAGAGTTTTTTTAGATTTACCTTTCTTTGATGCTGGAGTTTTTTTCTGGGAGTATCTCTAGAAATACTTCTCTGTGGTTTTTTATGCTTGTAAAAAATCAGATTCTGTGATGTACATGAACACACGAGCCTGGTAAATGGAAGACAATCCTGAAACGTTATTGTTGTTTATAACTGATCATATTTTTTTCCTAATGATAAATTTGATAAGTGATGCACATCCCAAACATTCTGGATTCTTCACTTCATGAAGAAAATTTTGTTCCCTGAGTCTTCTGTAATAAAAAAGTAATAACATTCATCTCAGAAAACATGTCAGCCTGCAGTGAAATTAGATGACTGCATTTGTTTTGAATAAATACAGATGAACAAAAATGGTCCATCTATTACAAAGCCACATTGTAAATTTTTTTTTTAAACCATTTTGTTTGGTTTTTCTTATTGGGTAATTGTTATATGGAACTACTCTTTGAATGAACATGGATGAAAAATTCAAGACTACTAAGCAGATCAGCGCTAATTTATGTTGTTTATGCTGTTTGCCTTTTTGTTTTGTGAGATGTTTACAAGCCTTGTCATGCTGTGAAATGTGGCCCCAATACAAACGAGATGATTCATGTTACAATCCAGAATATTAGTGTTTCTGTTGTAGAGTGAGTCCTACTGTTTGAGTTTTTTTCTCCTGTCAGTTCAGTAATATTTGACCCTTTGCACTGAGCCCTCAAATTCAGCAAAAGACAAGCCTGTAAAGTTTCATAAAGCACAAGTTTAATCTTAAAAAGTTAAATAGACTTCAATACCTGTCTTAAGTTGCAGAAGAAACCTCTGGAAGACAACATAGTACAATATAATATGTGATTTGTGAACATTTCCTGCTATAGGTTGGTCCACGTGAATTTGAGCCACTTAAAATGTGGTCCACTTAATATGACCTATAGGCCTTGCTCTGTATGTTTATATAATTTAACTGTAACAGGAACAAATAGAGAGGAAACTTATTATATGCCAACTAACATGGAACCCATGAAAGTTTAAAAGATTATTCTTATGGAAGGCCTTCTTACTACGTAATGTAAAAATATTGTCCACTAAATGTCACTTTTGAAATAACATCTATTTTTTACAGTTTTAGAGTTTAAAGTGTCATCCAAACTGAATACAGATTGAAATTTGGACTGAAAATCCTACAGATTGTTGACAGTTTGATAGTTCTTATGATGAAGATATCTATACTCTCAAAAGTTTTGGTCAGAATCAATGATCTGGGGTAAAGGGCTAAAGTGGTGTGATGGCTAGGTTAATATTCCAGTTTCAGCTGGTCCTTCCTGAGTCAGGCTGAATTGAAAGGGAAACATTGGGAAGCACACTGTGAGCTATACTGTCTACCAACTTCAAAGGTATTGACATAAAAGGAGAAAGACATAAAAAGAGAACTGTCAGTGGATAAGCAGCAGCCGGAAAAACCCAACAGGCAACACACAGACAATTTGAGCATTACTGTCTTGATGATAATTTTCTCCCTAGTGGGACCAGTATCACCTTTGTTGACTATCTCTGAGATAATTCCCAGAAACATTAACATTTTAAACTGCAAAACTTTGTATTTTTTCAGGAATCCTCCTCCTACTTTGCTGCATCCTGAGGAATGGTGCAGAGGATTCAACCATTTCATTTCACAGTGAGTTTTATTTTCTTTTAAAAAGAGTTGGCTTAGCAAGGCCTATGTGTGTCAATCTGAAACCAGAATTTGTTCATGGAGTTGTTACTTTTGCAGGTTTTTAACTTCAGTTTTCTTTTCATAGACTCTAGACTGTGCTTCGCTTTTTGAAAGCTGTGTAACACAGTTTGATCTTCTCATGTAATTTGCTTCACAGCTTCTCTGAACTCCTTAGTTGATTTGCTTCTTGGCTTTGATGGACCTGGGACAGGTTTATAAATATACCTGATTTCCTTGATGGTTTTGCAGTGAAATCTTGTGTCAGGGAGATAAAAGGGTTAGTGAAAATGTGCTGGTCAATTTAAAATAAAAATTTGAAAGACAAGAAAGAAAATAATTGCCTTTTTCCACTTTACTAATATTCAGTAGATTGGATACCCAATATATGTAATAGAGCACCACTTGTACCAACAGTGTGTTACCTAGGTGGTGCCAACTTTCTGGATGCAGCTGTCACTGAGCTAAAATACGCTTTTGCTTTACTTTTTTCTTTCTATGGTGAAACTAAGAAATCACAATTTAGTAGTTGCTAGCATTATATTAAAAAGTCTAACAGCAACTTTTACAAGTGATTTTTAGGATTCTTCAGGATTTCATTGTGACCTATCACAGCCTAAACTGTGTACCATGGGGAACAATATTATCAAACCCTTGAGAAGTTTACATCCATGAAATAACCAAATACTTTGAACATCACTCCTCAGTATTGACTTCTCAAAATAGGTTTGAAAATATGCACATCTGCATTTTGCATCTGTTCTGTTCCTTAATGTATCTAGTTACTTGTGGAGGCATACAACGTCTGTATGTGAAATCTTTTTCAGTCAGTTGTGTGTTAATGTCTTCCCATTTTAGGAGAAGTTAAAAATAGAAAGGCTACTGCAGATTTTACTAATAATCCATGAAAAATATTCTTATTTACTATGCTGATCTTTAATCAGGCAGGAAGGTGAGGTACACTGTAATGGTTGGCCTACAGAGGAAGGCCATTACTGTCATTACTGCAACATAACTCCGAATCCCTTCCAGTGAAAGTAGTAGAAGTACCTTCCTCTAGAGCAGATTGGCCCAAGTTGTGTTTCTCCATAATGGATGTCCTTGTTTACACAGAAGTGTACATTGTGATCTATGGCAGAATCAGTGTTTGATTACAAAAGTCACTGGGTGGTGAATGAATTCCATTCTATTACAGGGAAACATTGTTTTTACAATATTTATGGACTGTAGCCTGTATTCTGGGGGACTCAAGCACTGGTAGGTTATATTCCACTTGTGCTTTAGACGGTCAGTGCACCTGGTAAATAAGTTTACATTCCTTTCTCAGAAACATTGCTCATTGACCTTCAGCATTGTTATACAGGTTTTTCTTTCTTGGTATCTTCCTTTTTAGAAGTCCCTCCTGAGCTGAGCTTGAGAACAATACAAAACCCTAAGTTTAACATTTCTTAACACTTGTTCAGTCCTTTAGTTCAGCATGCACTGTTCATAAAAAGTCAGATGTTAGTATTTTATGGCTATACTTGTTTTTAAACTTGTCCTTTGGCTTTTTGATATTTTCAAATTGTATCTTTTAAATCACATTGATTTTTAATTACTTTTGCCTAATTACTTCCTCTCACCAGCAATATCTGCAGGTTCTCAAGCCTTACTTTTCATTTTTACAGTAATAGGCACAGTGAAGTAAGAAAGTATCCTCATATGCAGTCTCTTAACATGGAGAAACTCAACAATTGTAATAAATATGCTGGTTTTATATCTGCCTTTAAGAGAACACTGAAATTGAATCCTCTGTGACATTGCTTCATTCTTGGGCATGCGGTAGTAGAGGTTTTTATGATGCAGAGGTTACAAGAGTTTTTATGGAGGCTTGGACTTGCATTAGTGGATTTTCTAGAAAAAATTAAATAATGAAACATTGGATCATACAACTGCAAACCTTTTAGCCATTACTGATAATTGGCTCATTTATATGCGTTAGTTATGCATTTGTTGATGCCTACCTTGTGACAGCTTAGTTATGATAAATTAAAAGCAGTGATTGTATAAATTCCATACTGCCTTTTATCCGTATGTTAGGACCTTGCCTGATGTTTCTGTCACCCTTGTGATGAGTGGTTAGCTTTCGAATAATTTCATTATCTGTCTCCTTCCTGATGGCTAACATCATTTGCATAACAAGCTTATCTGGTTCAAGTTGTGGCCAGACCTGTGTACTGACAAAAACCGAGCATGCAGCTTTGGCTAAGCGTACTTTTGACTTCAGTTCTGTTGGCATAAATAAAATTATTGTGTAAAGATCGCCAGACCTGGTCATTGTAGCTTTTTTCACCTCACATTTTCATCCCTTGAAATGCCACTGTCTCAAGAGGCATTTTTGTTATAAGTGTTTTCTCACATATTATAGTGATTTACAATGTGCCTGAGCTGGAAGTTTCAACGTACTTTTGTAGGTAACTCTTTGAACTGTTAAAATAGTAAACATACATTTTTCAGAAATGAGGTCTGTGTTGTTAACTATGATTCTGCTGCCCCAAGAGATATGATTTTGCAGCATGTTTTAAAGTCAGATACATTATTTACAAAATCTGAATGGAGAGAGGTCAAGATAATTCTTAGCTTGGTGAATTTATGTTTCTATTCCCAGCATTGTTGACCTTGACTTGAAATGAAGACTGCAATGTGTTGTCCTCATAAGGATTTTTAATGAGATAGCTAATCTGAGTCAGATATTTTGTTTTAAAAAAATACAGACGAGACACAATTTCAGCCAAGTCTTCTCTGGCAGCAGCCTAATTTTGTATTTGATATCTAATGAGATACAGCACATATATATTTTTAAAAGGTCAGTAAAATTCTATGTATGCCTGTTTGTAGTACTGTAATTGTCCATGAAGAACTTGGCCACTCTGTTCATAATGTGAGGAAGAATTAATTATGTTTGTTTTATATACATATTAATAGAGTTTACCATTCCTATAGGGCCATGTAAACAACTACCTCAGTTGTTGGAGGATTGGCTCCTAGAAATAATACACTTTACCTATGTTTATTTCTGTGTTGAAATAAAACACCGGTTTTGAAGAGTTCACTCTGTTCATTGCCCATGAATGTTTATGAAGCTTTTTTTTTCTCTCCACTCTCTTTAGATAACAATTTGTGTCCACCACCATTTTAGACATACAGTGCTTCAGAATTTGTTCATAAAATAATACAGGCTATATGTTAAAATGAATAAAAAACCTCTATTCACTAAAATTATCTCACATGCTACAAATAATTTTCTTGGCAGTTTAAACCTTGACTGGTCTCTAGGGGTAGATAGAACAGTTAATATGTTCTTGGAGCAGAAGGATACAATAACCTTTATTTACATTACATCACAAAATGGTAATTTTAATTAAAATGAGCAATGGTATCTCCAGGGACAGACTTTCTCCTTTTAAATTTATTTAACCAATGATGAGCTATTATGGTTCTTTGAATTAATTAGTCATTCTTGAACTGGAGGGAATTAAAGAATTAAGAAATTCAGGAAGTACTAAAGTCAGAATGTGAAGTTAAAGGATGTATGGTCACATTTATCATCAGAATGTAACTTTTATTTTGGCAATGCCATTGCAAATACAATACAAATACAATTTTTAGTCTTGATAAACTCGATTTTTTTGTACTCAGTTTAAGCACAGCCTCACAAGCTTGAATTTCGTATTGATGAGTCTACATTCAGAGTTATTCAATTAATAGATCATCAGTTTATATAGGTTTTAAGCAGTCCATTTAGATTTAACTTCTCTGAATGCAGATCAGTTTTTTTCACAATCTAAGCAATTGTTTAGTGACATTCTGTTCATATTACATAAAGAACATTTTACTGTTTCTCTCACTGAGAACATGATATGCGTTTGACATAACTCATTAATTTCACAGTGTCTGAGAAGAAAAAGAGGTTTGCAAATGTCAGAAAGATATACAGATTGTGATGCGTAAGGTTACCACCAAATCTGTAAGTTTTCACATTTTATTCATGGATGTAGACTCTGAGAATCTCTCTACAGATGAACTTGAAATACTAAATTGTAGCACCTGACAAAAGATCTCCACCACTTCTGAGCATTGCATGAGATGTTTTTATACAGGTGAATGGGCATATGCAATGGATACAATTATCTTCAGCTTTCTAATGAGCAGTTGTAGTAAAAAAAATGCAGTTTTAGGTAGACTTGAGAAACTCCCTTGCAGGTTTGAAGTCCTGACCCTGTAAACAATCGTGCTAGATTTTACAAATGTCATAGTATCAAGATCTTCACTCACTAAAGTATACTGTTGAGTTCCTTATCACTAGTGATAAGCACTCATTCTTCCCCTGATTCCCATGGTTTGTGGGTTTATTGGCCTTCTATTCTCAATTGTAAGCATGAGTAAGTGTAGTGCAGTGAGAAGGATATGGATCCATGGTGGAGTGACAAGTCTGTTTGGGAAGCGTTAGTAATTCTAGGAATAGTATGCTGAACAGAAGATTGAAGTATCAGACAGAGCATATGAAGTAAATGTCTGATGAGACAAAGTTTCCTTACTCCCTTTTTCAAGCTCCTGTTATCATTAAGTGCCGGTATTTCAGTTTCTCAAGTAGTCTCTGCCTATTGCTTTTTCATAGGGATGCTTTATAAGCTTAATTCAAAGTTTAGATGCTTCTGGAGCTCTAACATTATTACCATTTTTTGGAAGGAAAGCCTTCTGTAATAGCTAATGTTTGCCATCTTTCTGCTTTACTTGAAAGGAAATCTAAGGGCAGGATGTTACCACCTGTTACTACACTGTTTTCACTTCCATAATATTCTGTAAAAGTAGAGACTGAGTGTAGCAGAAGACTGAGACAGTAAGACAGAAGTGGTAGACATGAACACTAAGATGCTAGGTGGGAAGGAGGGAAGGAAGGAAGGAAGATGGCAGGAGTGAAGTGCAATATGTCTGTGCTGATCTTGTAGTAGTCTGGTTTTAGGGGTGAACTTATTCCTTACAGTTAAATCATTCTTGTTCTTAAAAGAAAGGATGTGTTCTAGATGACCTAGGTTTGTTTGGAATGCATTTTTGATGGTATGAAAGGCAGAAGTATGGAAATAGGAAAGCAGTAAAAACTGGAGTTGCAAAAAACATAAACCAATTAATAATCCAGCATTTCTGCCTGATAATAGTACCTTTGCATTGGACTGATGAAGCAACAGTAGAATAGTAATGCCTTATTCCTGTCAGTAGATTTTTGAGTCATCTGTACTTGTAGAATAGAGACAAAAGTTCCATTTCTTCTTTTACAACTGAAGAAAGTGAGATGGAAGGGCACCTTGCTCAAAGTCATTCAATAATCAACAGCAGAGCTGGTAATGAAGCAGTCCAGCATACTTTTTAAGGGAAGCTCTGGGAAGCTCCAGGAAGTAGACATGCACCTGCTGTCCTCTTGTGGGCTGCGGGACACAGGTCAGGTCTAGCACACAGTAATGGGAAGAATGATGTTATAGCCTGTGAACTCCCAACCAGGTGAACTAACTTTATCTCATCTGCCGAGGTGTTTGTGAATTAGTTCAAATGAAGACATCAGAGCATGACTGGATTTGGGGCTTCACAGCAGAGGGCATCAGGCAGTCAGCTTAATAGTATATAAGCAAGAAACTCTTCCCAGCTGTTCTGTGATTATGGTACAGTGGATCTACAGTTGCCTTTTTAGTGGCTGTCCTTATTTACTGGAAGATAGGAGAAAATGCACTAAATAGCAAAGGAGGGAAAAATATCTCTGTCCTTAGCTGCCTTTCCAGCTACATAAGATGTAAAAGAAAAAAACTGTCAGCATCACACTATGCTTTCCTGATCTCCTACATTCTTTGTGCTCCAACCGCCTCAGATCAGCTGCGAGCTGTAGTGTCAAAGGGGGATAGATACCTAAAGGAGAATGTTAGGTGCAAATACAAAACATACTGTTTCTAATAAAAAGCTTCAGTTGTAAAAAGTTCTGAAGGCTCTTCGTGTATCTGGGTCTTCAAGGATAGGCCAAAGAAATATAGCAGACCCATTCCTGATAAAAAGCTAGAAGCCCTCTAATTTCATCATACAATAAATAAATGTATTTGATGGGTTTGAGATGCTCCCTAGAATTGTTCTGACTGAATTTCTGTTGTTTCTGGTAAAATTCTAAGGGTTTCAACATGAGCAGTTTGACCCATTCTAAGAGCTGTAAGGGGTACTACTTCACAGAGTTTCCATTGTTTGTTCTCTAAACCAGGTGTAGGAGCCAGAATAAATTGTTGTGTCTACTCAGCCCAAAGGAGCTTGAGAAACCTGTTGTAATGTTTGAAGCTTTAGAAGAGGTAAAGCTATTTACTACACCTAATTTTACAATTGCAGTGTGAGTGAACCTTTTATGTTTCAGATGTGTGTTCCAGATTACATTATATGGTACTTGATGTTAAAAATTAAACTGAAAGAAGATCCATTTAAAAAAAAGGGTGCTAGTGACATTTCAGTGTTAAGAGTATTTCTCTCATTGTCAGGGAATATTAGTAATTTACAGCATTTTCTACCAAAAGGCAGATCAATAAAGATATAAAAGTGTGCTGACCATCAGAATTTATATTATGCATTTGATGATTGAGTACTTTGTCATAAATTCAGTCTTTCATCCTGATACCTAATCATAGCAAAAGGAACAGTAAAATCCTTGTTATTTATCATGGGATGCTGGTTGAAGACAGGAGACCTATTTAACCTACATACATACCCCTAGTGCTCAGCGTTCGCTTTTTCGAAAGGGGAAACTATATATAGTTCTGAAGATAAGGTTATTTGTATCCTGTATGTCCTGTTGAATTAGGATTGAAAACAGAAATGCTGTTGGCAAAGCTGTCACAGTTTTTTAGTTAATTTTTGCCAACGAGTGACCTGTGGCACTGGAAGATGAGCCAGCTTGGGAATGGGAAGCAGGGAAGCTTCAGGGAAGCAGGCATACCCCTGCATCATGATTACAAACATAATTCATGAAATCTCTTTTTCTTCTCCACCTTTCTACTGCATGTGACTGACCAGTGTCTGCCACAGCTACATGTGGTACAGAGGTGGGAGGAACAGTCAGAGTGATGGATAGGAACAAAGCATTTTAACCAGCTGAAGACAATCTCAGAGATTGTTATTTTTTTCTTTCTTCACTGGAAAGTTTCTGACCGAGTGTACCTGGCCTAGATGATCTTGCTTGGCAGTGGCTGTCCTTCCATTTCTCTAAGCGGGGCAGGGGGGTGGCAACCCAGTTGGGGTCATGCTCTTGATTTCATTAATCTTCCACTGTGAAACAACTTTCTGGTGGTGTAGCCGGGAAACTATGTGGAACAAAAAATAAAAAACTCAGAACCTAGAGACCTCCTTCTCCTTGCTTAGGAAGAGGATCAAGAGAGTATGACCTTACTCTTTCTCCTCTACCTCTGGGAAAATCTCCATTCTAGATCCCCAGCTGAGCCATCTCTACCTTTGGGGGCAACCTCTAACTGTTTTTTCTGGGACTGGGAGGAGAGGTTCTCAGAACCTTAGAATGACCTAAAGTCCTGTTTGAGACCCCAGAAAGCTCTTCTATCCCAATAAGAAAGTCCTGGAAAGATTCCTCACTGCTAGGTAGCACGTACTTGTGCAAGCAGTACTTGGAGGGCGGAGAAGAGTGGTGTAGAGCTGTGTGAGGAGCAGATGATGGGAAGAGCACTCTGATGGGCCAGGGAATAGCAGAGAGATAGGGACCAGAGAGGTGGCAATGAGGGCTTTATCTAACCATTTGTGGAACAGATTGGAGACTTTAGATCTCTCTTGCCCAGAGGCTGTGGTGTGGATTCCCCAGCTCTAATACAGAGTCTAATATATAGTCATAATTTCTTCCAAATAATAACCTATGCATCTTTAGTGCATGTAGATGAGAAACAGTGACTAGATGTCTGGTTGGGTGTTGGATTTATGAGACAAAATAAGTTCCAGCAATACACTCCCAGCAGATGAGAAATCATCAGAAAACGTAGCATTCACAAAATATAATAATTGAGGAAAACAAAATACTGGAGATAAATCGCAATGTAACTAAGCTGTAAGGGTTGGAGCTGCTTGGTTTCTTTATTTTTAAAGAAAGTACTTGTGGCCAAATAGATAATGATAGATCTGATGAAAGAATTTCTGAAAGAAATAACTGCTGCTGCTCTACTTAGGTTTGGCTGCAATAGTTAATGACGTTAGTAATTGTTCTTTATTTCTGAACACACAGGAGACAGACCACCATTGCTGTTCTTATGAAATCTGTTTCTTTCCATTTATTCATTAGTAAATATTAGCTCATGAATGCTGATAAATATCTCTCCTTTTCAGTCATCTGATTCGCTACTTGGAAAACAGCAGTTTACATTGTTGAGATGTGGCAGTTCCAACAATGTTATCATCTAAGTGCAAGCAGCCAGTGAATTTTTATAGAGGCTGTCTCAGATGGGCCTGTGTGTATGGGAGTCTGCTCTTATCCCCTGCTAATAAATGCTTCATCTTTGCCTGTAATTGTGGCAGAATAAAAATGGTGCTTAGGAGCTTGACTATGAGATTGCAGCAAATGGCTGCAACCTATGTTTAATGTAGTGACACTAATGAATTCAGAGAATTAATTTTCAGCTAAGAAAGCATGATGGAAGATACTAGAATTTCAAATTAGGTAATGGATTGACTTTCATCAAGGCAAACATGTATAATGTTTGTTTCCTTTTCCATCTCTACTTACTTAGAGTACTTACTACTACTTCCCATTATTTTAGGTCCAAAAGATAGCAGACCAAATACAATCATATTTTCATTATACCTTATCTGAAACCCATCTTGTAGCAGATTTGCTAGTGAATTTGCTCAATGCAAGGCAGTCTCACCATTTTTTTTTTTTTTTTTTTTAATAATTTCCACAGGCCAAACAAATTGGCTTAATTTGCAGGTGCAGCACATTTGTTGGTTTTTTATGTAATTGCAGCATGGTTGATGTTTGACAGTGCCTAAGCTGACTGTCCAAATTGGTATTAAATGAATGCTCAGGTGAGCACCTGGAGATATTTTACTTTTCTCCTTTCCTCAGAAGCAAATCCTTCAGTCCGGCTGTGTGACTTCTTAGTACTGTTTTTCACTTGTACAATGCACACACTGATTTCTCTTGGCCGCTTTAAGTAAGAACATTTTCTGATAAGTGACATTATGAAAGCTGTTTTGTTACTGTGCTCTTCCTCTTTCAGATGTTAATTTTGCTGGATTTTTGTGTATTACTTCTTGATTTCTGTTTTTTGTGGCCTTTACATGGAATACGTTTCCTGACTGAATGTACTGGCAACTTTGGACTCAGGCCACCCATATGAATAACTTTTTCACACATTATAGAGTTAGAGGTCAGTAGAAAACACTGTGATAATGCTCATCTTCATGCAGGCTTTAGTCATCATAAGAGATGATAATTCTCTATTAAACTATTTTCTTCTGAAAAGCAGTCTAGTGTCAATACTGCTTCTAGTGTAGGAGATGATACCTTACAGAACACCTGCAGTGACACTGGCAGTCTGATGCATCATTTTTCATTAGCACAGAGGTGGTGGCCCAAGAATTGTTATTTTACAGGTAACATTGACTAAGAACAGAAGCAGCACGTATTCAGTGTGCACTAGAAGCAACACAGTTGAAATGACAGTGTATAGAAGCAGAGCATGTAAATATACCTCAGAATCTTAATAGGTCTTGTCTACATAGAGAGGAATTAGGACAAAGGAATATGCACCCAGAGGAGAAACATGATGACTGTCTTTTCAACATCACATGACAGCTCTCCATCCCACACTTCATCACAACATGTCTGTGATACACCAAACACACTGAGTATCTGAGTATGCACTGACCCCACAGTACGTACTGTGACTAAGCTGCAATCTGGTACTGGCACTTGAAACATAATAAGGAGTAACTTCTAGAAGTGACTGTGTCAACACTTCTGCTGCTTCAGAGCAAAAGGAGAGAGTATACACCATACACTGTTCAATTCCTATGGCCTGCCTCATCTTTTTGCTAACATGTTCCTAACGTGCTGGGAACTTGCCATTTAACTTAATGGATTAAAGCAACTTTAGTTGAGATGTACGTTCTCCTGTCGGTCTTTTCCCTAACTGGAGTAGGAGTACTCACACAAGAAGTTAGAGACGAATTTAAGCAGCTGTCCCACGCCCTTGCATGGCTGTTAGTTACTAGCTCTATGATTTGTTGCAGCATCTCACTAACCATCTGAAAGGGCTCTGTTCTTCCGATATAGACACAAACTTGGCACAATAGTGCTCTGTCTGAGCTTGGAACAGAGACTTTGTTTACAGAATAATATGGATGTGTCTTGTGTCATTAGTGTGGTCATCTTACGAATTCATGAAGTTTTACTTGTGTTCCAAGTGAAATCCTAGTGAGCACAGACTGCAAAAATATCGTACTACCAGAGAATGAAGGCTGCGTATAGATGAAACGATACATAAACTTTGATAGTTGCAAAGCAGAAGAGTAGCATGTGTGTAAAGTGACTAGTCAGTGGGGGGTTGGCAGGAGTATGCAACAGAAGCAAAGGTAATCCAAAAGTATTCTTCAGGACTGCCTCTCTGGCAGAACTTACCTATGCTCATTAAAACACCTGCCAGACCAAAACAGCTAGCATTTTAGGCACATAATAGAGAGGCTAAGAAATTTTTTCCCTAAAATGTGTTCCTTCCATCTCTTGTTGGGCGTCCTTAATGAATGCAGTATCCTGGACATTTGGATGTTTCACCTAGGGGCCATCTATATGGAAGAATTTATCTTGGAGCTTCTGGATCTTGTCCATAGATTGTCCATAGATCCATTTGGAGGTTGTTCTGGAGCTCAGGGTAGAATTTATATTAATAACTAAGTACCACCAGGTGAAAGATTTGTGTGTTCTTCACACTTGTGATAAACATAAGATATTCTGTCTGGAACTGTGTAATTTCTTGAAGAGAATCCATTGAACTCTAATCTTGGTATGATCTGAAAAGAAACTGCCATGGCATTAGGGCCTGTTGTGATAGGACAAGGGTTAATGGTTTTAAATTAGAAGAGGGCAGATTCAGACTAGATATAAGGAAGAAATTTTTACAGTGAGGGTGGTGAAACTCTGGAACAGGTTGCCCAGAGAGGTGGTAGATGCCCCATCCCAGGAAGCATTCAAGGTCAGGTTGGACAGGGCTCTGAGCAACCTGATCTAGTGGAAGGTGTCCCGGCTCATTGCAGGGGTTGGACTAGATGACCTTTAGAGGTCCCTTCCAACCCAAACTATTTATGATTCTATGACATAGCTTTACTTGGATTCAGTTATATTACTGAAAACTTCGTGATGTAATAAAACTTAACAAGAAAATTTATATATTAACAACATAGCATAAATACTATAAATTTGTAATTATTGTTAGAATGGTAAAAATCACTCGAATGCATGAGCTTTTCAAACTGAAATCTCCACTTCAGATACTTGCCATCAATCTGTGATTTTGTATACTGCATAGCTTTTGTTGTTTTGTGGTTTTTTTTTTTTCCTCTGCCTTCCTGAGTAATGTGATCTTTCTTTTGAAATGCTTTTTTCCTTTTTCTCGGGCAACAAATAAATTTAACCAGGATTGGCATGGACCGTATTGTCTGTGTGGCTGTATTGACTTTTAAAAACCATGGATCACAAAAGGAAGAGTATGTGTGGGGAGCGTTGTCAGAACCTGTTGAAGGCTAATGATGGATCTCTTCATGGAGGTGAAGGACTGATATTTATAGCCTTGCACTCAGAGGGATGGAGATAAAGCAGGTTCTGTTACTTTAGTCTTTCTATCAGGAGGCTACAGTTCTAGCCTATAGCAAAATTCACCAAAATAGTTACAAAACTGGTAGCACATTTTACAGACTGTTTTCTGGACTAGATATACCAAGAAGAGGTTGGGAAAATGGTTTTCAGGAACCTAAAGTATTAAAGTTATGTTCAAAGATATTTCAGGATCATTTTAAGACCAGACATTAGGCTTCAGTAAAGTATTTGAGGTGAGGCTAAACTTTAATAATTTGCTAATGTGTTTGGTAGTATTTGAAATCCATTAATGTGTATGATTATTTTTTTAGATGTAGTTTAGATTTTGCAAATTGTTATTGATACTGCTAGAATATAAATTATTCTAAAAGGTATTAAAGTTTCATTGCATTTTTGGCTAAAAAGATAATTTTTATTTGTGATATTTGGCCCTGCTAAGGGAATTCCTTAGGTGTATCACTTAATATCAGCAAATATGGGATATAATTGTGAAGTATGTAATACGAATGCATCTCATCAAATAAAGTTGTCTTGGGCTATAATTTGTTGAACTGATAGGTGCTAGAATGGAGTTATATACTGAATTGCAGCATTTATTTTTCACATTCTCAACTAATGTCAATATTGTTATTTGAGCAAGATAAACAGATTAATATAAAGAATTAGAGGGTACTTCAAAGCGGTCTAATCCTGTTAGATCGTTCTTCTGTTTGGACTGTTATTTTTTCAGCTTTATTGTACAGAAAGGAATTCAATTTTAATGATGGCTTCCTCAATTTTAAATCTCAATTATATAAATTAGCATGACACTTTATTTTATGCTAATTTAATAGGATGTATCTCTACTCATTACTAGATCACCTGTTCCTGTCACAGACAGACTTTAGTACCCTGGCTAGCATTTAATTCTGATTCATTCATTTCTCTTCCAGTCTGAATTACATAGGTTTGCAGAATTTTTTATGATTCTTATGCTAACACTTGTCATTGCAATATAGAAGATCTACCTGAAACATTAATTTTAAAAACAAAACAAAGCGCTATTATCAAATTGTTCTGACTAGTGTTGTATCACAGGTTTCACTTGTTTTTAATAGGCTATATCCTACAGTTCTTAGTCAAACTCTAATCGGAGAACAGGTAGAAAATCAAAGTGAATTAAATATTGTCTATTCATCTTAGGTTATGTTTAATGTAGACGAACTGTACAGCACTTAAAGATACAATGCCATTTTTTCATAGTAAACTAGTTACAGCTAAAAAGAGAGATCAAATATGCTCAAATTCATAGTCTTTATAGTAGTGTACTTGTAGAGTGAATTGGCTTAAGTATTTTGTGCCAGATTTATTCCAATGTAGAGGAAGAGTCTTGTTGCATACTGAGGAACTCAAATTTGTAGAAAAAGAAACTACTATATAATAACAGCGCCACAGTAAGCCGATTCATATCATGCTGTAATGAGATAATATCATTGCCTGAGACCACTATTTCTCTGTCACAGGTGTCTTATCAAGGATTTTGAAAAGCGTCCTTCAGTCACCCATCTTTTGGAGCATCCGTTTATTAAGCAAATACATGGTAAAGATATGTCTCTGCAGAAACAGCTGGCTGAGCTAATCCAAGAACAGCAGCAGCTAGGCGCCATAGCCAAAACAAGGTACTGTACAGCATTATGCTGCAGCCCTCCTTCCCCACGCTAATCCCCACGCTAATCCTGGAAGCACAAGTTGAAACTTTGAATGCACAATTTACTGTTTCAAATGATCATATTAATGCATTGACTAGCAGCAGTATTAGCAATAAATGCTGCATGCCATATGAATGCAAGAGACATGTTTCCCCATTGATACTCTTTAAAGCTAATTTCATCAGCTATAATGCAACCTTCTCCTTAGCCTTCTTTCTCCCACTGAACTCTGTTCAGTATGTATTCACTTTTGGCTTAGTCATGGAGATGCTAATAATTCCAGGATGTTCTGGCTTGTGGAAATACATATTGGCATGATGAAACATTAAATCATATTTTGGTTGCAGATCTTTAAAAATACAACTGTGAACAATGAAATGAGTACTAGAAAATGTTAAGAACAGAACACTTTGAAGTTTGCTCTTTGGTTACATACTATTAGTAAGAAGGCTATTCAGTACTTAAAGTAACTGTTTTATCTGTAGTTTAATAGTAACTGCTATTTTTCTTTTAGCCTGGTAACTAATTTTAAAATGTGCTTAAAAAACTATGAAAGTTCAGCAGCAGCAGTGGGATTTTTTACTTTTGGGGCTGATTGTAAATAAGTCTTAGTTTAGTTGTTGTCCAGAGGGTGGCAGAATTTCACTGTTTCAAAAGAGAATTAAATGCAAATGAACACACCTTCCCAAGCTCAGCAATCATTCTGTAATATGAAATTTGTCTAGAGTTAGATAAGCTCTGGCCCATTATTATAAACAAACACCTACTAATGTTGATGAAGAAAATTAAATGTCATGATTCATAAGTCATAAACATGTATATACTTATATGCTGTAAGACTCTGTAGCTTAAATGCTAAAGGCCCAAACAAAAATGTACAAGTTAAAATAAAGGAATAGCTGTAAGTACAGTTTCAAGGTGAAGTTGACTTCTGCAGGTTTGTAGTAGTAGGTTGGGTTTTTTCTGGAAAAATATACCAGGAACTGCTTACTGTGGGTGAGGGAGCTATGCCAGTGTTACAGTAAAAGTTTCTGCTTTATCCAGCCTCCTAAGCAGACCTCCCCCATGTAACACCTCACAGATCAGTTGCCTACAGCTGTGGGTTGGCTGGCCTGAGAGGTATCAGAGTTTTTCCCAGCTGTTAACCAAATAGAAGATACAGGCAGAGAGAAATTATCCTTGTGCTAAAAGGAGCTCTGAAATAGATTCCTCATGGTATTTCAATACATTCTTCTGGGATCTATCTCCATAAAGTGGAGTGAGAAGGAATCAAGACCAAGACAGCCTTTCTTTCCTCAAAGCTTTCCATATATTAACTGGGAGCACTGTGACAGACAAGCTTCTACACCTTATGCTTATGTGTGACTGGAATGTAGGAAGGATTTTGCTTCCCAGCACCCCCCACTATGAATCAGTGCTCACTTAATGGAGTTTAACTCCTCATCCATCTTAAATATTTTGTTCACCAAGGGTGATTATTTGTAACTTGTATGCAATAACACATGCAGATTGCAGTGGTGAAGGGGACTCTATTGCAATAGTGGGTTTAGTCCTAATCTTATCCTCCCTACCAGTCTAAGTTCTATTATTGTCCCTGATGCCCCTAAATTTACTTGGCCAACTAGTCCCAGGTTTCCTGTCCCAGGTCATTATCTGACCCACCTTTTCCATCAGTTTCCATTCACTGTTCATTCTGTTTGTCCTTAAGGCTTTATTTTCCTGTTAGACTCAGCTTCTTGTGTCTTCTTCCTCTACCATCCAATAGCTTCTGTTCTAATCTCTACCTTCTTCAGCAAGTCCTAGTCTAGGTTCTTCTATTTTTTCAACTATTTCTCTGTTCTTGATGTTCCTCCTCACATGATAATGTAGCTTGCAGCCCTCTTGTTCTTCGTTGTCACTGAATTCACCTTTTCCAGGTCTGTTACAGTTTCTCTTCTAGTCTTAAAACTCTACTCTCAGCAGACTCTTTGTACCCATCCTGTTCTTTCCTGGCCTCCAGGTTTGCTTTTAGCCACACCTCTGAATTAGGTGGCCTCTTCCACTGCCAATGAACAATAAGAGAGGAGATATGATTAGGCTGCTGGAGAAACAGGTGTCTTTACTTTCACTTTGAAGCCAATGGGCCCAACTTCTATTAAAGAATGTCTTTCTGATTGTTGTAGCATTGTAGTAAGGATACTATGGTATCCTTACTTGTTTTTTGAAGCACCAGCCCACTTTGATCAGGGCTGAGACCATGCTCAGTGAAGGCAAAAACTTACTGATCATTTACCATTAAAATCTACAAGATACTGTTCAGAATGACAAAGTGCTGATTTTCCAAAGATCTAAAACTTGATCAAATTGGTACAAACTTTAATGAGATTGCAAAAGCATATCCCTGCAAAATACTAAGTCTGTGGGCCAGACAGTTAATACTGGACTACAAATGTAAGATTATTACAAGAGAATCAATCACCAGGAGCATCTAATTATAATTTTCCCCAAAGGATAGACATAGTCTCATAATACTAAAGAGCTTTTCCCCCTAGGAAAATTGGTGCCAATTAAAAGCTTTAAAAACTCTGTAATGCATTTATAACATAATTTTCAATATAGAATCTGACGTGCAGAAGAACACATGACCAGATGGTACTGTAAAAAAATTTACTGGCATTCGTTTGTGATCTGTAAAAGTCATCTGAGTGTATAGTCACCACTTCAAAGTAAATAGGCCATTAAAACCCATGTTGAGTAAAACCTTTCTATTATACCATTGTATGTGCATGCCATACATCAGCCAGGGTGTGGCACGGCAGTTTGCACAGGGAGGGCACTGTCACCCTAATGGCTCAGAGGTGAGCTCCAGTAGGGGTCGTCACCCTCCCAGAAGAAACCAAGCTATGGTTTCCTCTCGGCCAAAAGCCAGCACCAGAAGGCATGTGGCGACCCAGACAGAGCTCCCACGTAAACGTGCAGCTATCCAGGTCATGGGCTGCAGGGAGGGCCTGAGGGCAGCGGAGATGGTAACTGTGTGAGGTGTGACCAGGTGGATGATCTCAGCCTGGTGGCAGAGCTGGAAGAGGAAGTAAAAAGGTTAAGGAGTATGTGAGTGTGAGAGGCAGATAGACTGGTGGAGCTGCTCTCTACCATCAGTGAGACACATGGCGCCAGATGGACACATCACAAGCAGCAGACTCCCCTACCTGCTCACCACCAGGCAGAAGGGAGGGGTCCTAAGAGATGGGGAGGGATAGAAACAGGTCCCTGCTCAGGGCAGCAGGCAAATCACCCCCCGGCCTACTTCACCTTCCCAGGCACCCCTATACAATAGGTATGTGGCTCTGGAACCTGAGGGCCAGGAAAATGATGTGAACAAAAGCCCATCCAGGTTCCAGCAGTTGCCTAGGGAGAGTCAGTCAACCCCATGCAGTTAACCACCAGCTCTGCTAAGAAAAAAGAAAGGTGTTTGTCATCGGCAGCTCCACTCTGAGGGCCTTGATATGCTTACCAGACCCAACTCACAGGGAAGCCTGCTGCCTCCCTGGGGCCCGGGCAAGGGATGTTACTGGAAAACTCGCTTGTCTGGTACAGCCCTCTGGTTATTACCCATTACTGGTTTTCCATGTGGGCAATGATGAAGTCCAAACAACAAGAAGTCTGAGGGCAATCAAGAGAGACCTCAGGACCTTGGGGCAACTGGTTGAGGGATCAAGACCACAAGCAGTGTTTTCTTCTGTCCTGCCAGTTGCAGGGAGAAATGGTGCGTGTAATCGAAGATCACACAGATCAATACCTGGCTCTGGGCCTGGTATCACCAGCTAAATTTTGGCGGTTTTGACCATGAGTCAGCTCACAGAGCACCAGGCCTGCTGGCAACAGACAGCGTTCACCTGTCTCGAAGGATTCTAAGTCAGGAATTAGCAGGGCTCATTGAGAGCTTTAAATTAGATTCGAAGGGGGAAGGGAATAAAACCAGGCTTGTTAGAGATGAGCCTGGGGGCGGCGTGCCAGTGTTGGAGGACCTGGGGATGCTGGTCAACAGTCAGCTGAATATGAGCCAGCAGTGTGCCCAGGTGGCCAAGAAGGCCAAGAGCATCTTGGCTTGTATCAGAAACAGTGTGGCCAGCGGGACAAGGGCAGTGATTGTCCCCCCATACTTGGCATTGGTGAGTGCACACCTCGAATTCTGTATTCAGTTTTGGGCCCCTCACAACAAGAGGGACACGGAGGTGCTGGAGCATGTCCAGAGAAGGGCAGCGAAGCTGGTGAAGGGCCTGGAGCACAAGTCTGATGAGGAGCGGCTGAGGGAACTGGGGT
>JAVJGI010000064.1:20901015-20979104 GCA_035590275.1 Ibycter americanus | reverse complement strand
ACTGAAAGGGTGGTGAAGCACTGGCACAGGCTGCCCAGGGAGGTGGTGGAATCACCATCCCTGGAGGTATTTAAAAAACATGTAGATGCAGTGCTTAGTGACATGGTTTAGTGTTGGACTTGGCAGTCCTGAGTTAAAAGTTGGACTTGATGATCTCAAAGGTCTTTTCCAACCTAAACGATTCTGTGATTCTATGCTTTTTCTGTTTTTTGATGTGCCCATGACAGGTACAGTGAAATGCGCATTAATTCCCTGGTGTTCAGAGACAAAGAAAAGTAGATGTCCTTTTTAGGAGTATAGCAACACTACAGATCAATAATTTACAAGGTAAATAAAAGAAAATGTTCTCAGATCACAGGCTGAACATTTCCAGAAACTGGAAAATCATCAGGATGCTGGTGTTAATAATGCTTCTACTGTGAGGGAACCCAGGGAGCCACTGGTGATGACAACTGATCAGGAGGTATCTTGGTTTTGGCTGATTTCAAAGTCTTCCAGCATCAATGATTGTCAAAACCTCCTGAGCTAGAACTTCTAAAGTAAGAGAAAATAACTAAGTGAGCACAAAAACACAGATAATTTTCTAGTCTGTTAATGACTGCAGAGGGGTGCCTCAACTGATGTAGCTGAGGTAAAGGAGGGAATACTTCACCTGACCAGGAATAAGGGGGAGAGCGGTAGAAAGAAGCAAGCTGTCCCTTTTGGCAGGATCATCTGGGTCAACCTCTGGAGCCACAGACTGAAATGCGTCCTTAATTCACTTTCTTTCATTCTTCATTTATAAACTTCTTTGTATGCAGTATAGCTAGGCTTAACTTCAGCACAGTTCTTCATACCTCTGAACTGAAGGGGCACTTCATTGTCCTTGCTGGGCTCAGAGGAGCCTACTAACACACACATTTGTTGCTATCATCTGTTGCTGACAGACATGTTGTTGTCACTTTGTCATGAGATAACTTACTAGAGAGCTTTGTACCAAATTATTTCCTTTAAGTTAGAAATTAATAATAAAAAGAAAAGGTTGATGCTAGTAAAAGATGACTTTTAAAATACGAAGTGGCATTAACAATTGCCCCTGCTTTTATACTGAAAAAGATGCATTTTGAAACTTTTCCACCAGCTTTATTTTTCTCTAGATTATTTTCATCAGTGAGATGCAAGTATCTCCTATCCTTACACAAATAGGTGTTTCAGTTTCAGAAAACCCAGCCAGGATACCCCTCTTTTCACACTTGTAATGAGGAAGAAGATTCTTTTTTCATCTGTTGGCACCTTTTAGGCTGAAATCCTTGAGTTTTGCCATGGTCTTGAGTGAAACTGAAATTTCAGCATCAGCACTCCACTCCTGCATTGCGTGTTTCTTACACTCTCATGGGGAGAAGCTTTGTGAGAAAGTCCAGTGTCACAGTTGCATAAGGATGCGCTCTAGGTATTTTCTTTATCTCTTCTTCATATCCCTTTTGTAAGCTATCAGTTAACTATATGTATGTTTTGTCTGGTTTCTAACAATACCAGGACATAAATGCTAATTAACAACAATATACTTTTCATTAACAGCTTTGCCATAGAAGCAGTTGTATGAAGTTTAAAAATTTTAAGAAATGTATTTGGTGCTAAGTAGTCCACTAGTTCTATTTTTATAAAAGTTCTTTAATCCTTAAAAAATAGAGGTTAGTACATCAGAACATTGTTTTACATATATTAGTTCCAGCAATGCTGAATTTTTCTTTCCCATCTATTCTAAAGTCAAATACATCATTACTTTTTAACACATGGATACTGATTTGTAGTTCATCTTGGGAGTCAGAGCACTCTTATTCACATCAATATATAGCTGCCTGTAGGCAGGAAGCATTTCTTAAAATCAGAGAGGATGCTGGTTTTTTGTTTAGGGTTTTTTTTATTGCTTTATCAATCCTGTACTCTCACAAGGAATGTGAAATGCTTTCACATTATTCAAATAGTGTCCTTGTACATAATAACATTATGAGAACAAGAAATTTAATTAATTCCTAAAGACTTGCACCTCATGTAGCATTAAATTGCAGAACTGGAAAAAAGCAGGAATCTTAAGTTACAGTAAGGTGTGGACAAAAGAACATGCAAACCTTGGTCGGGAATGATAAAGACCCTGTGGCTAATTCTGTATTCTCTAAGTAAAGAAGGGTACACAAGTTAAGTTGATAGTAATCTTGCTGTATTTCAGGGATAAGTTCTTTGAGATAGAGATGAATGCAATTGCATGTCAGTAAAATACCAAGAATGTTTAGGCACCCTCTGAATTATAATACAAAAACATGGTAGAAGTTTGTGATTTTTTTCTCATTCTCTCTCTGAATTACTGTGTAACCTCTGTTTTATCACTTACCATCAGTATTTCTCTGTTCTTCCACTTATGAAATGGCTATTAATAGCTTCACTTAATACATTATACCTACAAAAAATAGGTAGCAGTTTGTCTGAGGCAAGAACTTTGTCTTTTACTTGTTCTATAAAACTGTACTGTACCTTTTGTCACAGTAAACTTGTTAATGAAAAGAAATGCATAATGCCTGAAGGTCTAGCCCTTTTTTCTTTCATTCTTTCTGCAATAAGAGTCTGGGAAGACTCTAGGCAAAGATACTTTACACATTCTGGATATTGTTAATTCTCACTTAACAGTAAGCATTTGCTCTGTTTGTGTAGATTATATTTTTGTTAAACAGTGTTTGAGTGTGTTTGATAATCCATTAAGGGATTATAAGAGGGAGCTGCTCACTTTCCAAATATGCCTTTTGATCTTCTGAGCTCATTGGTGTGGTCAGTTACTTTTTTGATTCATAGTACAAGAGGTTCCAACATCCAGGCTGATTGCCAGCCTGCTGGAGGAAGAAGTCAGAAGGGATATAGTGTGTTTCCTAGTATTTCTAAATGTTAAATGACTCTTTGTGCTGTCTACATTGGTAGAATGTACTGCAAAAGTGGGCATGTTTATAAATAGCCAATATTTTTACTGGGGTTTTGTCCTTGTCAGGGATTAATCTAAACCTGGCAAAGCTGGCAGCTGGTTCAGTCTTGAAAAAGTTGAAAAACATATGTCAGAACTTCCAAAGTCCTTTAAGCTAGGTGGGATCTCAAGTTCCATAAATAATGTTTAAAAATACCATGGAGCTTGTCATGGTGACATTTAAAAGGGAAACTCAAATTTGAAAGCCCAGTATTCTGTATATTGTCCCAGCCCTTCCTTGCATAAATTTTGATGATAAAATCTTGCATCCTTTAGGAAGACTTTCTAAAAGAAGTAAACTTTCCATTTAATTCCATTAAAAAAAACCCCAAGATATAAAATAATTTAGTGGCTTGTGAGTAGAAGTAATGGAAAACT
Organism: Ibycter americanus; assembly: GCA_035590275.1. Classification (NCBI taxonomy): domain Eukaryota; kingdom Metazoa; phylum Chordata; class Aves; order Falconiformes; family Falconidae; genus Ibycter; species Ibycter americanus. The sequence continues at coordinate 20,975,740 of JAVJGI010000064.1, read as the reverse complement.
GGAGGAAAACTGTACCAATCACCAGCAGAGGAGAATGAAATGAAAATATTCTGGGGTTTTTTCCCCCTTTGAATGTACAACAATTAAGAAATTACCGATTTATAAATCATCTTAAAATAACGGGTTGCTCTATCCAGTATAGCATGCAGGAGAAAATCTAAAAAAGCAAAGTCACGACGGCATGTGAGATGGAGAAATTCTAGTAGTAGATCTATTAACTGCCTTTTGGCTATGGTGGAGGGGCAGAACATCAAGGAATAAAATACATTATTGAAAGCTTAGAATTGGAAAAAGGGAAGAAGATTCTTCATAGAATGCATTCTAAAAATTTTGCCTTTGCTAGCATACTTATAAGCTGTCTTTCAAAATTTTACATACTGTGAGCCCCCTGTGGCATTTGGCTGTTCTTTAGGGGGGAGTTAATGTGGGACAGCTATATGAAATGCAGTAGATAAGTCTATAATAATTTTAAGGTAACAAAAATATTTAATAATCACCAGTTGCCGTCTATGTTTATTTTGTTAGCCCTATCAAATGTAACAGTACCTGAAGTTGAGCAAAACTATGGTCTTCTGTATTTCTTCAAGTGATTAACTCTTGGCCTGAACTTTTGGTAACTGATTTGATGTTTGAGAGTTAATGTTGATCAAGTGTCAAATGGTTTTGGTTATATGGTTCAAAGTGGCAGTTTCCCAGCTATTAGCAGCTTTGAAGATGCCAAGTCCAGGTGTGGCTCATTCTTCTCTTGGATGTTTTCTTACACACTACTAGGTAGTTTATGTTCCTGTCTCTAAGTAGGCTTCTTCATAGGAATCAAGCAGGAAAGGTCTACCAACCTCCACTTTCAGTTTTTAAGAGAATGAAAGAACTTCAGTGTTTGCATGAATAAGGTTTTAAACAAGTTTACTGTAGACAGTGAAGAGATCAGAGTTTACTGTTTGGGGTCATGCTGGGTCAAGTGTACTACTGCTGAGCACCATTTAGAAGTTTGTTTCTGTAATGGGGAACAGACAGTTGTGAAACCTTGCATTTTGAAGGATAAAATGCAAATCTGTACATCAGGAAGAATCAAACTTCAAGAAGCTGGGAGGGGGAGGGCGGGGAGAAAAAAGGAAGAAAAGCAAAAAGAATCTAAGCATCAAATTGTTTGGGAGGGGCAGGTATGTTCAGGTTACCTTGTCAGATATTGGGATGAGACTACGGTGGCTTGGCAGCTTCCCCCTTCTTATTAGCCAGCTGGATTACAGCAGCATTCCATCCAAGGAAGTAATTCTTACAACCAGATATCTAGCTTCTCTGCCAGCTCACATTTAGTTTTGAAAGCAATTAACTGCAAGGAACTTGATTGCATCCAGCCAGTAATTTCCTTTGGACTCAGAGATAATAACAGAAACAGAACCAGAAATAATCCTCTGAGGCTATACACAATGTAATTTAATGCAATTCTTCTAGCCTTCCTCTATATGAATATTAGGCAAATGAGTTTAAAACTTATTTTTTCCTTTTTTCTTTTTTTCTTTTTTTTTTTCTTTTTTAATTACAAAGCTACCATGGCCTCCAAAAGTGATCCTTGGTCTGATTATAGTGTATGTATTTTTATTGGAGGTTGCACAGATTTTTGTTATAGCTGCAGCATTTGTATCTTAATTAAAGCTGTGTCAGTGTTTCTATTATGACCTTGCTTCAACAAATTACTCCAGGCTGAAACTTGATGTAGAGGAGCAAAATTCACTCTTTGCAATGCACAGGAAATAGGCTGTGTTTCTCTGCGTGGCAGTAGCACACTCTTCACTCTCTTTTCTTTCTCATTGTGTTGAGTATTTTTCTTGTAAATCTCAGTTTGGGTGCGATTCATTTTTAAATTGGCAATAATGTAAAGAAGAACAAGTACAGAAACATTTTTTCCTGTGTGAGTCCTAGAAAAAACCCCAGTAAATGTAAATGCTTAACTGCCCCAAGAGGCCAAAGTTAAAGCATTCATAAAAAAATGTTAGGGGTGGAGGTGGAGGGGGCAGAGAGAGAGAAGAGACATCACAGAGGAAGCTTCCCAATGAACATAAAAATTCTGCTTTCTTCCTCAGGTTGGACCTGCCAGCAAGATGACTTTTTGGTCTAGAAGTCTGTGTGGTCCATCTAGCTCTTCCTTCCCCATCATCAGCTTGATAGCGGGGTCATATGACCATATAGCTATTTACAATGCACTTCTATTACTGTGACTGGTGTCTAGTAAAAAAGAGGTTATTTTCTTTCAAACTGTCTCATCACCACATGTCGAACAAATGAATGCTTCCCACCCTCTTCATGAAATTGTTCTCCTGAGGGAGAAATGCTTCTCACCTTTTGCTCCTCCTCCAAAATTCAAGAAAACTGTCCCTTCCAGCTATTCCTGCCCGATAAAAAGGCAAAGGGAGGGTGGTTGGGAGGATAGAACCTTCTTCAACAGACAGTGCTCGTCACTAGAGTGCTGGAATAAATCTAATGCTGTTTTCAGGTTTGATGAACTTTGACTGACTACCCCTTTATGCCGCTTCTGTCAGTGAAGAGACTACATCCTCCAGGGGATAATTCAGAACATTGCTGGAACCTTAAGGCAAATAACACCTTTGATTTTCCTGTTGCTTAGGATTTGTACATTTTTTATGTCATCAGAAAGGAAGAGTAATTGAAAAAATGGCTGATAATTCTACTTTTTATGCAAAAAATATACCAACATTTATTTCCCCAATTAAAAGCATTTTCTTCTGCTTTTAAAGAATTTTTTTTAATATATTTTAAAAGCAGATTGTATTTCTGATGTAAAATTGTGGAAATAATTAAAGGTTACTGCCTGTATTCTTCCTTCCCACTCTATCAATGTATCTGTAGGACATAGGGTCAGTAGAAGACTGATGAGGCCAGCAGGAGATTTGAAGCTAATGTGATGTTATGCTCCTAATATCCTCTTCCTAATCATGTACTTAGGAAAATGAGTTAAGCACAAGAAGATATATGCACAAAGGTATATATGTTTCACTTACATTTGACTAAGACCAGTACCATACTTTATTTACATAGTGTTAAAAAAACCCACAACGTTTTCCAATAAAAAAATTGATTTGTTAATCACTTAAGGAGAACAAACAGCAGGAGTTTAATACAGCCAGATAACAGATTAGTTTATAAAGCCTTTCTGCAGTTAGAGATGCTTAAGTTTGAATGTGCCCTCTTCCCCTTCCTCCCTGCATCTCTGGTAGATACATCCATAGGTGGAGCTTGTTGCAATTTAATATTGTGGCTAGTTTGCTTGAGGAAGAAAAAGCTTCACAGATGCGTTATGTTAGCTATAATGTCTAGCCATCATTTTGTTAGTTATATCTCCATGAAGTAAAGCAACTGTTAAAATATTTGCTTCATTTGTAGACTGAGGGGTGCTCCCATCTCTTATATTATTTACAACAGCATTTTTCTGTGCAGTGAAGTAAGAGGTTGACTTTGGTTTGAAATGGAAACAACAATTAGAAAAAACAGTAGTACCTCAGGCCACTTACATGCATTCCTACTCCTTTGAGGATCTGGCTTGTCAGCAAAGTATAATGTTCTTGAATATAGTGACTGCTTAAAAAAAAAAGGCGAAAAGAACTCAACCCTACCACCTAATCAAAGATCTGAAAATAGAAAATTTAATTGAATGGAACTTTGACCAAATGTACACAATCACCATGTTGCCCACTGGAAATAATACCCACGTAAGAATTTTTCTTTCATAGCTTCCTGTTTGTGCTCTCCTTTAGTTTCTTCATATGTACAACATCAAGCAAACTATCTTCTCTGGGAATGTAGGATATAAAATGTAAGTGGGACTGCCAGCAAAACCTGCCGTTCCCACTATTTTATTTCGTAGCTGACAAACCAGTTTGCACAGTTTTATTTAGTTACAATTCAAATAAACCATCACAGAATAGTTTTCCAGAACTCATCGAGAAGCCAAAAGTAAATAAGGAAATGAATAAAAATAGACGTAAAAAAAATTAGAAACTGAAAATGTGTTTCACAATTATCAGTGAAGCTGTACTCATAGCTAACACTCTTCCTTCCTCTTTGTTAGAGGCTTGCCATGCAGTAATTCTGATGATGATATAATATATAATGGCTCTTGGATATGACAACATTCTCTTTGCTGAACGAAAGCTGACTGGCTTCAAATGTAGTAATGTACCTAAAGAGAAAAAAAACAAAAGCCTCAATGCTTATTTTTGAAACAGGATTCCGTGACTATATGAGGATATGATTAAAGAAAAAAAGACCTGCTACATCTTCATATTAACCTTCATCATTATAGATAAACAGTGTTTCCTGCCAAGTCACAGTACCATTCTGTTAGTGCTTCATATAATATTTAGCATTGTTTTGGTATGTGTGATCATGTGATTCCTACTTTCTACATGGCAACCAATACAGAAACAATCTGTCAAGGACTGTCATTGAGGCTCAATGCTAAATGTTACCCAGCAGGATGCAGACTGTATCTCGGTGGGTGTCCTCCTACTATGCTTTGATTATGTTTGTTGTAAAGAAAAGCCTAGTTGTGCTTACAGCATTCATATTTCACCCCCTCTGTGGAAGACATACTACAGTCTCTTGATTTGTCCCTGTTTCAACTAGATGTGTTGTTTAAAAACATATACACAGCATTTTCAAAGATTCTTTCAGTGTAATCTGATTATAAAGGGGTTATGTGACAGTTTGTCTCTGCTGCTTACTGTGTGGCTTAAATCTCTGAGGACAAGCTGAGTGAACATCCATACAATTTAGTCTGATGGCAGCTGTGGTTCAAAAATGTTGTTTTGGGCCAGATCTAGGGTCATCTGAGGCGGCACTTTGGCATACACCAAGGTAACAGAAGGATTTTATGCTACTTGTTGCTTGCTTCTTATAAGTTCGTTAGATGACAATACTATAGGTTGGGTCTGTGGGGGGAAAGATTTAATTAAACAGAGTGGTAGTTTATTAACTTAGAGCGAGAAGGGAAGGGAAGAGAGGGATAATTTTTTTATACTGTGTGAGTGGAGAGTAGCAAGTCTACAGATAAATCTTCTAATCTGAGCGTTGATAAATAGATAGGGTTATATATTGTGAAAGAGAAAACAGATATTACACTGGACAGCAAGCTGACCCATTGCTTTTATAAGAGGATATTTCAAGCAAAAATATGTATTTCAAAGAGTGTGTCTGTGTTTTCTGCATGACAAAAACACTCGCACATGACTTCCCGTTGCCTCTTAGTGTCTGCTGTCTTTGATACAGTTTTATAACACTGGTGCTCTACTAACAAACTTCTAGGCATGAACGAATACATACTAGAAGACCTTACCATGTGGATGGAGCTGATAAATACTCTCTAGATGACGATCTGGTAAATCTAGAAGTTCTAGATGAGGTACTGTACTGTCTAAGTAGCAGTTTCTGACAATTGTGCCTCACATTATGCCTGTTTCTGCTTTTTAGGCTTCTTTTAACAGAATGAGAAGAGTTCCTTCTTGCAAGCTTTTGTCTCACCATGGCAAAGGAATTGTCACGTGACTGATCTGCTATCATCACTTCATTAATATTCTATATAGTGACATAAAAGCAGTAGCAGAGAATCCTATTATGAAGAACTTAATTATGAGTGATGCTAGTTTAAATTATTTTGTGAGTTTCCTAAAATGTGAAGTTTAGTCATGAGGATCTAGATTTAAGTGATTTTTCCTAAAATTGATGAATGTATATGGAGTAATACGGTATCTACAGCTTCTCAATAAAAAGTGATATCAGTTGCATATTTCACTATATCACCTATATGCAGAATATCTATAAATTTTTGTTTTGATGATCCTTAAATTGCATGCCAGCAAGAAAAAACCGTAATACTAAATTGTGCTAGTGTCCTGTTTAAAACGGTCTCTTACAACCACTTAAAATTTAATCCTTGAAAAATTATTATCCTTGTTTCATGGTCAAATAAAAAATTAAATGGAAATGTACTATGAAGTGCAGCAATAATGTGCATGGCCATTTTCTTTTCAGAAGGTTTCTCTTCAACCTGCTTCTCAGGCTGGTATAAAAATATGTACCAATCTGGAAATAGGAGTTGCTATTTAACAGTTCTATGGCATTAGCAAGGATTTTGAAAATATTTGTTTGGTTTTATGGTGTTGGCATTTGAAAAATAATTAGTAACACTTATAATAAGTATTTCTTAATCAGTATTCTCAGTATATTTACAAAAATCTTCCGAACTGGGAAAATACTGTTTAACTATCAAACTTTTTGTAATCTTCTCAGGATACAATTATTCATCAGCTGCAGAAACGCTATGCTGACTTACAAATTTATACTTATGTGGGAGACATTTTAATAGCCTTAAACCCCTTCCAGAATCTCAGCATTTATTCTCCCCAGGTAAGAGAGATTCCAAGCTGTGGACAGTACATTCAGATTTTATATTAACACCACTGGCTAAAATACTTAAGTGATGTTGAAACCTAGGAGCACAGACTAAAGCCCAGCCTTTTCTTCTTCCAGAAAAGTGTGGCTATAAATCTTTTCTCTTTTTTTTTTTTCCTTTTTTTTTAAATTTGGTCTCATTTGATTTCATTCCTTTCTGCTTGGTGGCACAAATTCCACGTGAGGGATGAAGATTACCCCAGCCACAGCTGTGCCTCTTGTCTGGCATTTAGTGCTTTTTTCTGGGAAACAGGAGATGGTTATGTGAACCTCTTCATGCTGTGGCTGTTGCTTTCTGAAGAATTACTCTGACTATTGGGTAATTACATGTCCTGTACCATCAGCTGCTGCTTAAAAGGAACAAGTGAATCGAATGCTGTAAAGATAGAGGCAACTTAATTCCCTACCAATACAAAGAGAGGTGGAGGCATAAATCTTAGTATCCATGGGTGCCTAAATCGGTAGGCAAATTGCAGGTAGAGGGGCCAGATTTCAGATTCACTGTTATCTTTTAAGGTTTTTTTTTCTGTAGGTTGGGTATTTCCTTGTTTGAATGTTTGTGTTTGAAATTCCGTTCCTTGTGATACAGTTCTCTTTAGTGTCTTGTGCGGGAAACGTTGGAGTGCATTTTAGTTGTTGGAATTTGTATTCTGGGAGTTGGGCAGTGCCAAGAATTACCACTTTTCTTCCAGGTGATTCAGTGGAAATTCTGTGGTAAAACAGGCAACTACCTTCTGTTGAACAGGCAGAAGATAGTCACTATCCTCTTTTCAGTTCTTAATTATATAGCCAAGTTGTGTATTTTTACTATTGTGTGTTCTTTTTTAAATTTAGTTCTCCAAGCTTTACCATGGTGTGAAGCGTTCATCAAACCCCCCACACATATTTGCCTCTGCAGATGCTGCCTACCAAAGTATGGTTACATTCAGCAAAGATCAGGTAAGAATCTGTTCATTTTTTTAAGATCTCATATTAATCGTACTTGCCACTGTGCTACATGGGTATGGCTAATGTTCTGCTATGTACTTCAGGAATTTTTTTCTGTACGCCTTTTAGTCCTACGTCAGGAAAACCAGAGCAGAAATCTAGTCACATTTGGGAATTTTGAAGAGAACACAGTGGCTTAAAGGAGACTAGAAGTTCAGATAAGGTGATAGGGTTACCTGACCAATGTAGTATCCTGAACACCCGTGAAGTCCTAGCAGTTGACACCAGCTGCAGATTGTTGCTGCACACTTTTGATTCTAGCCTGTCTTGCACTAGGTATTATAATAATTTACACCTGTGTAAGATAGGAGAGTCTCGATGCCATAGCAGATTAACAGAGTTTGAACCACCTTTCATTGCAGAAAGACTTTATCGAGCAGAGGATAATCAATTCCTTTAACTAAAAGTCACAAAAAATAGGAACCATTAATTAATTTTTTTAGTAAAATATATTAAGGATAGGTCTAATATAAATGTAATAAGGACACAAATCCAATTATATAGCAATGTTTTTAATGAGAATGAAATACCATGCTGTAGAAGCTAGATTTCTTTTTACTGCATTCTTAAGATTGTAACTTTGTACTCTTTCTAATTTTATGTGCGGTATGTACATGAATATTGAGGGCTAATAATTATTTTTATTTATAAAATCCTCCTGATCTTACCCAGCACATCACACAGTAATTAATAGAAAATGCTTTTTTTTAAATCACAAAAGCAGAATAAAATAATAAAAACCCTGCAATTAGAAAACATCAAGCAAAGACAACAAATGAAAGGGACACTGAAGGTGAAGAAAAAAGTTCTGCTGAGCATGTGGAGTACACTGGCCTGAGATGGCTAGTACTTTTTTGATGACTTATATGCTCTTTGATTGGAGGCATTAAAGAAAACAAGTATTCTTGTAGAGTAAGTTATGTGAGAACTTATCTGGGGGAAAAACATAGTTTTGACATCAGCCTGTCAGGCTAACTTTGTACATCTTTAATACTGTGACTTTTATACCTGTTTAAGAAGTAATTTGCATTTAGATCTAAATCAGTTTCCTATTTGCTGTTTGCAAAGGATTACAGGTGCATGTCTGTCTATATTACCTGGCCAATGTTATGTTGGTTCTTCAGGTAAAGGTGCATTAGATAAATACTGTAACCAGATTAAAAATTGGTTCTGTTTGTTTTATCCATTGAGCTTTCCTGTGTATTTTCCTGTGAAGCCTGAAAATTGACTCCAGGTCTAAATACTCCTGAAGCTAAAGTCATGTTCTGGCCAATTCTACAAGTTTTACGAGTTCTACAAGAATTTGTGGGCTTTAACTGTATAAACTATTGCACACAACTTCTTTTCTTTGCACACAAAGACAACTAAGTTAGGTATCATAACCCCATAAATCCATCATTGAGTTATCTGTTTCCAAGAAGAAAAAAAATACTCGACAAAGCAAATAAATGAGCTGCAAATGTCATATTATACACATTATATAGAGTCAATCTGTGCACCTGCTGTCAGATGCCACAAGACACCACCAGAGAAATGCTACATCTTTCAGACCTTTTCACAAACCTCAGTTCTATATGAGTGTCATTGCATCAAGTATTTTAGGACGTTGTATCTTCTCCCAGTCAAGAATCTTGTAGGTTCACAGTGTGGTGCAAATAATTTTCAGGTGTTTGCATAAAAATACATGAATCTACTGCTCAGTGTTAACATTTTAATTATATGTCATTTGATATCATACCTGAAGTAGACTAATGTACTGGTGATCTGTAGAGAACATGAAAAAATGGGAAAATAATGAATGCAGTTGGAATTCTTACTTGCTATGACCTGAAGTGTTCGTGCTTGAGTGTTCAGATGTGAACTGGCCTTCAAGGTGTACTGGCTTTCTGCTTCTTGTCCATGAAGCCTAACAGCAGAGAGGAGGATACCAAGTGATTTAAACTATTCTAGCTAATCCCTGAGTCTGGGGCCATTTGGAGAGCCTATAAAATACCATGTGTTAAGGACTGCAGACTCAGGAAGAAGACGGATATGTTCTCCCAGAATTATCCAATGAACAGATGCATATTTTTCTGAAATGTTTAGATGCTAGTTTGCTGTTCCAGCTTGAATATCAACACCACCTACAGAATAAACTCTCTACGCAGCAGCAATTATATAAGATTATTTTTTAAGTCAGGAGCAGACTTTTGGTCAGTGTATTGAATACAGCTGTACCCTGTGTTTCATGTTAAATCATATGAAGTCAATGCAGTGAGCTTAGATGCACTGTTGAATTGTGTCACATCAACTGAATTGTGGCAGTTTTCGGAGTTTTAAGCATTTGAAACAAGCTGCATATGTGCATAGCGTGTGTTAGCCTGTAGACATGGTCACTTGTTAATGTGTCTTAGCCCTTAGAAATTCAATCACTGCTTCACACATTATGCACATTGCTATCAGGCATTACGAGACACATTTTAGTAATCCAGGGAATAAATTATTACACTGAGCCTTTGCTTATCTTTCCTTTCAGAAGGGAGTTGAGGGAGTTGACCCTTAAAGTATTTTTTAGTCTTGGTACTAAACATTAAATAACAGATAAGAGCAGTAATAGCTGAAATTGACCATGTGGTGAGCTGTGAACTTTAACTGTTTTGGTTTGTGTGTTCAGTGCATTATCATCAGTGGGGAAAGTGGTGCTGGAAAGACAGAAAGTGCCCATCTGATCGTCCAACATTTGACCTTCTTGGGAAAGGTATTTCTTAGCCTATCATGTAAAACTATGAACAAATTCTCCCAACCCAACCCCCAATTTCCACTTTATTTAATTTTCAATACGTAAAGCTGTTTATGTGAATTGTCTCACTAGAGTTAGGGATGGAGTAATCACGCATGAGAGAGTATTGAATGAAGATAAGAAGAGTATGACCGACACCAAGCCATTCAATATTTTTTAAAGAGAAAGTGCCAGATCCTGAGTGTTCAGTGCCTGTAGTTATCTACAGTGTTTATCACATATACTGTTGTTCTTTTATACAATAAAGAATGAAAGATCATGCCATGGCTATAATTTTAGAAGCTCTTATACATTTAAATGTTGTAAGTGATGTTATTGTGCAAAGTGATGGGAAAATCAAGTGTGTAAGGTTAACCTTAAGTAGATGGGTTTATTTTTTGATGTTTTGGTACTCGGATTATATGACACCTCAGAGGCAGAACAATTGCAGAGAAAGAATAATCTGGTTTTTCCTACCTGTGGGAGAATTCCTCATCAATTTGTTCGTCTGTTATTGTATAAGTAGAAAGGTTAACACAGTATCTAAGTTCATACAAGTATGAGAAAGGGATGCAATGCTTCTGAAGCAAGAACTGGATTGTGGGTAAGCAATATATTCTTTTAATGATCCTTCTGATCTCTTACCTGTTCTGTCAAGGCAAATAACCGTGCTTTGCGTGAGAAAATTCTTCAGGTGAATCCTCTGGTTGAAGCATTTGGGAATGCCTGCACTGCCATCAATGACAACTCAAGTCGCTTTGGAAAATATCTGGAAATGATGTTTACGCCCACAGGAGCTGTAATGGGGGCAAAGATTTCGGAATATCTACTTGAAAAATCAAGGGTCATAAAACAGGCTGTGTATGTATATTAATTGTCTGTCCTTTCACATTTATACAATGTTTAAATTCTGTTTAGTTCTCCAACACTCCTTATTTTAAATGCTTTCGTGTCTTCTGCTAAAGCTGTGATCATTGGTACAGTACTATGATGGCAAGAATAGTCAGTCGGTTCTTTTGGAGTGGAAGCCAGAGCTGCTTCATTCTTTAGAGAAATATTGTGGTTGGCTGGGTTTTCTACGTTTACAGTTGCTGATCCTACACCATTAAAACAAGTGGGAGATTTGCTACCTACTTCAGTGAGCTTATGATAAGAACTTCTACTTTTACATTGTACAAGATGACACACGAATAAGCATATGTGCTTTAAATAGATATGTTTTTTTCCAGGGGTGAGAAAAATTTCCATATATTTTATTATATTTATGCTGGCCTTTATCATCAGAAGAAACTTTCTGAATATAGACTTCCTGATAAAAAACCTCCTAGGTAACTATCGCTTGCTTGTTTTAACTGCTCATTGTAATTCACTATTGATCAGCTCTTGCTTTCAGTATGATGCCTTAAAATCTCTCTTAATCCCTCTCCATCCCTTAAGGATCTTTTTTAATTCTCCCAAGCAAAGAAGAGGATGGACAATAAGACATTACATTAGTTGTTTTTTGTTTGAGAACTTGAACTATTTAAAGAGGAGGAAAAATCAAGCTTGATATTCCGTCATACTTTCAAATCCAGACAATCACCTTATGATTTCTTACTGTAATGCTTCAGTATGAACCCAGACTGTGCTTTGGAGTTGTGTTTTTTAAGTGGTGTTTATACTTTGGATGTGTCTGATCTGTATGGGGTATAGGGTTGTGTTTGAAATGTTGATAACACTAAAATAGATCTTAGAAAAGAATAAGCAAAGTTAGCACAACAGAAGCAAAAACTTCTTATGAATTAGCACCAAAGTATATAATTGGAAGTTATTGAAATAAATGTTCTTTCCAGTTACTGAGGTACTTGCACTGAAGTCACTGGAGGTTGTACTGGCATATCTACTAGTATGGTGCTTTCTTTCTCCCACTCTATTTAGATATATTGATAATGAAACTGGAAGAGTAATGCATGATATTGTTACTAAAGATTCCTATGGAAGACAATTTGAGGCGATTCAGCATTGCTTTAGAATTATAGGATTCACTGATGAGGTAAGAGATCCAGCTGTTAAACCATTATTGACCTTCTTTATAAAAAAACCACCTCCAGTGCTGCCTGTGCGCAGGCTGCCGTTTGGTTTTGTGGGTACACACCTGTGCCACAGAATCTCTCTTATGACAGAAGTGAACTGTGAAAGCATAACCACAAACTTGGAAGCCAAGACCAGCCTGAGGTCTCAGTTGGTACTCAGGCAAGTCCATTCACAATTATGTATCACACTCTTTTCTGTGTCAGTAGGAGCTTGCTTGAATTTGTAGAACTTGGTCTTAGAGCAAGCTACAAGCTTTAATAGCCATTCCAGTGCCCACCTTTTTCTTTCATAGCCTGAATATGATCTACATATCTAATTGGATTCCTTAAAAGTGCTTCTTGTCATCTTTTACAGGAAGTGTACTCAGTGTACAGAATTCTGACTGGAATCTTAAATACTGGAAATATTGAGTTCGCTGCCATTTCTTCTCAACACCAAACAGATAAAAGTGAGGTTCCCAACCCAGAAGCCTTAGATAATGGTAAATACATTTTAATGTTGTCAGTTCTGTAAATGCAATTTGACTGTATTTGTGGGAATCTCTAACTCGTGGTAACAGTTGAGCAATGCTGGTGATTTCCACTGCATAATCACAGTCATGTATCTTTTTTCCACTGTCTTTTAGCTGCTGCACTACTAAGTATTGGATCAGAAGAACTTCAAGAGGCCCTAACCTCCCACTGTGTTGTAACACGAGGGGAGACTATTATCCGAACAAACACTGTGGACAAAGCAGCTGACGTGCGAGATGCCATGTCTAAAGCACTTTATGGCCGGCTCTTCAGCTGGATCGTAAACCGTATTAATACGCTGCTTCAGCCAGATAAAAATATATGGCAAGTTACACATCACTGAATCATGTGTACTTACTGTGCATATGTCTTTGGGTTCATCCATTTGTATATTTTTGATTTTGCAGAAAGGGTGCTGGGTTTATTTTGGCTAAGGCTTCAAAATGGCTTTCATGCTGTGATACTGAATTCTGTTTCCAGGACATTAACCCCAGCATTTTCAAAGAGCTGTGTGGAATTTAGCTACTGAAGTCAATGGAAATTGGGTGGTTAAACTGCTGTGCAGTTCTTTAAAAAGATGCTTCCTATGTAGTGAACATTAAAATCGTACTAAAGGCTGGTAAATAATTGGAGTACACTGAAAAACCGTAGTATGTATTCACAGTCCTTACAGTCCTTCTGCTTTTGTAAGCTAGTAATAAGTACAGATCTTGGATTATTATTGTGCTGCTACTTGAGATGTAAGTGATGATTTTTTTATTTTTCCTAATTACAGAAACATTCACATTGTACATCCTTATGATTTCATTGCCTGGTACTGATCTGGCTGCTTTGGACTTTTCAAGCAGATGTAGAGATTTTTAGAAACAAGAGAACCCCTTAGGTGATATGAAAATGCATCTGATCTGAGATCTGTACTTCGCACTTCACTATGTTATATAGACACGTCCTCACCCATACTTGCTGTTCTAGTGGTGACTGTAGCATGACTATACTTGAGCTAGCCCATGGGCTTTTCACAGTCCAGCTTGTAGCAGCAGCAGACTTGGTAATTGCCCTTCTGACTGAGTAGAGCAAAAACATAATGTTAAAGCTTGACCCCTTTTGTCTACCTGGAGGAGCAGACAATAGATTTTATTTGGAATCTGCCTATTGAAACCACTTGTTTTAATATGGCTGCTAAGTGTCTTGTTACTATGTACCTATGATTCTCCTGCCTTCTTCATGGAAATTTGCAAGAAGCAAGTGGAAAACAAAAGCGTTAATGATGCTGAACAAATGCACAAGTTGCCTTAGGTTCAAACACACTTTTTCTCCTCTTTTTTTGCAACAGATTGAATCAATTATGCAATCTTAGTTACCATTTTAACTTGATGTTGCCCATGATGAATTTTGTTTGTATTTCACATGCAGCAATGCTGAAAATGGGATGAATGTTGGGATACTAGACATATTCGGATTTGAGAACTTTGCAAGAAATTCCTTTGAACAGCTGTGCATAAATATTGCTAATGAACAGATCCAGTTTTATTTCAATCAACATATCTTTGCACTTGAGCAGGTAAATTCAACTCTGATGAGGTCTAGTTGAATCAGCCATCCTGAACCATAGATCATATTCAGGACTACATTATAAACTATGGGTTTATAATGGTGGGTATGTGATTTAAATGCAAGATAATGACATCTTTCAGTTGAAGTTTTGTGAACAGTGTTGCTGGGACCAATAGAGTATTGCTGGGCATCCTAAGTGTCCTAATAATGATGTTGCTTTTACTGGTTCAGTATTAAATCTGTGCTGGTGACTTTGTAGATGGAATATCAGAGTGAGGGAATTGATGCTACCACAGTGGAGTATGAGGACAACCGTCCGCTTCTAGATATGTTCCTCCAGAAACCTATGGGTCTCCTGTCTCTACTAGATGAAGAAAGTCGATTTCCTCAGGCAACAGACCTAACTTTAGTTGGTATGTGCAAACAAAACTTCTGGGAAATAACAAATATATTTTGAGAGGGTGGAATGACATCCTGAGTAAAGTTTTACTAGCCTAGTTCTCCTGCTGAGGCAGTGCCATTTCATTTGACATTTTAAGTATAATTTTCATTGTGCTTCTTCATTTTTCTTTTCTTAGTGTTTTCTGGGGTTTTGTATTGCAAAAGTTATCTTACATGTTAGGTGTCAAGGGCTTATTGTCTTTCCAGTGTTACAAGGAAATAACCTGTGTTTTGTCTCTGTATGTGAGGTACATTGAGCAGCATTTATCCCCATTTATTGAAGGGAAGGCTGAGAAACAGTAGAATCTTGTATCTAGGACCACCCTGTGAGCACCATTAGTGTTGAGAGTAAAATTTAGATCTCCCAGGCTCCTAGGCCCATGTTTATCCAATTAGAAAATACTGCTTCACTCAAGATTATCTCATCATAAATAGAAAGTGTGTGTTATTTCTGGTGTGCCATCTGGCTGAATATTTCCCTTCCTTCATGCATATTTTACATATATTTTAACAAATCTTGGTGCCAACTTTAAAATGTGCAGCACATGCCATGTTTAAAACTGTTGTCTTGCTCTTATTTAATAGAGCTACATTTTTCCCTGCAATATTAAACAGGGAGTTTCAATTCCTTCAATGGAATGTGCAGCAGAGACTCAAACTGTTAGTCAGAGAGAAGTAACAGCTGCCTGTTAAATTGCACAATATATCTACAAGGTTTTTCACTCCACTAGGCTGAATTGAAACTTAAATTTAGGTCACAGATAGAATGAGTATTATGGTTTCTTCCAGTCGTCATTTGTGTACTAAAGCTATGTGACTCACTGTGGGTCCTATAAATCAGTTAATACTGAATATTGAATTTAGGCTTCCACAGAGGCACTTTCCTTGGTCCAGTGTCAATCAGTCTTACTGCTGATCTGTGCAGAGTACAGCAGGATCCCTCAAGGAGACAGCAAAGTGGGATATTTTGCCCTCTCCAGATGTGCCAGACAATCATTAATTCCAACCCCCACCCCCCTTAAATTCCAAACTTAGTTCTTTTTGCTTTAAATACAAGCTTGATTAAACATTAATAGAAAGAAAAACCTAATACAATATATTAATGGATTCTAACATTAGAAAAAAGTTTTTATAGTATTTTCTGACCTACACAACATGACAAAGAATTTTATCCATTGATTCTGGCCTCAGGTCTCTAGTTGCTTGTTCAGATAAAAAATACAATAGCAAGTTTTACAGTATCAGCACTGATTTAATTACAAAATATTAAAGAGCACACAAAATATCACGGGGCATAAAAGACATTTGTCTTAGAAAATGATGTTTCTTTTTCTGTCAGCTCTTTAGAGGTAGTCATGGGAAACAGAAAGCCTCTTTAGAAGACATTTTAGATAGAAGCCTCTTTTTCTGTAGGAGTCCAAAGGTAAATGAGAGGTGGTCCCAGCCTGAAGACATTAACGTATACTTAAAACATGATGCATAAAGCTAAATGAATGGGGAAAGGAAGACAGGGTAAATACAAGTAATAGGCATTTAAGCAAGCAGGATATACACACAGCTTTGAATGTACTTAATTGAAATAAACCCACCCCAACCCCATATATACATGTAAGCAAATTCATAGCAAAATGTGAGAACTCGTCACACCCTCTCACTGACCCCCTTACTTCATAGTTTTCCATGCACAAATGCACAAAACTATCCACAAACAGTGGGATTTGAAAGACAGTCTTCCCAGGCTAGTTTAGAATAAACTGTTCCATTCAGAAGTGGCAGCTTGGAAGAAAGCACAGAGAAGCTGGCACACAGCTATTTCTGAGCAATCTGGTAATATAAGTGTTTATAGTAGTTCTGGCTTCTTGAGCAGCAAACTGTCCCTAATTAGGATGAAGATTTTACTTAGTCACTCTAAGTCACTTATATCAATGTCTCTTCTCAATATCTAGATAAATTTGAAGATAACTTACGATGCAAATACTTTTGGAGACCAAAAGGAGTAGAACTGTCATTTGGTATTCAGCACTATGCTGGAAAGGTAAGGTCATGTGATTTTTATTTAGTTCAAGTAACTTTTGGAGACCAAAAGGAGTAGAACTGTCATTTGGTATTCAGCACTATGCTGGAAAGGTAGGGTCATGTGATTTTTATTTAGTTCAAGTAACAGTAGTATAGTTATTATTTGTTTTATCCAAAGTTTCTGCTTTATGATTTTTTTTCTCATTGTAAGAGACAAAATGATAAATTGTGCAGAAACAGAGAATCTATGATAAAATGTTCATGTGCAGTAGTCCATTTTAGAACCTATCCTTAGGGCTCTTTCACAAACTGTGTAGACAGTAACCATCTTTTATTCTGAAATAAATCTCACACCAGAAACACCATTACTACAATAATTTCAAAGGAGCAACTCTCTGGAGCCAGAACACGCTATGTGATTGTTAACATCGTGTGAATGCCGCAGTAGTTCTGCGTGTGAGCGAACATAAGTATGTGGATAAAATGCAATGTAAAACAGCGTCTGTAATAGAATTTAAAATCCTACAAAGAACACTGGAAAGGCTGGAGTTAGCTAGCACCAATATTTTCTTGTACTCCGTAGCACCTAATATCTTTTGTTCTCAGCAGTTCATGTATTATTTTATATGGGGAATAATGGACCGGTTGTTTCACATAACATGGGCTTTGCTTGTGATTTCAGGTCCAAATCTGTTTATAAGCAAAATTGAAACAAAATATCCATGTTTTATATAGTTAACAATGAAGTCTCATGTCTGGCTCATTATAAGACTCCAAAATTTTAAGATATGTTCTAGTAAACTTTGTTCAGCTTTCTGGCTTGTTAAGAAGAACTGTAAAATTTCACACAAGTTTAGTAAATTCTTCGTACCGCAAGTGGCCAAGTCATGAAAATACTACTGGCCAATTGTCTATTACAGAAAAACTTTCAGTTTCTGTGTAAACTAATGGACTCCAGTGGAATTAGGTTAGAGACAAATAGTGCTAGTGGTAAAAAAACAGGTCTAAAACACTACTGTAATTTAAAAAAATAAAAACAAGTTAAGCAAAATTAACTGATTCTTATATGAGTACAATAACCAGGCACTAATTCCAAATAAAAACAATTAAAATAATTGAAATAAAGGAATGTTTTGTTTTCCCACTATCATTTTTGAAGCAGTGAGAAGCCTGTTTTAATGGATCTAGATGTGCAACTTATTCCTGTTCCTCCAACAGGTGTAGTTAGAGATCACAAGGTTGATGCAGACAACAAATAAATGATGACACCTGACAGTTTACGTGTGAAATAAGAAATGGTTCTCAACTTAAGCTTTAATGAGGTATCTGTTATACTGCATCATGCGTACCATGGTTTGATGTGAGAAAGCATAATACAAAATTATTTAAGCCATTTAACCCAATTTGATGTGCAGTGACATGCTATGAATATAGGTGCTGTTTATAGCCAGTTCACATTCTGAAGACGCTGCTGTAACTGTATAATTTTAAGTCATTTGCAGATAATTCATTGGCTTGTCAGATCCAAACTAACTGGTCTACTTAGTCATCTTGACTGTTCACATTTTAAAGAACATAGTAGGTTTTGGGTAGCCTGTTTTGGCAACTTTTATGTTTCCCATGCTAGGTATTATATGATGCCTGTGCATTCCTTGAGAAGAACAGAGACACTCTTCCTGCTGACATAGTGGTGGTGTTGCGCACCTCAGAGAACAAACTTCTTCAGCAGCTGTTCTCTAGCCCATTAACAAAAACAGGTATTTTCTGCACAGCTTTGCTAACATTGCAATCTCTTCAGCTACCTACTCCTCTAAAACTCTAATTGTTTTTGGACAAATTTTTTTATTTTTAGTTTTCAGCTCTGCTGTTTAAAGTTTCCTTATATCTATGTTACAATCATACTTATTTTTAAATATGTGGACATGAATTCTAAAAAATTCAGGCAGCAAGATTCATCCCTCACCCCAGAGAAGGCGAGATTATCTGACTTGCAGGGCAAGAACTTGTTCTCAGGGTAGGGTGAGAATATGGGAGTTTCGTGGGTGTTAGTGCTTTACTAAGATCAGTCCTCAGCTGACAGTCTTGTGTACCGTGCCCTACAGTTCAAGTGTAATGTAGAGTTGTTTTGTGGTAATACCCATCTATTTAGATGCACTGATGCAATACATAAAGTTTCTTACAAATTGTAAAAAAACCATACTAATCTGCTAGAATTAATTCAATTGATTTAAAGCTATGACTCACATGAAAATGCATAGATCTATAGCTAAATAAAACAGCAAGATGAAGTTTGATTACTCCATGGATAGATGCCAGAATACCAGTAACCTATACAAATGATGGTTTGCACTATACATGCAGACAAGCCAACAAACGTACACATCTCTCAGCACTTTCTACATTTCTAAAGTATCTTTTTCATAATAGGTAAGAAAAAGATGCAATGCTAAGGAATAATCTAAATACGCTGGATTGCATTAGATAGCAAAATTCTTGTGATCTGGTATGACATATGCAAAGAGGTTCTTGTATGTTTAAGTACAATTAAGTGTACATGCATTGGGTAGTGCTATGTAGGCTTATTGTACATGGAGTGTAGATGCAATTCTCTGCCTGTGCAGCAGCTCTGTATGGGATTTCTGGACCCTCAGTAGTCCAGTCATAGCCTCTGGTGATGCCTTTAACATTTCTTGAGATTTCTATGTAGAAAAAAACCATCTGGACAAAGACTTGTATTGGAGCCTTCTTTGCATACACAAAACTGATAAAAAAAAAATGTTTATATTCTACGTAGGATAGATTCCTGTTGCAATGTCTCTGTTCTTTTCCTGTAATTAGAAAGCTTTGGATTGCCCCCCCTTCAAATTACACCTTTAGAGATCCCTGAGTGGTGAGGATCCAATGAGGTATCTGCTCCTTTCAGCTATGATAAACTTAGGTGAAGAGGAATATAGTTTAATATGAAGTAGAATTGGTTTGTGCCCAAGTGGGGAACAAAGAATCTTTGTATCTATTTCTGACATTTGAGTCCACATTAACCTGGTAAAAGAGACTCTTTTACTCATGCTGGATAGATCAAGCAAAGCAGAAAAGAAAGCTCACATCTGGTCAAATGTGCCTTTACACCCCTCTTTACTAGCCATTTTATATGTTGGAGCTATTGTCAACATGAAACAGATTAGATGCTCTCCCCCAGTTATCAGTCCCAATTATTGTAAATATTACACTTTTTGTTTTATTGTTATTTTTAAATCAGAATGCTGATGCTTTCATACAAGCTCATCTTCCTCTGGCTTTTTAGAGATATTTTCAATGGCAGCAGCACTGAATTTCAGTGTTTTGCCCAAGGTGCATAAAAGGTTCAATAAGAAGATACTTCTCATTGCAGTAATTTATAGTTACAATTTTGATGTCTTCCCACCTTTTTGTTTTGCCTCTTACATTCGTTCCTTGTTTCCTGTTTACATGAATGGCGTACTTTCTGCCTCCCATTACAGAACATTTACGTTTCCATGAAGAGCACACAGCAAGTTGAGCATTGTCTGTATCTGTCTAGTTGGTACAGGACATCCTGTAAAAAAATTGTTGTGCATATGCTCCTGTGCATGGCGTTAGAAGAATAGTTTAAAACCCTTATGTCATTTTTATTTTTTAAAAGTCTTTGTGATTTTGCTCTATTTTTTCCAGCTGTCTAATGTAATTGGCACTCACATCCTGTGTTGGGGCCTCTGTGTTCTAAAATCAGATTGTTGCCAGGTTTAGTTTTGGCAGCTTGCAAGATAAATGAAAGGTTTGGCTGAGAACAGAAGGTATCGCTGGCAATGCTGCTTCATCTCTGCTCAGTGAAGAAAGATAATGCTATTCTCTTAACTTTCTACAAAGAGGCTTTTGTAAACAAAAGAATAGTGACTGTGTAAATGTCCCATCATACTCTGTCCTTGCCTTTTAGCCCTTTTCCCTCCACTCAGTATGTGCTTCATTCCTAAGCAAACCAGAAAAAATACAGTTTAAGATTCATAAACTTGATACAATTTTCTCCACCTTTTTGTAGACTACTAACTGATGTGAAAGTTAATAATTTACACGGAAGCCATATTGCATCTTTGCAGGTAACCCTGACTTGAAATGAGCCTTCTGCCAGTATCTCTGGTGTTTTGTTTGAAGATGAGTGACAGCACATTCTCACATCTGCTTGCAACTAGCTCTGGAATTCGCAGCGTAGGTGGTTTTTGCCAAGCAGTAATCTCCAATATGTGCAATAGTCACTAGGTGGTGCTATCCCAGAAGCAAGAGGGAATTTGAGACCGGTGACATGGGTCTCACAATTAATGAAAATGTAGTTCTTAAACACCAGTAGGAACAAAAAGATACCTTTCCCACCCTGAGAATATCCTCTGTTTGAAGTATATTTATATAACTGTCATGTCTTCTGCTGTCAAAAACTGAGCAGCAGCAAGAAAATAAATATTAAAAAGACTGAATTCTTTTACTAATTTAAGATCATGTTAATCCCTGTAATTTATCAAATATACTTATCCCCTCTTAACAAACGCTTCTATTTCACAGTAGCAGACTGTGTAGTTTAAAGGGCCAGAAATTAATAGCAGGACATTAAATATACATTTGTAATAGTAATTTATAGTTAAGAGGGTGCACAACTACTGATATGAGGCACCAGAACTTAAACATTCTGGCACTATTTTTGTAGTGTGTACAGTATGTTTTGTCATCTTTCAGTGGAAACTTAGGCATGTTTGGCATGTTTTGGAATCTGCACTTTCTAGGGACCTTTAACCTCAAAATTGAACATATTCTGGTTTAACCTGCCAGTTCTCCCAATTGCTTCCATATTTGTCACTTTTTTCTACAGACACAGCTTCTTGTGCTGAGAATTCTGTATATTCTGAAATTAAAATAGATTTACTCCTAATACAAGAGACAAGTAGAGCATTTAAAAAAATGTTGCCACTACTCTGGTTGAATATGCATGTTCCCATTCAGATGTATTGCATTCCTGTTTGTCTCTAGTTTTAGTTTATCACTGTTGCAGCTAAAGCATCAGAGAGAAAAGGAATAGTGATCTAGAAAATAGAGTCCCCTTGTAAGAGAAGAGGGCTTTAACTGGCAAAATTAATGAGAGCCTTGGTACATTCACTAGTGGTATCAGTGAGGAGTCAGACCATTTGACTCACTGTCCTGATATTCAAGAATTTTTGCAGCATCGCCTTTAAGTGGTGGTACTGTCAGACTGCTTGGGCAAAGCACCATTGGAGCTTTTTGAGACTGCAGCTCCTTCTTCCACTTTCCTCTCTCCTACCTTATGTTCCCCAGCTGACCAGATTATGCTGGTGGGCTAGAGAGGTGTGCCAGAGGGGCTTCACCTTCTCAGAAAAGCTGCAGTACATGATTCTCTACTCTTGAAACACAATCTCTGCAGACTTTTTCCCCTTCTGTGACTCACAGACCTTTAGAGCTTTTGTCAGGGTTGCTTTCTCTGCCTTAGGCTCTCACTGGAGAGAGGGGGAAGAGTTGCCTCCTGGAGGGAGGGAAGGGGAAATCCTCCAGCCTTCCCACCACCAGAGCAAGGATGCCGGGAAACGTCCATGTCCTAGCTCTGAGGATCTGTAGGGGCTGGGCTTGGCCGCATAGAATAAATACAGAGCTGAGTACCCTTACTGCTACACCAGCATCATGTCTAATAATTTTGGTAGCATTGGGTATTGCTCACACATTCAGAGTGAAATAGTATCAATATATGATCCATTGTTAATAAACACTCCCTGTTCATGGTGCCTAGATGTTTGGGCATCATCTGTCAAAGAGAACTGGGATGAAAGTTTTCACAGCCTTCGCTGAAGAGTTAGGATAGTGATGTTTTAACAAGGAAATTTTTTTGTCAAAAATAGGAGGAAAACAAATTTTTTCAGAAACAAATTAATTCTAATTAGCATGGCTAAAGGTCATTTCCTCTCCTCAGTATTGATTTTTAATCTATGTTCTTTGGGCCTTTGAGTCTCCAGCCCTGTTTACAGCCCTCAGGTAAATGTAATGATAAACAATGTATGTCTCATGTTAAAAAAAGCAAAACCAAACAACTAATGGAGCAGGTGCTGAGAAGGAACATGAAAAAAATGTTTTGGGCTTTCTTTATGCACACTAAAATACACAAGAACTAGGGCCTTTTGCAAAATCACTTTAAAGAACTTGGTGCCAAGAGTACTATCTCAATACTAATTTGTCTGTAACTTTGATAGCAGCTGATTCCTCATGAAGAGTCAGAAACCGAGGGAAACAAATGGATTTTCTTGCATTTCAGTCTCATGAACAGATACTACTGGGCATAGAGTAAAATCTTGGCCAGTTGAAATCGTAGATGCTTTGCCATTGTTTTCAGTGTAACCATGATTTGACCTGTCGTGTTTGTCACTGTGCCCTCCTATTGAGCACAAGCCCTTCCTCTAGCTTTAAGTAGTGGCAGAAATCCAGCATGTCTCCATTTGGGTTTAGCAGATTTTTTCCTCTTAATTCCACACATCACAATAGAGCAAAAGACTCAAATACATCTTAAATTTTGCTAACTTATCTTACAATAAGATCTTTTTATAATGGTACTTTTGTGTTGGTATTTTCAGCTCTAAGAGATAACTGCAGGCACTCTTAAGTCAAATGAATTGGATGCAAAGCCATTGTAATTACAATTTCCTCTACTTAAAGATGAATCAGAATTTATATTTTGTAAGAATTTGGGTCGAGTTAGTGGAAGCTATATATTTTCACTCAGGACTCAGAGGCTTTCCTACTTCTAACCGGTCCATATGTTAAAAGCATATAAAAGTTAATTGTTTTTGCTTTGCTGCTAGTGTTGTGTGCAGAGAGAGGCTTTAAACCACAGCTGTGCAATGTAGCAATTGTGAACCTTCCTGGGTTGCAGATGTGGGACATCAGTAAACTAAATTAAACGTAGCTTAACTGAGTTTGAGAGGTAGAGTGTTGGATTGCTTTTTATTTAGTTTTTCAGTTGAGCATTTTGCAGTTCAGTGTTTCTTTTTCTTCATATCCTAAGGTTTTGTGTCATAGGCCAAATGCAGTGTACAGATACTCACAAGACTTGCTAGCAGTAGGATCCAAAACATGCCCTAAAGTATCCCTAAAAATGGAATTTATTTAGAAACAGAACCATCTATCAGATCAAAGTTAAGGTCTCAGTCCTGCTAAAGCTTTGTATAAGACATAACAATAATGTTGAGAATAACTCTCTATAAATAAAGTGTGTGAATCTGTGGAATTGCACATGGCAGTAGGCACAACAGCTGAGAAGGGTCAAGTTAGATTTATCACGTTTATGTTTGGTATAGGGTGTTGCCCAAGCAGAGTCTACTGTTTTTAATGAGACTTCACAGACTGAATTGTACTGAAAATGGGTAAAGGGCATAGGGGTTTTTGTCTCCAAGTGCTTGCAAATTGAACCCTAAAAACGTGCAAGGGAGCAAGTTTAAGAATAGATCTTGATGAGCTTACTGATCGGATTCATAAAAGGCCATTCTCTGTAGAACAAATCTTGAGAATAATTTTTCTTTCCCTTTCTCTCAGAAGAGAGGAGATATCTTCTCAATTTTCGTGTTTCTAGCCTAACTTCTCAAGTCTATAATGAACTTTATCTCACAGTAGTGAATAATAATTAATCTTAACACTTCATTGTATACTAATTAAATTCAAAGTGTGTTGATATTGAGGAAACAGAAGATGCATTACGCAGAAGATGTTACTGTTTTTAATATGAACTAGTAGACTGTGGGATCTCACTGTGCAGCATATACAGAATTCAAATAGAGACATATTCAGAGAGCATTTTACAGTAGTTTTAATGAGTAGTTTACTAGGCAGTTTCTACAGGCACTATGTGCTCTAAGGTCAAACTGTCAAAGATGTTCAGTACATCATTGGAAGCATTCAGTAGCTCTCAAGATCAAATCCTAGAAGAGCAATTATTTTTAAATCTACTAGTGAGTTTGCAGAGCAGACAGGTTTGTTGAATATTCAGATAACCTTACTGGTTTGATTATCCATAATGTTTTTTGGTTTGTCCTTTTCAAAGAACGTACTTATATTTCCTACTCTTTCAAAATAATTGATTTTGGGGTTAATGTATCTAAGATGAATGTAGTTGGTGGAAAACAAATCTCTGAGTCTGTGCTGGATTTTGTGTATTTGTTTCAGAGTATTTTGTACTGAATGTGCTGTCTTACCATGATTTTGTACTTTTATCCATTTTCTTTATTCCTTCACCCTACAACAAACTGTAAAGGTCAGTACTTTACTAAACCAGCCTTATCTTTTCTCTTATTATTTGACTTTGTCTCACTTATTCCGACCTGACGGCTTGATGTAGGAGAGCTTATGACTGAAATGCCTACACGGCAGGTCACAGTGTGTGTCAAAGACAGAAAATGCATTTGTGCATACTTGTATGAACAGGTACTTGTTTCATTAAGTGTGGAGATACAAATATAAATGAGAATAATGTTTTGAATTACCACAGAAATAAATTATTTTGTGCTCCCTGTGATAATACGTGGAACTGCTGAGATCCAGAGGAGTAAACGTTCAACTGAGAAGCCTTTGAGACTTGATTAAATTAGTAGTCAACATCATTAATGCCTAGATTTCAAAAATGGTGAGGCCTGGGACTTTCATAAAGTTCTGTAACCATGTTTCATCCTAACATAAGACTTCTAAAAGACAGCTCAGAAGACATAGTCATAGTGAGGTCAGAGAAAATGTTCCACCATGTTATTCCACGTGCTTTCAGTGACATCTTTATACCTGAATTTTTACCACTAATTCATTTGGAACCTTCACTGGCTTTAGTAAGATTTTGATCAGACTGTGTGTGTATGGAGCAACTTCAGCAGCAGGTCTTAAGTGATGAAATATATACCATAAAATATTTTATACATTGTATAAAGAGGGAACATACTCTGGAAATAGAAACAGTGGACTGGAAATCATAGTTCTTGACTTCTCCCGGGTTTCCTGTTTGTTCACTGTTCTGGTAGAAAATATTTTTGGCCTCAGGTTAAACTGAGTACTGTGAAGCTTAATTAGTGTTTGAGGACAGTCCTGAGATTGTCAGAGACAAGATGCTAAGGTGTGAGCTACCAGAACGCTTGCTGTTGGTTCATGTTGGTGTGGGAGCATAGATAAAATACTGAGATAACTACCATGTTCTTCATAATCAAATTTTACTTTTCTAGATAAAACATGTATCATTGCGGGGGGAGAATATCTTACATAACATGCAAGAGAAAGGGTGTCAATTACATAAAGCAATGAAGGAGGCCAGAGCTGAATTAGCATGTGTAGTAACCATGTTTTCAATTTTTAGAAGTATTCTTCCACATACCTCTGGAAGAATAAATAAACTTCTTGTCTCTCCTGAATAGAAGTTATTAGAATAAAGAGATCTTGTCTACTGAAAATGAATGGAGAATGCCTCAACAATGAAGTCTTCACAGAAAATACCCCTCTGTAGTTTTCTACTAATCTGAGTTACAGATGTGGTACAGGAACCAGGGCAATCTGCTGGGCAGTAGAAAACCTCGTGTTGATGGTGAGGTACTTTGCTGACAACAAAGACTGCAGCATTCTGCAGTGTCTGCTGTTCCCCAGAGATTACAAGGTTTGTTGCCCTGAGGTGATTACATACAACAGCATCAAATTGTACACTACCAAAGATGTGGATAGAAGTTGCTAAGGACTGTATGACAGAAATGTCTGGTGTCTTCTGACAATGTATAAATCATAAAAAACCTCAGCCACTTTGTTCTGTAATGTAGCAGCTGGGAGACTGTCCAGATCAGGCTGCGGCCAGCCTGTCAGTCAGTCTCCAGCAAGTTAGTCAGGTCTCCAGCTAGTCAGGCTACAGATCTGACTAAAGAAAATGCTGGGCATCAAGCAACAGAAAACTCCAGCATTGTTTGTTCTGTAACTTCTAATTGATTTTTCAAAAAAAAAAATTCATTTTTTTTCATTTTTGTCTAGATGCAGATAGTTGGCTCAGCTGTACTTAGTGTGCCACTCCTATCATTAGTCCTGTGTTTGAACAGAAGTTCCCAACCTATGCCCACTGGGCTGTGGCCAGATAAAGAGTTTGTCCAGCCAGCAGGCAATCCACTCCCCCTCTGCCACCCTCTTTTCCAGAACCATGTGACCCTCCCTTGTTCTGAGCCTGGGTACCTGTCTGTCGACATGACCAGGCTATAGCATATGTGCTTTGCCTGCTGTCTGTAACTTTGGTCACGTCACGGAACTATGATGTTCTGAGAATCACAGATGGTTTGCTTGTGTATCCTCTGATCACATGTGTGCCTGTGATATTTCAGGAAATATCTGCATTTCAGTGAACACGCTCCCAGTTGAGTAGATGGCTACATGTCTGGTTGAATTTAGCTGGAAAATTGGACACGTTACCTAAAGTAGCCATTAATAGTCAAGGTGGTGTTTTAAAAATATCTTGGGCACTACCACTAATTATACAGCATAATCTGTTCTTTACTAGGTAAGGGTAAAAGTTAAGACCTTTCTTACTGAGATCATACATTTACATATCTCAGAATATAGTAGGCAGTTTGACCTTCATTTCATCTCAGCCACTGTCAGTGTCTTTCTTCCCTTGCATTCTACAAGAAGTCTACTAACCTACTGTGTTAAAATAGTATTTAAACACAGCAATGATGATGCTTACAAGCAAAGTATATTTGTTGCTGTGAGCATCATGCTGTGTATTTGCCAGTGTGTGCCTTACTAATGTGGAAAGTGACCACTGAATTGTCTGCAACGTATGCAGTAGAAAGCATAGCAGCACTGAATTTACACTCAGGTTCTCCAGTCAGAGTCTAGCAATGTAAAGCTTTTAAGTACTTGTAAATATGATCTGCGTTCACTTCATGCTAATAAGACTGAAGAAACCTTTAGTCTAATTGAGGATCAGGATCAGAATTTGTCACTTCACTGTGGCATGGATTTTTCATTTCAAATAATCTGGACCAAAAAGTGCATCTTTTTTGATTCTGAAACAATTACTTATAATTAGGTTATTCCCAGGTGGGCCTCACTGTTACTAAGCTTTTGTGGTTATCAGATTCTGTTTTGTAATATGGATCTGATTTTGGAAATACTATTTCTCGTTTTTTATTTACTTGTTCTGAATAGGAAATTATTCTCTTTTCAGAATAAGCAGCAGTGGAAGTATGTCTGTATTGATAGTTGCATTCTAAAGACAGTATTTTTATAAATACATTCTTGTGTAATATGTGTAGTATATGAGAAAATTGGATTTGTGTCTTTTTATTACACAAGATTAGCTTAAATGACTTCAGTGACTCAAAAGAATAGAGTTTTGAGAGTCAGTGACCAGATTCAAATTAGTACCCAATAAAAAAGTACATGTATTCATTTATAGTCAAGCTAAGAAAAGCTTAGTCTTACAGTAGCAGAAGATGAAAATGCATTATGGAGATAAGCAGTTGACTTCCTTAGGCTAGATAAAATGTACTGAAAGGAAAGACAGAGAAGAATCTGTGTATGTCAAAGACATTGTCTGACTCTATACCTCTTCTGGAGTGCCAAGTGCTTAGCTGTAATTAGAAGTTGTGTCAATGAAATCTGAATGCATTGTAGCATTTCTGACCATATTATACTGTATCTACATGGTGTTTCAAGTAACCCCTCTTTATCTGAACCAGAAGCATGAAAGAAATTAATAAAATATATGAGGATAAGGAAAGAGCTTGTAGCGTGCCCTCTATATAATAGTAATATCCCTGCTACGGCTTGTTCAGCAAGGTGACATTGTCATTAGGCTTTTTCTCTCTAAGTCATTTGCACTTCACAAACTACATGTTGTATCAAAGCTTAATGTAATTCTTACCTGGCATGCCCTTACTTTGGGAGGAGTGATCTATTGCAAACATAACCAAATTGAAGTTATAAATACAGTGCTAATATTACCAATATTTACTTGTTACTACTTATAGAACCCATCAGCTAAGAATCATGAAGCACTGACAAACCTTAAATAACATCAGAACATCCAGCCAGGGAGTGTACTTTTCCTAATTAGTATGGAAAGTCAATAGCTGGGCAAATCATTAATTCAGCCAGATCTTACAGTAAGTACCAGGGATGCAAGTGAGAAGCCAGGAATGCTGACTAGTCCTTTCTGAGATCTAGAAAGCACTTCTGAAGTCCAACCTGAAAAAAGAAAACCCATTTCTTCTTTCTGTGCTGTGTAAATACTGGAAATACTTTCAAAACTTCTCCAACTTGGCTTTGCATAGTAGAAGAGACACAGTACTTTGACAGTATGGTTTTTCTCACCTAGCTGAAATGAGGCATGAGTGAAGAATGTTTGCAGAGATGTGAGATCTCCTGTACAGCTTCAAGACAAAACCAGTTTTGCTGAGCATTGGCACAGTGAGCTTAGCCACTGTAGATTTTTGTGCTGCTACTTCTTTTTCTGTTGGAAGTTCTCAGAGCATTTCACAAACTTCAGTGACTGAAACGTCTCAAAGCATTAATGACATTCCTAACTTTATTGAATAGAGGGGGAAAAAGAGAAACATTGGGGCTGACTGACTCCCCTACTGACACGAATCCCAGAGACCTTAGTCTCTGATCCAGCAGACGCATAGGTAGGAGCCTTAATTTTTCAGATGAGCAGTCCTGTCGAACTGAAAAGGAAATGCATTTGAATAAAATTAAACATGTACGTGGTTAAAAAAATTAATCCTAATTTTAACCATTAACTTTTCTCCCCTCCCTCATGAATGCCTTTTTTTAAAAAACCTATTTTTTGAGAGGGTTTTAAATTGTTTAATTGGTCCACTTTATGGAGTTGGATTTAATATAGGTAGTATTTCTTTAAGTCTCATGGATGTCATTTGTATTTTCTCTAAAGTGTTGACCATATAATAGGTGTGAAGCTAGACTTCTGAAAGGCATAGTGCAATCTTTTAACCTTTAACCGGTTTAACCTTTCAGGGAACCCATGGCAGTTTTAACTGGCTATGTTACTATCTAAAAACATTTGTTCTTCAAATATTGATGTTCTTCTCAAAGTGGAATAACATTTAATTATTTTTGGTGTGTAAAGTAATAAATGACCTTGTAAATGAAAATCGAATGTAGGGACAGGTACCAAATGTTTACTGATGATAAACACCATGCTAATTCTTTCTTGTTTTAAGTAGGAACTGACCACTTTAGGGTTTTTTTGGTTTGCAAAGTCATTAAAGATTTTTGATTAATAATAAGGTTTATTTGTTTGCTTGGTGTGCTAGATCAGAAGTGTTAAGTTTAGTTCTAGTTTTGCATAAGGAACAAAGGGAGAGCTCAGGGTTATTAATTATGAACTCTAGAAACCTGATGCCAGTGGTGAGTGTGGTGAACCTTGACCAACTGTCTTATCATTCTAAATTTTATTTGGTAATTAGCCTTTTTACAAGTTGTTTTAAAATGCAGCAGAATTTTAGTAATTTTAAACAATGTGATTCAAATTTGCTTCTCCCAACACCCCTCTTTTATCCTGTGTTGTGTCATCAGCTCTCTAGTGCAAGGTTTTCAAGCTTTAGACTTGCTAATCTGAAGCCTAGCCAAAAACAACCTTTCCAAGGCTGTCTACTTTAGCCAAAAAAGGCACCAAAAAGTAATTTCTAACATACAAAAATATCAGAATTACAGCTAAGAGAAAAATAAATTCACCAGCTACTTGCTAATTGAAGTCCTTATTTTAACCTTAGAGACATAAATGTATGTACCATACGTACCATGTGTGTATATAGATACACAAGATTTTCAAAACAGTTGCAGTTCTCATTAACCTATACAGTATATAGCCTAAAGCATTTTCCACAAACGTGGACATACCTTGCATTCTGCATTGTGATTTAGACAGTCAGGTAGCATACTCTGTTAGATCTGGAAAGGAAGTGCCAGTTTTGCAGTGTTGTATCAATCCTAATGTCAGCAGCTTGAAAGAGGAATACTCTTTAAAATGAATACAGAATGTTTGAATCGCTCCAAAGAACGTCACTGGTGTGGTTGAGTGCTGGCCCCCAGATTGTTTTCAGGGGACTGGTATTTTTCTTGTTGGAGGAAAGTAAGAGAAAAAGTTCCTTTCAGTGTTACGTGGACACTGGGTTTGCTCTGCTCCCTTATGGAATAATTACCAGCGATTAAGTGTTCTTGGTTTTTGTTTTTCCCATCCTGCCTCCCTAACAGTTATGCAATATATAGTTTAGGAAAACTCTGAAAACTGTTTAGAGTTACTGGCTTTCTGTAAAGCAAACGGCTAAACACTGGAGTTGATGCAAACAAGGCACTTAGCATCTGAAAGAAGTGTTAACACTTTATTTACATTTAAATTAAAATGGACACTTATTTATGTGTTCTGGTTCTGAAAGGTGTGTGGTACATCTGCAGAGGCCTATTGTTTATTCATGCTGTAAATCCTTTGAAATGTGTTAAAATGCTTCCCACTCATTATAAAAATCCTGCCACCCATGGATTAGGGCTTTGATGTCACCAATCCTGCTTCAAAGGGTTCTTTCAATGCTATTAATCACAGTTTAGCCTCTGAAGATATAGCCAGAGAAAACATTTGGACATCTTGTGCTAGACTTGCTAAAACTTTGAAATATACAGAGTGTCTTGCATATGCACAGTCCCGTATCACTTCCTCTCTCTTCTCTGAGCCTTTATTTTGAAAAGCTATTTTGTGATGACTTTGGCTTTCTGCAAGTACAGAGGAAAAAGTTTAGGACACGTCATACTGTACATTTAAGAAAAGGCACTCGTCTTTCAGTTGACACCACAATATGTTTTTGCCTGAGGGATTGAGTCAGTCTTTAAAAACCCCGAGGGACAATAAAATTGGGGATTAACAGGCCTATATGTCAAAAGGTCAAAAAAAGATACCGTCTTATCATTTTCTCATCTCTTAAATTAGTTTGTGAGCTTAAGATGCTGTCTAAACACTTCAGGATCCACATGATTTAATAGAAACAAGATTGTTTCTGCTGTCTTTTTCTCTTTCAAATCTCTCAATGAGTCACAGAGAAATTGATTACTAGCGATTGAGCTGTATGCCTTTGTGCTGTCGTTGTTTTCATCAGCTCAGTAGCTAAGGTCAGTGACATACCACCTTATCACTGACTTTTTCCTCCCTTTTAAATCAACACTGCGCTCTGTCATGCCTGTGCTGAATGCTCTGCAGGCACAATTGGTAATGAGTGGGGTGTGGAAGAAGTGTGGTGGTGTCTGCTATTTTTAGTACTATTGTACAAACTGATCTTCCACCATACAAATTTTTCCCTGCTAAGCTTCTTGAACAGTCTTTTCAGTATGTATTTCTTTCTGTTTGAACAGGTAATTTGGCACAAGCAAGAGCCAGAGTGACAGCAGCATCTAGGTCTTTGCCTCCACAGCTTAGTGCTGGTCGTATCAAGGTTAGTAGTGTTCCCTTTGAAGACAGGCGATTGTTCATAAAATATTACAGTAAGACTATGGACACAATGCTTAGCTGATGTAGGTATATAGTGAGGTTCTTAACAAATGAGAGTCTGCCTTAATATCAGAAAACATGCACCACAGCTGGTAGAAACGTTTCCAGTTTTGTTAAAGACTCTAGTGCAGAGTCCAGTGAAGAATCAATTTGCTACTGATAATCTTCAAACTTTTGGAGTGAAATCTCAGTAACATTGATACTGATCGCAATATTCTTCTTTATTTCAATGGGGTCAAGGTTTTCCTCTGGTTTGGCCCTAGAAAGAGATCTAATTAGGTAAAATTTGAATAGTGTATTTAACAGTATGAAAGAGAAAATTTTTAAAAAATATTGTTCCTTTTTTGTTCAACTTGCAAGTGAAAAACCAGGAGATGTTTGTGACTGATAGATGACCAGAAAAGAACAATTTGGCAAAACCACTCTGCTTTAAAAAGAAGAACTGTATAATTTAAATGCTGCTGAATTTTGCCAGAAAAGTATGTGGCATAATTGCAAAGGAATGGGATAGTTTTATGGCAGTTAATAGGATGTATTGCCAACTGAGCACACTGAATTTGTGAGGAAAACTCTTGTGCCTCAAGGTGATAGCATCTACATGCCTTCCCTGATTCCTAAGTAGTACTGTTAAGAGTTAGCTTAGTTAAGGGGGTGGGGGGGAGTTGCCTCCAAAGCAAGCAATAATAATTACTAAAACCAAATGTAACAGCAACCATTCAAAAGTCTACAGAATTTTGTTATGTGTTTTCTATTTCTTTTCATTGTCTCCTATTATTAGGAGCTCATGCTCAAATGTTGATAAAGTAATTCATGTCACCCAGCCATCTATATCCTTCACTGTACCTGCAAATACAGGTGTGGATTTCAGAGATTTACTTCCTCTCTGGTATAAACACTTTCAGTGCTGAAGGACAGATAATGGCCTTTCCAGTTTTCTTGTCTTATACACGCATTGTCTTCCATGTCCAGCTATATTCACCATAAGTTTTCTAAGCATCCATTTTGATACAGCTGGAATAGAATAGAGCAGTTCTTTTTTAATAAACACAATCAGTTACTAAGTAGTGTCTAAGTGGTTTTTACTCACCCCTCAAATTTTTAAAGCAGGAGCTAAAAAACATGTGTAAGTGTAGTACTATTCAGAAAACGTTAATTGAAATAGGTGGTAGCTGAAAAAAAGTCTTTATTATAATTTCAGAAATCTTTGTATAATTAAAACAACTTTGGGGAAAACGATTTTAAATTGCTATTTTACAATTTGTTAAAAAATCCAAACATAATAATTTTGTTTGGAAGTTTGGAAATTTTCATTTATTGTTTAATTTATGAGCTTTTTTGCTCAACGCATTTTTTTTGTTTTACAGCATTTTGTACCATGCCAGCAGCAGGTGTGGTCAATATGTGAAAGTAATAATTTCCAGTGACTTCATAAGGTGACATGATGTCATATATCATTCTTTCAATATTGTTTCAAAACTATTATAAGTAATTTTTTCTAGTGACAGAACAGCTTGTCTTTTGTAGGTTTTCCACTTCACTTTTAATCATATAAACGTATATTGTACATCACTACTACTGTCGTGTAAAAATGTGACTTAACAGTTGAAATATTCCTCATTTTAGTTTAAAAAGAGTAGCTAGTGATTTAAAACATAAGATTATATCATGACATTCTTATTATGTTCTATCATTTTCTACCAAGCCAGCAGTGATAAAGCCTATTGCCTGTTGTACATGCAATTATTGCCCTACCATAAAACTGCATGGCTTCATAAACACACAATGTTATAAATTAACCAGAGGAAAAACTTATAAAAGTTCTTACAGGAAAATCTCCCTAGTTTCAGGGTCTATCAGAATTTTTCTAGTGGAAACTTCAAATGTTTCGTGTCAAAAAGATTTGGAAATTGATCCTAGTCTTTACAGATTGCACAGATCTGAATTTACAACTCACTTCCATAGAAAACAGAATCTTCACGATACTGGTTTTGCCCTGATTTTCTGAGAAAAAGTGTATTACATCTCCTCTGTGAGTGTTTCTGACCATCTGTCTTTTTGTGTGCTCATTCCCTTCCCCCCAAAAAACCCCAAAACAAAACAAAACCCTTTTGAACCCAGCAGGCTGTAGTAAACCATATTTGACAGAGTGGCAGTCTCAAAAGATCATAAGGTTCTACAGGTTTGGTGAAAATAAGCAGCTGTGAAAAGAGATGCTTGCAGTATCCTACTGCCCAAAAGGTAGAGCATAAGCTCACCCTTTATCGGACAGCAGATATTCCAGATATGACAGAGATCATGAGTACTGGACCTCCAACAACAGTATCACAAAGAGTCTGTGCTTTTCTAGACACAAGAATTCAATCTGGAAACTCAAATGCACGGGCATTTGGGCTTCAGTGCAGTCCTCAAACTATTTGCTTTGGCTCTTTATTTGGTATTCTTTATGATTAAATTGTCTGTCTTAACATTAAATATTACCAGTTGTTCTGAACTTATTGTCAGTATTCACTGGTATGGCTTTTGTCTTCTACCTGACCTTTACTAAAGGTGTAGATATCAATTCTTAAAAAGCAATTGTTTTGCAAAGATAGTTTTGAAACATTCCCATATCCTTCTCCATGGACACGCCTGCTGTTCTGGTTAGGTCATTGGTGCTCACTTTGTCAGGTGACATCTTAATATTTTTGATGCTATCTGTGCTGATAAGGCATTTTTCCTGGGATATACTACAGAGTTTTCTGTTAACATCCTTAAAACTGAAATCAAACGACATCTTTTTTCCCCCCTCATGTTAGTTTGAGATGTGCACTAATGCATGTACACCACTCTGGGCTAGAACATCACAGATTACAAAAATATACTGAAATTTTTATGGTCAACCTTATGGAAATCTGTCTCCCTTTGCACCATCTGTATTCTGAATTTCGTCTTCACAAGTTTTCTTTTGATTTCTTCCCCAACACAAAATCCATTTTCTTGATCTATTACTGCTTAGTTTTTCATTTCCTTTATATTTTGCATGCAGTGTCCAAAATACCTCCTGAAGGTAAGAGACACATTTACTTTATTGAGAGCTGTGATCTTTCAGCAATTACTTTTAGTGTTCAGAGTAGTGGTCTTAAGTCAGTGAGTGTTGGAAATGATCGTGTGGACCAAAGTCCAGGAAGTGTAGCACAGGTGCTGACAAGAGCATTATCTGGTTTATACAAATGCCACCTGGTCAGAGCAGATGGTAAACTGCCACAAAGCAAGTGAATGCTAAAATGTTGCTAATGCTCCATGCAAACAGGATGCTGGTTGATTTTCTTTAATTTTGTTGAGCTGTAATACAGCAACACAATCTGCTTGTGATTGGTAACCATGGTTATACTCATTCATAAATTCTGGTTTCATTTTGATAAGAACAGCTGTACTGACAATATAACTAAAATATACAAGGAGCAATATGTTTGCTGTCCGTGTATACCCTCTAAAAATAACTCATCTGAAATGCTGAAAAAGCGGTATTTGAAGCTATGGCAGTTCAGCAGAATGAGATTGCTGAAATTCTTGGCATCAAAATGGCAATTTAAAGTAATTAATAGTAACCACAGCAGCTGAAAGGAAAAGACTTACACATTCTGAGATTACCTACTTTGTTTACCACTTGTTATCCAACAGCACTTTTTCCATACATGAGCAAAATGAGACAGCTCAATTTACTTCCTGGGCATTACAAAAATGGTAACTCTTCTTACATAGAAAATAAGACCCAATGGAGTTCATTGTAGTGGTAAGAGGAATGCTTTTAGGAAATCAGTTCATAAGGTATTGCATCTTGACAGCTGCCTGGCCTTCCTACTTCTGATAAAGTACTCTGAAGTACTCACACCTGAAGGAATGACCCTAACAAAAACTGAACCTAGCTTTTATGGGTGGGTTGCGGTGGATCTGCAGTGTTTCTGGGAGAGCTCTTAACAGCTGAGTTTTGTCTTCCAGGTTGACACGATGGAGGTTATGCGACACCCTGAGGAAACAACTAACATGAAGCGGCAAACTATGGCTTCCTATTTTAGGGTACAAAAGTTAAATTGTAAACAAACATTTTGATGATAAGAACAATAGATATGTGTAAAATATTTGTGGGATTGTGAGATCAAAGAGAATAATAAGAGAATTCTTTTACTCTGTGTGAGACCTTTGTAGACTCATAAATTTTCTTTTGCTCCTTTTCTTTTTGTTTCCTAATACTTGCGCTTTTATACTTTTGCGGAGTACATTGATAACAGAATCTAGAGTCTAGACTATTTCCATCTAAAATGCTGGAGGTCTAGAGCAGGCCTCTTTGAGGACAGAAAACTGATTTTGTGAAAATAAAGTAGCTGTCATTACTAAAGCCTTCCTATTTTTTCACCAGCTTAGGCATACCTACTTTTAAAGATTTGTCATTTGTGCTAATAAGTAAAAACAATCCATCTTTTGGAAGTACTGTTGTAAATCGTATGCATTGCCTTTTTTATCAGTACTAATCCTGAATGGGGTAATGTGTATTCTGCATGTGTGTTTAAATCAAACAGGTATGGAAAAGGCATTGGGAGTATTGGAACTGGAAGGTTAGGAGTCAGGAAACACACATGGTAATCCAAGGCTGTTGGTTAACATTTTTTTCTTGCAGCCATTGCAGAGCAGAAAAGTTTTGAGCGGTTGGTCTGCACTTGTACTGTGCAGAATAGGGAAATTCACAGTGCTGTGTCAGTGTGGGTGAAAGCTTCATGCCATGTAGGAATACCTGTTTTCTTTGTTGTGCAAAATAGTGTAAGGACAGGCACAGAGGAAGCTGATGTATACTGAGATGTTGCCCCAGTGTGGAGGGTACAAGGACACACATTCAGACTTATTTGTGTAATAATACAAGTGTGGATTTAGAGTGCTCTTGCAAAGAACTATATAGATATCAGCTGTGTAGGGACTGTTAAAAAAATAAATAAAAAAAAGTGGAGTGGAGGAGTGAGTGTGAAAGTACAGCATAATATGTATGCAGCCTACAGCAAAGTGACCGGTCAACTTGGAATTGTACATGATTTAGAGATAGAGTGTATTTGCAACAAATACTTATCGTACAGTGGGTTAATGAGGTGAGAGTGGAGAAGAAGTATGAGTATTCAGAGGAGTCATTGGAAAAGCAGACATATATGATCTGATCACACTTCTTTCATTTTGGTGTAAAATGCAATGGAAAAAATTGTTTTCCATGTCCAGGGTGGATAGGAAAAGAAGTAATGGGCCTACATTTTAGCAGGAAGATTTAGGTTAGATGTTAAGAACATTATGAATAGTCGTGATAATGTAGCACTTCAGTAGATTGTCCAGGGAGATTGTGCAGTCTATATTCTCAGTGATTCTGAAAAAAGGATTAAATAGAGATGTGCCTGAAATGGTACAGATACATCTAGTGTTCTCTTTGGGCAGAGGACTGAACCAATGACTTCTTGCAACCCTTTCCCCATGATTTTCTGTGAATTTCTGTGATTGATTGTTTCACAGTAAAGCTTGTTCTTCTGTTGGCGGTATTTGATGGTCAAGTGTGCCTACAGTTGAATTACAGTTAGGAGATTTTTCAGTTCTTTTTTTTTAATATGGGCCGCCTTCAACTACAAAAATGTGGTATAAGGAGAGATGAAGGGAAAGGTGTAAGAAGAGTAATAAGAACTAGAATAATAATTTTTTTTACAGTTGAAAACTTTTAATAGGTTCTGGGTTTTATCCAAAAGCTTAAAAGTTAATAAAATGTCAATGCAGATTAACATTACTGATTAAAATATAATCAACCATTACATGCTGTTTACAAATATGTATCTCCTGCTTAAGTAGTTTCATTGCAGTTTTTGTCAGGTGTGTGTGTCTTTTATTTCCCTCTCTAGTATTCCCTCATGGATCTTTTATCCAAAATGGTTGTTGGACAGCCTCACTTTATCCGCTGCATTAAACCTAATGATGATCGAGAAGCACTGACGTTTTCTCATGAGAGAGTTCTATTGCAGCTACGATACACTGGAATTCTGGAAACTGTAAAAATACGTCAAAAAGGGTATTCTCATCGCATCCTCTTTGAAGAATTTGTGAAAAGGTAAGACTTCTATAGCATGGCTGTTGTTTTAAAACTCCATTCAGTAAAACATATTCTATGTTTTTAAGTACAGAAAGTTCTACAAACATTGGTCTTTACATGTGTGGTCTGATTCTCTAATGAGAGCAGACACTATAAAAGATAAAGACTACAAGAGAGATCTGAGCTCTAACAGAAAAGTCAGTGTGTGACAAGCAGTGAACACTTAGTAGCAAGCCTGTCCCAATGGTTCACTCAGTAGAGGCTGTTGCCTCTGCTTCTTAGTGGAAATTATGCATCATGCTCGGATAATACAAGGATTTGGGAGGCCAGT
The DNA here is from genome assembly GCA_035590275.1 of Ibycter americanus. Lineage (NCBI taxonomy): Eukaryota > Metazoa > Chordata > Aves > Falconiformes > Falconidae > Ibycter > Ibycter americanus. The sequence continues at coordinate 20,936,953 of JAVJGI010000064.1, read as the reverse complement.
GACCTTCAGCCATCATATGAAGAATGTGCACATGCTTAAGAACAAGCTGATATAAAAGCTTCAGATTTAGAAATATTCCTCATAATAGCTTCATAGCCTCGTAGTCATTTATCTTGGAGATATGAATTACAACCAGATCTCTGTTCACGTGAACCGTTGTCATAGCTACTGTTACTGGCTTTAACACTATTCTCAGTCTCAAAAAATTATAGATTTGATTCAGGAAATGCTATTGTCTTTATGATGAAAATATGTTTATATGATCATTATTGTTTCCTCTAGATTTAAAGTATGTTTTTTCTGTAGTATTTACTGTTTTCCAGTCTGTATGATTGATAATTCAATAGTGGAGCAGAAGCAGGTACCGTTAAGCAATCAACTACTCACTCAATGGTAGCAACAAGTAGTGAATGGCTAAATCAAATATTTAGTGATATTTTCTGAACTGGAGGTTGCTCATCCAGACAATACAGAGTTAATGAATCTACTGAAAGCAAGTCATTCATATGATGCTAGAGGGAAGGAGCTGATTATGTTTTTGAGAGAGACATAAACAGTTTCACAGGCCTTTCTAAAACCCAGAGACAGGGTTTTTTTTACGTGTGTCAATCAGTCATTTGGGCTTGGAAATCTGTGGTCATTGCAATGAGAAATGTTGAATGATAAACCATAGCTGAATCAATTCATTCTGAAAAATTATGAAATTTTCTGATTTATAATATATTAGTGTGCCAAATTAATATGTAGTAGGAAAACACTAGAGATATATATCCCAGGAAGGATAACTAACGTGTTCATTTGTCCATCAAAGCAATTTAATTTTCAGACATGATCTCCTTCAACTTTTTTTTGTGTTACATGACTAGTTTTAGTAAGGTCACACCATTCTGAAGCAAGTTTAACAAAGAGGTTAATTTCTGTGATCACTAACACATCTTTGCAACATCCTGAGGAGGCTAAAGGCAGAATTATTAACCTTAATTTATGTCCAATTTATACATAAGTGAACTAAGATTAACTCCACTGAAATTAGTGTAAATTGAGAGGAAATTAGGCCTCTTATCAGTAGATTCTTTTCACTGAAAAGTGCACAGACTTTGAATACAACCTTGAAAAGTAATGGTAATAATAGCAGCACTGACTGTAGCTTTGTATTCCTGCAAATAAGGGCAAGTTGTGTTTAACATCTTGTTAGATACTCCCCAAGTTTTCAGTCCAACTTGATGTCATTCTTTCAGGAAAAAAAGTCAACATGACAAGGGAAATGGGGGCAGAGAGATTTAGCAATTTGCCCAACAGCATAGAAGACTTCCTGAGTTCAGAATATAAATGGAGGGTGGGAGAGGGGATGTTCTTGCTCCTTTGTTCAGTTCATGCTTTATTTTTAAACAATTCTTTTCTGTTTTGCTCTTGGGGGGGTGGGGGGGGGGGGTAGGGGGGGCAGAACAATGCTTTAAAAAGCTATCAATTGAACAAGACACATTTTTCTTCAACTTACAGCCATGACTAGTCAAGTGTTTTTAGGAACTGAGTAGTTGAATACATAAAAATGTTTGAGAAAACAGGTCAAATGCTAAACAGATTGGCACTTCTTTGTTCATAATCAAAAAGACATTAGGCAAGTATGAACAAGAGTTTCAAAATGTCAGTAAATGTGAGGATATCAAAGATTTCTAAGCCAGCAAGTTAATTGGTATTTTGATCCTTTTGAGCAACTGAACAACAAAATGGATGAGCCAGCACTTTTTCTCCCTTGATGTTATTAAACAAATAGGTGTGCTTCTTATCTGCCTGTTCAATAATGCTGTTTTGTAAACTCTTAGCAGGAAATATGAGGACAAAACAATCAAAGGCAGGGAACAGAACCATTCAGGGTTTATCAGGTGGGAGGTAAACAAAAGATAAAGCTGTGTCTAATGTTACTCTTTACTGTCTTCTGTTTTCATGTAGAACAGATTATTTCAGTGTTGCAAACCTGGAGGTGTAGTTTATTGGGTTAATAAACAGATGGTGAGGAGAGGACTTAATTGTAAGTCATTCACACAATGTTTCTTCAGCCAAGTATACAACCATCTGTTTTATGTACGTAAATATACATATTCTTTTACTTAAAGTAGGAAAATGTAATCTGCAGCCCCTGTAAACACTGTAGACCTGTCAAGTCTTGGGCACTTCATCTCCATTAGCCTTGTCTCGCTCCCCATGCCATCATGTGACTGTCTTATGTTTGCTGTGAAGCAGCATGGCCCCTCTCTCAGGCTGGAATCCCACGTTTCAGACACAGGTTATTAACCTGCTCAGGCAGCCAGGGGTGCCTGGCTTGTGGGGCTGCATGGTGACCATGTGCTGCACAGCAGCTAAGGTGTGCTTTCTAGCTGGTACCTGCACTGAAAGTCCCACTGGATGGGGTGCTCCTTGCCGTATAGGAGTGCCCAGGCCCCTCGAACTTCACATGATGTGATGGGGTGCGCAGGTGTATCCTCACCACATATCCCCCAGCTGTATACACGTTTTCTGTACTGTGGCATATGCTGTACCATGGGTTGAAAGATAAGGGACTTCAGAGTCTATAGGTGCTAAATGCTGTCATGCTTGAAGTGCCTCATAAGCACGTAGGAACGTGTTGAGAAGTTTGGTACCAGTTTCATTTCAGGACTGTCTTTTATCTTCTCTGCCCATTTACATTCTGCATTAAAGTTCTCTGTATTGCATTAGGATGCAGGATAAATTTTTCCTATAAGTACTACTTACTCCACAGTAGCCAGATGATGTTACTCAGGTTATATGCTCATGGCAATACCAGTGTATTACTGTAACATTGATCCCAATGAGGTTGGTTCTACTTTTTCAATCTCACAGTGCAAATTTGCCTAAGGTCATTGTTGGTACACCTGGTACACACAGTCTCTAAACCTTCAGTGTTACATTTGTCATGACCATATAAAGCCACATAGACCTTAATGATTCACATTCTGCATTGAGTGGAGCTAGGAATAAAAACTGGTCACATATTACAAAATCCTGTAAAACATGTTACTTCAGTATGTGCTTTCTTCTAACCCCAAAAATTCAGTAGTGATAACTTCTTTATTATTCAAAATCGGGGAAGCACTGAATTAGATGTCAACACTGAGTTAGAGGTTTTAATGCAAACTTACTGAGTCTACACTGTACCAAAGTCCCTAAGTGATTTCTGGAAACAAAACTGTAACATCTCCCATATTTTGGTTTTACTATTATCCATGGAAATGTTTGTTGTTTGTTTCAGTGGCTTTAAGATTTCACCAGATCTGTATAATGTTCCTGTATGCTTTAAATATGGTAAACTGCTGTACCTTCCACATATACTTTCTAGGATCTTGTCATTCACAGAACACTGGTAAACAATTGCAGGATGGAGAAGGTAGGAAACCTCTAGGAGTGACGAGTCTGCTAACCCCTTATAAATTGTATGTGCAGAATGGAACAAATGTGCCTTTCTGAGAGTATTTCTGTGATTCTATGTTTATCTGATTATTTACAGCATAAGTGTTAGGTATCTGTTACTGAATTTCAAGAGTATCTGAGATGTTTTTTCATTTACATTCACACTATTTCATTCATACTCTCAATACAGAGTCAGATGTGATTAGTTGTATGAATTCAGATGTGAAAGCTTCTGAAAGAGGTGAGGTACAACCAATACAAGTTAGGAATTTTTGAAAGTTATTTAACGACTCTTTCAGTGCTAAAAACATGTTTGTTTTTAAATTTTCCAACTCCAGGGCTGAGAAGGAAAAAACATCTTTTGGAATGTTGAGAATCTCCCTACTATTGCTGGGAGTCTGACTAGAAAGGGATTTTGCCCTCTTGCACCTCATGCTTTTCACATATCATTATCCATTCTCCACCTCAGGCCAGTATATTTTGCCACAGAGATTTGTTTTAAAGAGAAAGGTAGATCATTACTTTTTTGAGTTTATTGTGTAGAATTGATGCTGCCTTTAAGTCTGGAATGTGAAGGGAACTTTAGTAAGAGACACTGGTATAGTAGTTAATGGTGCTGTTTGAATGCTATTTATTGAACGGTTCCACAGTTCACCGTTTAAGGAGGAGGGAGAAATTGAACCATTTGTTTACAATCAGTTTATCTAATCTAAACCCACCAACACTAAAATGCCTTGGCCATAGTCAGGTAGTTAATGCATAGCATCATTCTGAAGTTTTCGATATCTTAGCATACTTGGATGTCTTTAACTTTTAACCTTAACTCTGCATGTCCTAGCTTTGCAATTGTTGATCTGGGCTTAAATTCAACTTTTAAAAAATGTTGCTTTATGCCTAATGACTATTAAGTACAGTTAATCCCATTTTAATGTATGTTTTGTCTGGAATACTCTTCATGTCCATGAAGGATAGTTTGTAGTGCAGTGTAAGAACCACTGGTTAAGAAATACATAATTCCAGAGTTTCATCAGCTCTGAGAAATTAGTTCTGCTGAAATTACTTTTCTCTTACTTAGTCTTACTGCTACTGAGAAATTGATTAGTCAAGTACTTCTAGGAAACATGTAGATGAATGCGTCACGTGTAGGAAATTTTCAAGCAGGATGTATAACCCAAGAAAATAACGTATTTTAGCACAAGTATGTGTGTGTTTATGCAACAACACATGAAGGACCATAAACTTCATTTTTAAAAATAGAAATAAAAGTCTTGGCTTAACATAGAAGATCACTGAAGTTTCCAGTCTACTGCATTTTCTGCTGGAACAAACAAACACAAATATGGAAATAAAAAAGTAGAGTTGTGAAATTTTCATCTCATCTGGAAGCAAATGGGATTTCTAGTTCTACTTTTCTGAAATTAAATATCTGGTTTCTTCTCTTGGTGAAATTTAGTAAATAGAGGTCACTGTGATCTGTGTACAGTAGATTTCATAAGTATGATAGAGATGAAATTAGGTCAGTGAATCGAAATGAACAATTGTAGTTGCATGTGCCCCAAAGTTTTGGGTGCATTCCCAGACGTTTTCTCTACCGTTTCATCATGTACAACATTTGTACATTTTTACCAGATGCATTAAGGGGAAACATTTTACCTTCCTGCAAAATATTCTATGTGGTCCATTTCTGTACTAAGATTTTAGATTAGGTAAGATAATTGGATGACCCTGTGCTGTGCTGCCTGCCATACAGTTATCCTGAGCACATCAAGCCAAACTACTCATGCATGTATAGTTATATGATTCAGTCATGAAAACAAGCACCAGATAGAAAACAAAGTGTTTGCTTAAAAAAATTACATGAATTTGAGTTTGGAACACTACCTAGAGACCTTTTACTATGCAGAATGCAAACTCCAAAAGCAGGTCTGGAGGAGAAATAATCAAAAAGAAATTGCCAGTCTCATATTGCTAGACATGATTTCTGATGAGTGGAGTAATTTCTGCCTTATTTTTTATGACATAACTGAAAAGGAACAGGAAGACCTGTTATTGAAAATCTAACATTCCAGCATGTTTAGTCAGTTACAGGAGCCTTCTGTGCAGTCATTGGATCAATCAAAATGTTTGGAAAAACATAATTTAGAGGAAGTTTTTATGAAATATTCAGAGACAATATGTTTACATATACAGAAACTGAAGTTATTCCTATGGTTTGTGAAGTTACTGTCATTCTGAATGGCTTGCTTTCTTAGAACACAGATGAATTTATAAAAAATATTTGTTAAAACAGGATTTGATATGAAAAATTGGCATTGTTTTATTTATGTTTTTTTTCTGAATAAAAAAAGCAACTACATTGTACATCATGAAAGAGAGCTAATGGAGAGGGTACATTTGAAAGATACTGAAGTTTGTCATAAACAAAACAGTATAGTCAGGCATGTAAATTACATAGCTCAAAAGTACTTTTTATTCCAGTATTTGTCACAAATAAGAAGTCAACTTCTCGGTAATTAGAATGTTATTGGTAAGATAGTAAGATTCAAAAATGATGTGATTCCCCTTGACTGTTTTATTGCAGCAGTGCTATCTAAAAAACTGTTCTGTGGTTTTAAGATTCCCAACTAAAACATGCCTTAAAAGATGTATGAACAACCAGAAAACCGATATTATTGCTCACTTGAATCCTTCTTTCCTTCTAAGGAAGGAAAGAAGCCCAGGTTACATACATGTGTAAATAACATGACTGTCTAAACTGGCCTTGGAAGCAAACTGCAATTTAACATTAATGCGATTTCCCTGATGTATCGGTCAAGTATCTGTTGAAATTGCATGCTATCACAAATTGTCTGTGATATGTATATTTCAAATCTGAGTTTTATTAGTGCAACCATTTGTCTTGTGAAAACTGGCATCATTAAATAATAAGGTGGAGGAAACATACTTTTTTTCTTTTCTCCATACCTACTAAATGGCATGAGTCTTCGTATTTTGAAAGACTTGGCTAAAGAATTTGCAATATCATGTTATTGAGAAAGTCACTGATTAAAAATAACCAGTAATACATAATCTCCTGTCATTATTCAAAGCGGGCAATGCCTCCAGTTGGGGGGTATCTATGTCTCCAGTCCAAGACTGATTCCAGTTCTTCTGCCTTCAGATGTCATTTTGTTCCCGTTTGATCTTTATTGACTATTTTAGTGGTTCTTTTTGCTTTCTTGTGACAACTGGAGCTAATATCTAGAGATTAACTGGAGCTAATATTTGAAAATCATATTCTCCTGATTAAAAAAAAAAAAAAAAGGTCTTGATCTATTCCATTCTTTCTAATTGCTTCTCCATATTTTCTTCATATGAGGTAGGATATTTTCTTGCCTCTATGTGGCTACAGAGGAATCTGTCTTTGAGGTTTGCTGTTCAGATTCTTCTCTTTCTGTTTTAAAGAACACCTGATGGCTCTTTCCCATGCTGATAATTAGGAGAATGGTTTGCTCATCCTGCCAGTTCCTCTCAAACACAATGTAAATTGAATAGCACCTGTGGAAGTGCAACTTAATAAAGACCAAGACAAGACATGGTGCTTCATAAATGAGAGCTGAGGTGGCAGTTGCTACCATCTAACAATGTACATGTGCTAAAATAGCCTTAAATTTATAAACTAACTGGCACATGTTCTTGCAGTTACTTGACATAATTGTTTGCAGGTAGAGTTACTTAAATAGCATAAACCATTCTTAATTAATGCATGGTAGCTTTACAAGTAGGGTTTGGTCCATTCATTCTTAATTTAGTTCAAACATTTTGCATCCCTTTTTCATCAACTATTTGCACAATAATGTTATTTCATGTAATTGTTAGGGGTTGTTCTTTGCAAGGGAACGTGGACAAAAGAAAAGTCAATGTTGTTTAGTATAGGTCTGCTCCCAAGGCCACTAAAATTGATCATAATCATTCCAATTAATTGTTTATCTCAATCAAACAGAAAAAAGACATCATGTCTAATGATTTACAAACCTAATCATAACCACAGAAATCCTTGTGAGTAAAGAAAATTATTACATTCATATGAGAAGTAATTCACTTTTTTTTTCTTTAAAATAGCTGCTAGTTCTGTTTAACCATCAGCACTGATAAAATCCTTGCCAACATGATAGCAGTGACAGTTGTTTTAATTACACATATATATGACCTCTTCTGGAGGTGTGAAACACAGGTGGGTATTCATGCAGTCTGAGCATCTAGCTGTCTGTAAGTTAAGATTGATACGAGAGTTGCTTTTACTGTAAACTAATCTTTATTCTTCACATACAGTGGCAGCCTTTCAGCTTCAATAATCAGCTGGTATCACTGTATCATTGTACTGCTGACCCTCCTAGCGCTGGCCTTTACCTTCACTGTTTGAGAATTCTCAGTCTTTCTGTTAGGCATACTGAAAATGGGAAGCTCCCCTGTGTTCCCTTGGTGGAGGTGATCCTGTTACAAGCTCAAGAGCCTTGGACTTCTTATGTGGATTTATGCTTCCCAAAGAATGTCAAGGCCTTTTATATTTCTTTGTTAAAAATGACCAATACCAGTAACTAAAATATTGAAAGATTCTGAAATGCCTTTTTAGCATTTCTCAAAAGAAACGGGCATCAGGTTATGAATAACTTACTTCTGGTGCTTTTCTCTCTTTGGTACTAGTATTTGACGTCTGTCCCACTTCAGAAATCTGTAAAGGTCCATTGAACACCTCGGGGAGCACCTGCTTATTCAACAGAACTTGCAGACTTGCAGTGAGATGTAACTGTGCCAAAGTATGTTAGGCAGCTCTGTAGATGGCGTACTTATTTTAAATGTGTTATGCAAAAGGTTTTATTTTTGCCTACCTTTCTATTACACTGATTTCAAGCACTTTTCCTTTTCCCTGTCATTCATTCACTCATTTGCCTGAAAACTTCAGAACAGCCTTGCGTGTTTCCTGATTTGCACTGCTTTGTGAAAGACCTTTATGGATGATTACACTGACTGGGGATTTCTAGAATGCAGCAGATTCTTGTCACCACTGTGGTACCACTTATTTTCCTATGCTATGTATATGCTCAAATATCTGTTCATGACAGCTGTGCCACGATTTATGAAGAGGACTGAGTATAAGGGAGAATTTGGACTATTAGTTCTGGAGAGGCGGCTCTGAGCTAGAGAAGAGCAGTGAAAGTACATATTGATTGTCAAGTCAATTGTTTCTTTGTCACTTGGTTTTGCAGGTATTATTACCTTGCATTCAAGGCACACGAGGTTCCCCTTGGTAGCAGAGAAAACTGTCTTGCCATTTTGGAGAGATCTAAACTAGACAACTGGATTCTTGGGAAAACCAAGGTAGAGGTTGCTAACATTTTCTCAAGGATAGTATCCTTTTAGCAAAACATGTGTAATAGTGGTTTGAAAAGTACTGCATGAATAAACAAAAAAAGCAAGGAATTTGCTCCAGTTTGCCTCCCAGGTTATGGAGCTGCCCTCCGAAGCCAGCTGAGCTGGTGCTGCAAGAGGAGGGGTGTATTGGGTACCTCCCCAAGGCGCATTCTCCACGTGACTGCCTTGATAAGGACAGTACATTTGTCAGTGCCTGCTGTAGTAGTGCCTTCCTGAAGTTCCAACTGCTCTTAATCATGGCGTGACTGAAACTTCATACTCTGGCCCGTACTGTGAGCCTGGTTAGTACATTGTCCATTTGTGGAGTTTCAGGTGAGATCCTTCTGGCTCTGTCAAGAACATTTGTTCATGGTTTAAAATGGAGTGGATGACTTCTCTAAAAAGGATGTTATACAATATCTTGAGTTGTTTTACAGTGCACACAGGAAAAACAAGGAGAATTTTCCTGCTCAAGACCCAGATAAAGCATACGTAGCACCCATAGGATTTGCCTCCTGAAGCAGATTGCTGTTAGACAATATTATGTCTAAAAAAAAATTCAACCCAGGATTTATCTTCCCACTGTCAAGGAAGGCTATATTTCAAAATAATTGATACCTGAAAATATCCCCTTGGCCAATTTACTTTGCAAAGAGGGTAAATATGTGGTTTATTTTGCAATGGGGTGATTATACCTGGTTAGTGGAATAATGAAATTCCACAAGCACACTGAGAGCAAATGTTTGATTCACAAGATTGCTCAGTTTTCTCAGCAATGGTGCCCTAAAATAGGCTGATGTAAGACTAATGAAAAGGCAGAATACAAGAGGTTATGTTACTGACTGCATGTAATACCAATTTTTTAATTTTTTGTTCCATTTCAGGTTTTTCTGAAGTATTACCATATAGAGCAGTTAAATTTATTCCTGCGAGAAGTTATAGGGAGAGTGGTGGTCATGCAAGCCTATATCAAGGGATGGCTTGGAGCAAGGAGATACAAGAAAGTCAAAGAGAAGAGAGAAGATAGTGCTGTTACCATACAGTCAGGTAAATGTTCACATTCCCTGTTTCACTGAGTGTCTTTGCATTTCAAGTTGTTAAATTGCATGTACATTATTTATTCATTCATAACAGTTTATTATGAAATCAAAATAACCAGAGGTGCTTTTCTCTCCAGCTAATTGATGCAAATATTATTGATTTACTTCTAAGGCGTCATCTTAGTATTTGGTAATGTCTTTATTTAAATATTTTAGTATTTTGGATGTGATGCTTGTGCACAAAATGAAAATATTGTTAGGTGTGTCTACACTAGCATGCAGCACATAAATGAAATGCAGTAGCATGCTCCCCCCCCTACAATGTATACCAGAATTCCAGATAACATACATTGTGGGGTGGGCCTGAGAGGCAGATTGTCCGTAATTTAGCAGGCTTCCTTATACTGAATTTGGGGAGTTGTTGAGGAGGGGGGGGCAGTTCTTGTGCTGACATGATCATGCACCTTTGACTTTTGGGTTAGGACATCAGTGAGCACATGGTGACAATTAAAATTTGGATGAGTGAAGCAATGTTTGAAGTTGTGGGGATGTGAATACTGCAGTCGTGAACTCAGAGTTCAACATGTGGGTGGGTGGGGAAGATGTATTAGGGGTGGGGGCTGGAGTGATTATGGCAGGAGGGATGAAAGTTTCAGCACATCTCTGACTCTGTAGACTCTGTAGCACTTTCTTGGATAAATGTAATTTCCAGCACATGGTTTTGTATTTTTAGCCTGGAGAGGATATGAAGCTCGCAGGAAGTACAAGGAAATAAGGAACAGAAGAACTGATGCTGCTATACATATTCAAGCAGGTAATTAAAACATTATTTCAATTGCCAACACCTATTTTGCTGTGGGTGATTTCATGTCTCATAGCCAAGAGAAATACATGCAGTCCAAACAAAAGCTATCAAAAACATTACTTCTGATTGTCTGTTCTTCAGTATCAAGTGACATCAGTGACAGGTATCAGGCACTTTGGGCTTTTTGTAAGTATGTCTCTGGAAGCAAAACATACTGATTAAAAGCTATTGAATTAATTCTTTAAGATTCTTCTGAGCACAGTCAGTATGATTCAACTATTTGTAGAGCTGGTATGAAGCACTAGATTGATTTGACTAAAAGTGTGAGTGGGAAGCACTGGACATGCACTTCTCTGTCTTTGTGTCAAGCCCTGATCTTGGCAGGTTGCCAGGTTTTTGTTTTGACTGCTTGCTGGGTTTGCCAGTTTTGGCCTATCTTTTGACTCTCTGCCAGACTCCTATGCAGCTATATCAATATGAATTTGAATATACTTTAAAGAGATTATTGGAGGAACAGGCCCATAGGGCTGTGTAGGTCTCTAGTAGAGAGCAGGGTACCATATGGCACAGAAATCTAAGAACCAGGGCCATGAACTCAATGGTGTTTTCAGATGTTGCCAATATGAAGCAGCCTCCATATGATGCAGTGTAATACACCTTCCCTGTCCAACCCCAGTTTGAAAGACTGTAGCTGATCAAAAATGTAGCAAATGTGTTTACAGATAAACCAAGGTACCAGCTTCCTGCGCTATAATTCCTTAAGCTTTGTCACCTCTCTATTCTGTATCATATAGTCTAAAGTCAATCTGAAAAAGATGTGTTCTAAATACTGTTTTGCTTTGTTCTCAAGCCATTTCGAGTAAATTAATTTGTTTTTCTTTTGTCTAAGTTTGCTACTCTGAAATTAAGCATCACTGTGACTTTCAGCAGAAAACAGAATATCAGTCTAGTTACAGAAAGGAACAAAGTATCATTAAGATAAAATAATAATTTATAGCTTTGCATGCATATTGTTATGCATAATCATGAGCTCGAGGGTTAAATGCAGAATACTCTATTAAATGGAGGACTGTTAAGGAGAAATTTTTCCTTTCATTGCAACAAGCACCGAAGGACTACATAAGCACTCTCTCCCCTTCTTCCTCTCCTTTGTGTTCTCATTTTCTATTGTTTTCATGATAGCACAGAGAGTAGATCTTAAAGTACCCCCTGCAACTATTTTCTGGAGTATTTTCTATATTTACACTTGGTCATATCTGGACTTTGATTTCCTGCTTACAATAACCTTTTGCTGTAAAAAGGAAAGTAAAACTGTTGACTCAGCCCTGTCCCACTATTACCAGTTCCTTAGGATGAGAGTTACCTCAGGTTCACTAGGAAGCTGGTGTTTAGCAGTAGCACCTGGAGACTGTAGGGGACATTCTGCCTTAGAGTTTTATCCAGCCAGATTTCTTAGGTGTGTAGGAGATGCAGACTCATTACTAGCTCTTTAGAGAAAGCAGCTGATCTGTTCTGCTGTTTGCACACATGGGAGAGATTCAGAGCTATGTTCCTTCCTGCCATCTCTTAGATGCTGCGTTGAACATTGCAGGGTAGAGGCAGTGGGAATGTACACATATCCTTAAATTTGGACACTTCTATTGAGCCCTCTGGACCTAACGCTGTTAGCACTTTTCCCACCAACACGCACACTGTCTTCCTTTGTGACCTGGCACTTGACAGTTTCAGTGATCAGTCTGGGTGAATAAGCACTAGGACCACAGGGTTAAGTGACACAGCACACCTTTGTATTAATTAGGCTGTCTGCTCCTCCTATGTTTGGCGCCACATTCAAAGGGTTATTATAATAATAATAATAATAATAATCCTCAACACATTTCTGTCTGCCTTTGGATATCTATATCTAGGACTTCCTATCTCAAAATTCTTCCTGTGCACATTTTCTCTTCTCTACATGCTAATTATTTGGCGTTTCAAATCAAAACTCATGCTTGCTAATGGTGGCCATTTTCCAGGTTTTAAAATACACTGACAGTCTTTCTGTTGTTTACATTACACTGCCCAAGTACCTAGTGACATGGAGACAAAAGCAACTCCAAATCTCTCCCTTCCCTGCACATCTAATAATGACAGTGTGTAGTTCAATGCAGCTTTTCAGTAAAATGGAGTATGATCACCTTTGTATTTTTTCTTTTAATGAGCCATTTCAGGCAGTGAGATAGATTGTTTGCATTTGTCATCCAGACATTAGCAAAACCATATAATTAAAATATATGTACTTCCCTCTTCTTTCCCTCCCCGCCCCCACCCACCCACCCACCCACCCCCCGCTCAAGCACAAGCAGGCCTTGAAATTTAGGAAGCATTTGGCTTACATGTTTCTACAGAACAGCGCATATTGAAATTTGTTTTCCTTTCATCTCTTTCCCAATAAAAGCAGCCGCTCGGCTTATCCCTTTAGCTTCCTCAGAACTTCCTTTCAGAATTCCCGATCTATTACAGCACATTCACATACCAGAAACAAGATGCCTTTTCATGCTGTCAACCTTTTTCATCTGAAATGTAAATTAATTCTTGCTGGTACGCTTTGACAGAGATCAAAGTAGGGGTATTAACCTTATTGGGCCTTCTCTTCATCAGAATCAGTTCCAAAGACTGCGAGGGTACTGTTAGGAGGCCAGTCTTCACTGTTATCTATGGCCCTCCTCCAGGCAGTCCTCTGTCTACAAGTCAGCATTTCAAAGGCGCTGATTTCTTTTGTAAATGACCTTATCATTACTTTAAACTGTGTGAAAAATGATTTGCCTGAATAATTCTTGCAGGATTATCCTGCTCATTTTAATTGTGGGGGGACTTCATTCAGATTCCAGGATATTGTTTAAGTGGTTTTGACAGCGAGTGATCATAGCCTGATATAAAGGAGGAACACAGCTCCTGATTGGAAACCTCTTGACTTGTTCAGATCGTTCATTTCTTGCAAGTCAGTCTTTGAGGTAGGCTGCATTTGCATTTTAAAAATAAACAGATGCCTTTCAAATACATGAGCTGGTGGTCTGGAGATCTCTGTGGGCCCAGCAGTTCACTATCCATTGAAGAAATCTTGGAAGAAAAAACAAACTTAGAAAAAAAACAACCCTCACAATATACATGAGGATACAATTCCTTAGTGTATTATATTACATGAAAAAAAGTCGTTATTTCAGATAGAGGAAAACACCCTTGCTAGAAAACAAAATATTTGTGAATTTAAATTTCGGTGGGGAAGAAAACGCTACCGTACTTCAGCATATCTACATCACAGGTTCTCAGAATACACAGACGTTATTAGTCTGACGGCTAAAATGGTACAAAGGATACACAGGGTCTTTCCTGCTTCTTCCAGTCACACCTTTCCCACCTGTGAAGGTTAGAAAATGTTAATTTTTAACTTACAGACAAATTGTAAAGAACGATTTTGTGTGAAGTGTTTGAGTTAACAATACTTTGCACTTCCGAGTATTTCTTTGTAATTGGGATTTGTATTGTTTTGATTTACATGTACATAAAAGGAACAATATTTTGTTAAAATAAAGAATTTTTTTAAATTATGTTGCCAGTTTCACAGCTGGTTTAAATCAATGTATATCCACTGAATCATCTGACTGAAATGTTGCTGCACTGATTTACCTCACATGCAAGTCTCATTTAATGTTTCTTTGTGTTAGAATAATGCATTAATTAGAATTTAAAACAACAGATAATACAATTATAGAAGTATATTTTCTAGTTATAATAGCATGTATTTCCATTCAGTGTGACTGTTGTCCCAAAAGACTTAAGGGAGGATTTTAATCTGGTTATTTCATTTGTGAACTGACATTGCCAAAATGCCAAATGAGTGGTGCATGCGATTCACTTAGATCTGAGGTGACATCACTGAATTCATTTTAATTAGGCCCACTCTAGCCATCTGGAATATACTGTGCAGCTCTGGTCAGGACTGAGTTTAACTATGCTTCCAGAGGTGAAAGGCAAATGACTAATCCATTGAGCCACCATCTCCTCCTCCAACACGTGCTCACACACTCACCATATGTCACATTGTATTGGAAAATTCTTTATCAAGAACTCAAGATTGGGGCTCTTTTTTTTTTTAAATAAAAAGTAATGGATGTTCAGAAGGAAACCAGATGAAGCGTCCTTTCATAAATTGCTCTCTTCATGTAACTTCTGCCCATGCAATGCTGCTCACTATTTACGTATCTCTAACACATGCTTCTGGCAAAATTTACTCCATTGTAATAAAAAAAAGAGGGCCAGAGAACAGCTGTAATTTACTATTTTACATTTACAATAAATGTAAGCTTTTAATAAAAGCGTTACCTTTGGGATTTTCAGCAGCAAAGATTTAATGTTGGCTTCAATAGAAGACAAGGAAGTGTTTCTTGACCCTATATTTATCCATCTATTTATATCACTATGTACGTGTGTGTGTACCTGTATCTGCCTAATGCTGTTGTATAGATCTAAGAATTGCATGAGTAAAATGTTCCAAAAACTTCTAAGCATTTTATAATATATCTAAAAATACAGATATTTTTTCCCCTCTGAAAATAATAACCACTAAGTAGCAGATCCAGTTTTACTTTTTGATATAATTAAATTTCTTCCTTTTAAATATATTGTCACTGTAAGAACCGTTGTATATGTTTCTCTTAATGGCAACTGAACTGACTTATTGTATTACCTTGATTTTACATTCAGGGCAAACTGGACTGGTTTGTACAGACTGCACAGCTTTGGCTAACTTTACTCTTCCATTTCTTTGTGTTCTTTACTAGCTTAGGGCATCTGGTAATCCTTCACTTTTAGTATCTATCTCTAGTAACCATTAAAAGCCTGCTGCTCATGCACAGGGAACATATTAGAAGAAGTGAGAAGGCCTTATGGTTTTCAAGTATGAGGTCCTATATTCTGTCCCCATCTCTGGGTTAAGCTCTGTCAATGTGCATAAGTCTGCATTTCCTTTTGGTTTTCCCTCCTGTCTTTCAGGAGATGAAAAGAAGACCATTCTTACTGGATTTCATGCCCTTGCTAAAATCAGGGACAACAATGTACGTTGTCCAACAGTACATTGGAAAACCTGTTCCTTTCCCTTGCTGATACTGACATAGAGTTTCAGTCATCTTCACTTTTTTGTCTTTGACCAAGTCTCAAGATCGGAGACTTGGTGCATGATAAGTAAAAACCCTATGTCCAAGTGGTGATGTACATCAGTGACTCCAGTCCTGATGGCAGCCTTGTTGAGTCGTCCTAGTAGTCACTGCTTGTTACTGATAATTACTGCTTGTATGTGAGAACTCACGACTTGCTTTCTCATAATTCTTCTGCCAGAGAACTTAAGAGTTGGTTCTTTTCTGCTATTAAACAGGCATCACCCATTATCCATCAAGAGTGAGAGGTGAAAGAGGGGAGGTATTCATGGGACCCAGCAAAGGATGTGACTCTCCATCCTTTTTACTGTTCATTAGAATTAATTTGGCATGGAGTGAAGAATCAGATTCATGGGCTCCAAATCCTCTCAGATGTTGTTAGTTAAGCTGCTGAATGCTCTTTTAACTAGGCAAATTAAGAAAGTGATATGCTGTTCATAGCAAATCAACTTCTGGTTACAAACTACCGTGATATCTTCTCTTCAGCAGACATGAGCTGTCATTTCCAAGTTGCTGTTATATGCTATTTTAGGTGGTACTATAGATTAAAAATGTGTCTGTGTAGAAAATGTCTGCTTAACGTGATTTTTTTTTATGACTGAGAATGAATCCTTCTGCTGTTCAAAATACTACTTCATCTCCTTTCTTTATACTTCTTGTATAGACCTGTGATTGTTTAGCTTTGATCTTTCTACATTGTGCTTCACAATTTGCTCTGTAACTATATAGTTCCTATGGGAATCAGGGGGAAAATGCCTGGACTTTTTCTATCTAGAATTGTGCAACATTCTGTGTAATGTATATGCCTTGGTACTTAGACCTTAACCTAAAGGTTTTTAACTGCAGACACAAAATTTCAGACTCCCTGAGGTAAGTATATTCTTGGTTAGCTAGGTGCTGGAGCTGACAGAAAGCTTGCTTTGTGTGAGAATTGATCAGTACAAGAAGTAAAAATCCATGTCCTAAATTGTGGCACATAAAACATTTAACGCTGAGTTACTAATAGACGTGCTAAAATGTCAGTTCAGTTCCTATGTTGCTTTTCAGATCCTGTAGTCTTTGGCTATGTAAAGATCAGGGTTAAAGATACTGTTGCTGGAAAGTTTGCAATATAGACTGGATAAGGTGAAAATGAGGTGACAGCTGGTAATCATTCTTCTTCAATGATGCAGTGATTGTTCATGGAGCAGTAGCAACATGAGTCTGCTAATTTCACACTCTTTGAGCCAAGTGCTTAGTGTCAAAACCAGCACCAGTCAGTAATGCAAATTGCTGTGATGGAGCAGCTTCCCAGCCTCTCAGACTCCCCCAGTAGAATTCTCTGCATATGCATTTCTTTTGAAACATTATAGATCCAGTTAATAAATGTTGAAAAGATGCAGTCCTACTAATGCTCAATGAAGCTTTTGAGGGAGAGACGAGTTTGTTTATCCTGCTGCTGCAGTTATCCCATGAGTCAAAGGGAAAGTAGGAAAAATACAGCCATTTACCTGCCAGATTCAAGGTATTCTGGAAGAATGTTAGAAGCCAGCTTGCAGAAGTTAAGTTGAAGAGGAGTTGATTTTGAAAATACGTATGAAAACAAAAGACAGGGTAAAAACTATGTTTATTAATCAAATATAGCAGGTTTTATGTAGTGAGTGAGGAAAAGACCAAAATGGTTATGCTGACATTAATAAGAGTCTGTGGGAAAACGAATTTTAAAAAATAAAATCATGGTAGGTATCCGCATTGACGTTATAGACACACAGACACACACACAGACACAGACACAGACACACACACACACACACACACACACACGCAAAGAGCAACTAAAAGCTGAGAAATTACTAAGGATAAAACTGAAGTTTATCTTATTAGTTCATTTGTTTCGGTGCTTTTTTATCTTTATAGTAGTCCATACTGACTGATACTCATCATGTTTCAGCTGCAGAGAGGTGGCTGCTGGCCAGCTGTCTCTGCTGCCAATATCGAAGTAGGCTCCTTGTCTGGTCAGTAGGGGATAGTTGAGGATTGGAAGCCTGATCACATGGGGCAAGTGAATGTTTGCCTCATCGCTGCCAGGCAGGCAGACTTTTTCAGGCTGATTATTAAGGGCAGAAAGTTCCTCACCCTCACGATACCTGAGCTCTGTACTCGGTACAACACCTCAGCAGGCCCCGCTTCTGTCATGCCTTCTGTAAAGTGAAATGCTTATTTATTTTAGTATCTCTCATTAAAAGGAAATTTTTGCAGCTTCTTTACCCTGGAAACTTCCGTAGCACTGAAACACTTAGTCTGTTGCGGTGCATTGCGTACACCGCTTGAACTGTTCAGATGGTTTTAATTGTCTTATATTGCACGAATAAGTGCAACACCACATATTTTTGTGGAGGTAGGTGGCTGAAAAGAAGACCGTTAACACTATACAGGAATTAAGATAGAAGAGAAGGGATTCGTTACAGCCCTTTCCTAAGGGAAAGAGCAGATGCAATCAAGGTAGCTCTATTTTGTTTTCTCCACCATCTTTTTATTACACAAAAACTACCATCAACGAGGAGTAAATTTATGAGTAGTTAAATGGAAGAAAAGGGAAATCAATCAATTATCTCTTAATTTGGTAATAATTAAGAGATTGTAAATTCTACAGGGTCTTTGTTCTCTCTTGTGTAGGTAATGTCTACTTCTAGTGTTCTGATCAACTTTTCTGTTCTAAATTTATTCTATATTCTATATGTATTCAACCTCCTGATTTCCCTTTGTAATCTACAATGTTATTTTGACCCTGATCCTGCATGCCCTAGACCCCATTTCTGTGCCTACCCTACATCCCACTGTAATATTTAACCCTGGACTCCAGGAACACCAACGAGAGGGCTCTTCTCCTCCTCCTTTGAGAGTAATTAGTCCCCAGACCGACTCTGCTTGTGCACGTGTTTAGTGTGCTTAAAAGCTTATCCCGGACAAGGAAATTTTTTTTCACCTCATAATCATGACATTTCCTGAGCTTAGCTCAGTTTTGTGGTTTTTTTTTTTTACTTATTGTCTCACTGTTTAAATTGCAGTCCTGCTACACTAATAAACAGCTCCATTCCCTCACAACCCTGAGCTTTCTTATTGAGCAATTGCTTGTTGTACACTTCAACTATGGCATTGTTCATTATTCAGCCCTTTCTCCCTTTTTATGAAGGTATTTCTAATTCAAATGCTGCTTGAAATAAACCCTACACAAAATAATATCTAAAAATTTGTGGGTTTAAGTGTACCTTGCAATACTTTTTAGTCTTTTGTTCTAAGTGCAGTATGTATTCCTGTCTGTGGTTTGTGCTGGAGCTTTATTACTAACTGCTTACAGGTGTCAAGAATTCAAGCAAATTCATGTCAGATAAAACTACAGAAGTAATTCAGTTATTTAGGTAGCCAAGTCCAGAGACAGTCCATTGAAATAAAGGATATAGGTATCTTCAAAATGTTTTTTGTTGCCATTTTCTTTGCTGTTTCATTTCACTGCACGCTTGCTACTTCATTTAGTATTTCTAGGGATCGGTTTGTTCTGCTCTTTTTTTTATGAATGTTATAAATTCCTATCTCTGTAGATATTTTTTTCCTGATTATTTGTATGAAAGGTATTTTTAGTGTTTTATTATGGTTATGGTTAATTGAAAAATAGAAGACATTATTAATTTTTCTAGTTTTAATTGAATATATCTGTCCCTGGCTACTCACCACCCTACCCCACAATAAAAGCAGGTAAAACTTCTGATTCTGTAAAATTCTGAGTAGCTCAAATCATGGGAGTTGTGATTAAAGAAGGTGTTTTGGGAGTGATTTTTCTACTATGTATTTTAATACATTTTAAGTGGGATTCCTATTTAAATTAGACATGTTCTCATTTCAAGACCTGTTTTCCTTGCCTGGGCTGTGCCAAGTGGTCACTATAACAATGACAGTGTAAGGCCCTGTATAATTTCCAGCTGTTGTTAACTCTGCAAACATTGGAGCCACCCCTGTGAGGTGCTAGGTGTTCTTTCTGTCCACTGACTCAGTAAAAGTTGAGGGCATGCAGTTCTGCGCTGCAGTCAGGTGCCAGTCTGCATTTCAGGCTCTGCAGAATTTTTCTCTGATTCATAACTATGTTTTTTAGCTTTCAGGGGATATATTGTTCGTAAAAACTACCCAAGACTGGAAAAAAGCTCTGGCTGTGTAGCAGATCCCCAGCTTAAGAACAGCTGCTCTGCTTCTGATTTTGGCTGTGAAGAGCACTGGTGAGTTGAATCCTCTGCTGTCTATTATCTAACAGAAGTCATTTTCCACACAGTGAGATCTGAAAGTAGCAGGCATGTCATCAGGATTCAGCCAGCTCTTAGGGAATCTGCCATTTTCTGAGGATGAGCACCTGTAGATTAGCCAGTCGCCCCACCAGCTTAGTCATTTTAATATTCTCCCAGTTACCAGAGTTAGATTTATTTACTGTGTTGTTTGTCCTGGGTTGCTGTCCTGTTTCTGTGCACTTCTTGGAAGTGCCCAGAATACTGTAGACTGCAGACAGGATTGCAAGTGCTCAACATTTCAGAATTGTCTGCGGTGCATGTTATAAAATTCTCAAGAGTAGAAAGTTACCCTTTTGTGTCTGTAAAGCTCCATTCAGACCATCAAGGAGATAGGGAAAAGAGCTGTAAAAAGCAGATGGACAAGTCACGGACAGAAAACCTAGGAATACTGTAAACTGTAATAGTGGTGCCCTCCTCTTTGTAGAGGAAGGGTATTTTAACCTTCTTTACCAGTGGAGTCACTCCAGACAAATGTTCCCCCAACACTTCCTTGGGTATCAGAGGCAAGAGAGATCTGTTACGTCTTTAGCTGTTATCAAAGTCTGTCTGTTGGAGGCAGTGTTCTAGGAGAGGTGGCTGCATTTGCTGGATTAATCCCTTTGATTAGCAAGTTTCAGCAACTAAGAGTTATGAGATCTCTCCTGCTGTGGCGTGGGCATGAGGACATCTCAGTGCTTCTTCCAGTCCTAATTTCTGTTATTTTATATGCTTCCTATATAGCATATAAATGCAGGTTCTGTTACACCTTTTCAAAGTTCTCTGAGGAAATCAATGACTTACTTGACTGTAAGCAGATGCTGTTATTCCATTAAGAACATTTGGGTTTTGTTAAAATAACCATTAACTTCTCCAAAATGGTATTTCTTTCTCTGTGTATGCTTGTAACCTTGAGTTATGCTAACCTCCATGCTAACTTTGGTTGATTTAGATTGAATAATGTCTGCTACGTGCTCTAGTGCATTGTTACAGGATTTTTTTAGGTGTTAATCACCTGCATTCTTGTAGGTTAATAGTGGTCCAGAATCTCTTCGTTGTAGTATTCTGTTTTCAGCAAGAAAAAGATTCAGAATATTGGACAAGGACTAAATAAATACATAAATGTTTTTGGTGATTATTTGCAGGGCAAAGAATGAGCCCACTGCAATTTACCATCATATCTCTGTCTTTCTGTTGCCTCACTGCTCACTGGGGCAACAGGTTTCCTAATTTATTATTTCCTTCATGTGCCTGCAGCTCCTTCTTAAGTACTTAAGGGGTGTGTATCTTGTGATTTCTTTAGACCTAATGATGACTGCATGGTCATTTGTTTTCCAGTCTGCACTGGCAGTTAAAAGCAAGAGCCAATACGCTGACTATTATCAGTTTTCTTTGGCATCCCAAATTATAATTATTTACAATGTAAACAGACTATTTTTTTTTCTTTTAAGTGATCTAGAGCTTTCACCTGGATTTGTTTGTCTTATGTGTAGTTAGCCAGGAATGGTTTTCTTCCCTTTTTTCATTAGGCTGTTTCTGGATTTCCCTGTTGCTCTCCAAACAAATGTATTTTTCTGTATTAGGTACAGCTTTCTCAATTGTACATCCCTTGAGATTCACGAACATTTTATGGTTCACTAACTGATGAGGTGAATTTGAGCTCTATGAAGCACAAATATACAGACCTTTAAAGATATTCAACCACTGAACTTAACATTGAAGTCAATGTCTAAATGCCTTTAGATATCTGGCTGGAAGGTGCCCATGTAAAATACATTGGCCATTCAGGTCTTGTACCCAGTCCTGATTGCTATGCACAATCAGACAGATGAATAGATTTGATGAATACATTCTTTTGCCTGGAGTTGTTAAACTGCCATTACTGCTGGCAGTTCTGAAGTTTTAACCCCAACAAATATTGCAGATTATTTGCCTAATCCTGTAAATTCCTGAGCAGTGGCCTCAGGTTCCGGTGATTTCAGTGAGACTTGAAAATGTTCAGCATTTCACAGGTGATGTTCAGAATCTTGAAACTAAATCCAATAACTTACTTCCCATAAATCAAGCTTCACTTCCATGTGTTACATGTAACACAGTTACAGCAGTTACTGGGCTGTTGTGTTTTAAGCATACAACTGTTCAGTCACACAGGAAACTTGTAGGAAACAGGAAGGCTGCTGAATAATAGTGCAGGTGTTTAACACAGTAGCTGGTAATCTGTCCCTAGAGAAGACAGCCTCACATACCATGGAACTAAAATACAGAATAATGACATACTCTTTTCTCTTAATTTCCTTTCATTTCTTTTCATTTCTTTTATATTTGTTTTGTTTTTCTTCTAACTGGTAGTTTTGGAAAATGAAAAATGAGCTTAAAGGTACTCGGGATCAGAAAGCAAAATCATATACAGTTCTGTTCTGTTGTATGCACAGGAATAGAACTATACATTTAAATGTATGACAACTTGCTGCTTTTTCAAAGATCTGTTAAAAAAGAAGTTACAGTATTATAAGATATATATAAAGCATTCAGTTTTACTAAGAAATTAATTTCAAAGTGTTTGGAAGAAACAGGCACTTTAAAAAAAATTGAATTCCTTCAAGGAAATTTAATCTCTACACCTAGTTCACGCTTTTCAGTCAATGAATGCAGGACATAAGCAAATTTGAGCTAATAAATGATGTAGGTTGCTCATTAAATGCACACATCAGTTCATTTAACATTGCAGTTAAATTTTTCCTGCACTTATATGCTTGACTTGAAAACCAGTCTTAACTGTTCAAATGCAAAAATCTTTCCTGTATGAACCTGATGTCACAAGTAACTACAGACACTTTGAGAATTGGCAGATATCTCTGATAGGAGTAGAAATAGGTATAGGAAAATAATGTAAACATTGGCAGGGTAGCGGCTTTGTCTCATTGAAAAAATATTTTTTCATCCTCTTCCACAAAGCTATGGAATTGCCTGTGACTCCTACCGAAAAAGGGTCATGGGATTAACTGTACACTTGGGAGACTGACACTTAAGTCTGAATTCCCCCCCCGAATTCCCCCCCAGAGGCCAGTCTGTGTATGTAACACTTGCCAAAACTTTTCTCGACATCAGCCACTGAGAGGAACCTGCAGGCCTGCATGGTGTGAAGGAAAAGAATCACAGTCAAAGCCTTCCCCAAAGTAGCTCATTCAAGATTTAAAAAGGGCAGAGGTACTTTAGGGAGCCAAACGTGGTCAATATTAACTTCAAATAAGGAAAGTGAAAACCTTCCAGAGCCCTTCTGACAACCCTGCTGAACAGCAGATTTACCCTTCTGCAGAGAACAGAATAGGCAGCAGAGAACGGAGGAGTGTGACAGGGTTTCCGCTCTCACAGGGCCAGTGCGGACACTAGCCTCACCTCGGTTCTCCATTTTATAATTGGTCATTGCATGAAATGAAAGATGTCATTGCAGCATTTTGCAATGGCATAGCTCCAATTTCAAGTTAGTATTAGGAATCTCTTGAGCTAATTAGGAATAATCTGTGGAGAAGGAAGAAGTAATTTTCTAAAATGTCCTGTGATTTTTAACTTGTTAGACTGACAAATCTCTAGTGAATGTATTTTTTCATAAAGGTTCTTGTTCTTAGCAGGATAATCTACAGTTCAGTGACTAAGGACCTTAATCTACACTATGTCGTTCATGTTCTTGTTGAGACAGAGCTGTCATCCTCAGATATCTTTAAATTCCTTTAGAATCTTGTCAAAGCATCTGTAACCTGTATGTTCCACCATCTTCTTATCCATTTCCCTCCCAAATGAAAATTGTGTTAAATAGTACTAACCTGATACTTACCTTGGAAAATACTTTCTGTATTGTTCTGTTTTTCCTCTAGCTCACTGACTGCTAAATATCACAATATAAGGTAGCTATACGTACATGATCAGTGGCCTTGTACTATGCAGTACAGCAGAAAACATTGTTTCCACGTAGTGACTTTGTTACAGGTCAGTTATGTCTGTGCCTGTCAATGAGTATCCGTTGCTCCTTTGTTTCCTTATGGAGCTCTGTATGTTAAAGGACCCATGTCAGAAGATACCTGACATCAACAGCACTTCACACTCTTGAGTCAAATTCATTGTGATTTTTCTCCTTACATCTTTCTCTTTCTAGCTAGTTGGTATCATGTTCACGTTTTGGTCAGCATAGGTTCTCAAAAACCATTCATTTTAGTAAAACTCTCGACAGTCATGTGAGACTTAGGTAATCAAGATTGGATAATAAAGCCTGAAGAAAACTACACAGGCATACCAACTTAGGTATTTGGAAAGTTATGGATAAAGAATATTTATCAGTGTTTCTTTGTTCTAAAGGAAGCATGCATCTGAAAGTCAAGTTCCAGATATGGGTCTGTTTCTACTCGTTAATGGCTTGGCTGATGAAGCAGAATCCGATTACTAAATTTGTATCAGTAATTTGTATCAGTACTAAGTGAGTGATGGTTACAGGGGTTTAAGAGGGCAGGATTAGAACTAGAAACACAGGTACATGGACTGTAATGAACCATAAAATGAATGTCAGTCAGTAATGGCACCCTGCTCTGAAGTTTACATTGGGCAGTAGCAATGAGGATACATACCTCACACGTGCATCATAACGTCTTCTCATCACTGCTGAGACCTCAGTTAGTGTAGTATATTAGACACTGCACTTCAAGAAAACGAGCAAGTCAGCAACAAAAATGATCACATATCTCTATAAGCCATGATAAGGGGAGATATCAAAGGGAAATGGAAAACTGGATGCATGTGATATCGTTTCTGCAATTATGAAAGGCTGATCGGAAGAGGAAAGGAACAAACTGTTCTCCTTGAGAATCGGGTGAGTAATAATGGGCTTGCATTGTAGCACAGGAGAATTAGGTTAGACATCAAGAAAAGCTCACTGATGGTAAGCTGAGTTAAGCCCTGTGTAGGTTACCTTGGGAAGTTCTGACATCTCTATCACTGATATGGGGATGGATTAGATGATTTGTCAAGATTCTTTTTACGATTTATAAATACAGAGTGACTTCTTGAAATGTAACATCTCTGCGCTAGTGCATTGCAAGTCAGCCACTTTTATAGCATCTTAGTGCCAGCAGCCTTCGCTGCATCAGTGTAGAAAGGAAGTGTAAAAATTGTTCTAGAGGAATTCTCCTTGGGTTAGCTTTACTTGCAACAGCATTGTTGCTGTGCTTGAAAAATGAACAATGCTCATTTCTGAATGGTCTGCAACAGCTAGAGGCCCATTGAAATAGCATGCAGTGTGGATTCACCTACATGGACACTGATGGGTTAGCACGTAACCATACTATCCCATGTCTCACTGAGAGTAGAGATTAAACATGATTTCAGTCACATGAGCCCAGATCCATTCAGAAACTGGCTTAATGTGAATGAAACTGTTTTATATAAAACCTCTTCTGTCTTCTGCTGTGCTTTCTTTGACTTGATCTGCAGATTGCCTCTCACTAAGTAAGGCTCACTTATTCAGTCAATAACAAAACCTTCCTTGGATTCTTTTGATTAAAGAAAAAAAAATATCACTGTGTTAGTGTGCTTCTCTTCTTCATGGATAGCTGCTTGAAAGGGTTGCATCTCCACATTTTTAACCTTTTGGTTTTTTTCAGAACCTTCAGATGAATGCCATCAGGTCCTGGTGATTTACTGCTTACACCTTTCTCACATTGCTCCGTAATTTCCTCCTTGGATAATTTCAGTTTCTGTCAGGACCATGCTGAGATTTCTTGTATAAGTCATCTTTTGAATATGAATTTTCATTTCTTTCCACAGTAAAAGCTGATATAAATACATTCTGCTTTCCTTTAATAGCTTCACTTTCCTATTTGTAATCATAACAAATATTAAGCTTGTGATAGAAATAAGAGGTCTGCAATTCCGGTGGCATGCACTGGAACCGATTGGGCCTGATTCTGCTGTCATGTGAGCTTCTAATTACTTTATGGTTCATACGTTCAAATAGTTACTCATGATTTATAAAGATGTAAGTGGAAATTTGGGCACAATTTTTTATTGTCGTCTTTTTTTTTTTTCCCCTCATCCCCATCCCTTCAGAATTTTTCATCTACCCGTGCTGGAAGAATTAAATTTGTTCTGTTCAGGAATACATTATTTCTGCAAAATGATCTGTATTCTTTCTAGTGGAGTATCTAGAAGTGTTTCTACCATTTTCAAAAGCATTTAAATGAAGTCCAAATTCCATGACTTATGCTCATAACAGCCAGAATAACTCCAGAAGTAACTATTTTTCTTCATTATAAATTAGTTTGTGCTACTAGTTTTATGCTTCTATCGTTTGATTGCTTTCAATGCTGAGGATAGTGTGGCTATACACTGTACAGGTGTGCAAACAGACCCTAAGAATCAATGTTTCTCTTTTTGTCAATGGTTCTTGCTAATTCAGTGATTTATAGACCGTCCCTATGTGAAGACTGAGGCATATAGCTCAGTAGCTGAACATTCAGTAGCAAGTTGTTGTATTGCCTGGCTGAAACCAGGCACATGAACCTGGATCTCTTACATCCTTCCCAGGTTAGTGTGCTGACTGGATCTCATCTCTCTGACCCAAACACTGCTTTCCTGCAAATGTGGAAAATAACATTTTTTTGTAATCACAGGACAAGCAGTTCCTTCAAAGATACCTGAAAATACCCTGCACCTCGAAATCAGCCTCAAAGGCCATATTGGAAAATGTTAGCTATCATCACTGATGGGCTCATAGGAACTAACTACTGCTAAGCTGCCCTCCTGCTGCTGTTGCATTTCTCATGTTGCATACTAGCCAAATTTTCAGAATAGCTCAGAGACTAATTTCAAGGTGCTCAGCACCTATGGTTGATGCCATGTTTTCAGAAGTGTTCCCTGCCAGTTTGCCATTGTGGTGGTTTGAATTTGGCTGCCTGCTGGGTGCCCACCAAGCCACTCTGTCACTCCCCCTTCTCTCAACAGGATGGGGAGAAAAACACAATGAAAAGCTCATGAGTAAAAGCTAGTAATCATGAAGTACATACTTACATCAGCAACAGTAGATTCTGTGGAAGGATGGGGTATTTTTCACCAAATACAACCCAACTTAGGATTGTTCTGATCAGAAACGTGGTGTCACTGGGACTCTGACAGAGTGTCAGGGTCTGAGGGCTTCAGAATTCCAGATGCTGATTTTTGCTAGCTTAAGCTGTACAGGAGGTAAGTTGCTGAACTTTACCTTTGTGCTTTAAACATTTAGACAATGTTCTAGTCCTGGCAGAGTTAAAGTGCTGGCAAAACCATACTAAATTCTAGTTGTTGGGGTTTTTTTAATAGAAGGTATAGGTTAGTTCAAGGTGCAGATTCAGATCCAGATCCAAACCACCCCAAAATCTAAATATTTAAATTTGGATGATGGTTCAGTCCATTTTGGCATTGTAGGCCATTTGCAACATACTGATCCAACAGCAGATTTTGATTTTGACATCCGCCACAGTGATATGTGAGGATTATTCATTATTTTTAGCTCAAATTTGGTTTATTTTCTGCAGTATTGGGGGGTGGGGGAATGAATCATCTCAACAAATGCTTGAGTAATTTTGGGGGAAAGTGGCAAGTTATCTAACTAATCCCATTAGAGAAATGTTTATCTAAATAATATATATACAAGATAAATAGTAATAAAGAACTTTACAGATAATATGGTACCTGCACAAATGCGGTGTCAAATACAGTTGTAGACATATTTTATACTTTCCTGTACATGAAGCATGCCAGTACAAAATGAGAACTCATTTTTAAAATGGATCCCTCCATTTCCTCCACAGGAAACAGCAATCTAAATTCAAATTGCAGTTTAGACAGAATGTTTTCCTTCTCTTTCTTAGAGTCAAAGAATAAAGGGGAATTTAATTTCCCCTAACCTGACAAGCAAATCCAAACTTCATTCACGAAACTGCAACATTACGGAAAAGTTGAATGTTTACCATGTTCATGAATGCTTTGTTTTGTTCCCACACCCAGAGGTAGTTTATTGACAACCGTGATGCCATCCTTGCGATTAGTTTGAAGCAATTCAAGTCAGTGCTCTTGAGCTGGGGTAACACATTCAGACAAACTTAATTAACTTAAGAGCCTAAACCCTATTGCAAAAAAGGCTTGAATACTTCAGTAGCCTCTGTGGATGTCACAGAATAAATGTATTATCTAATACATATGCATGGTGATATACAGCTATCAAATTCAATACATAATTGTCTAAAATGTTTCAAGTCCTTCAGCAGTGTTATTTTAATCTGAAGTATGTTTAAAGGGTACATTTGAAAGTGCATTTTGAAAGGTAAAATGCACATGTGGCCAGACATATTTTTTAAAGTCCAACATGATGTTCCATTGTTACATGAGTAATTTATAACTAGTACAGTTGACTGAAACATAAGTATTGACAAAAAATGAAATTTGAGATAATATATGTTGTATTTTTTAATCAGTAAAGCAATTTTTGTTCTTTGTATTCCCCCATCCCACTGTGACTGAAAGGGCTGAAATGTATTCAGTTGTACTAACTGTGTAAAACTGAAAGAGCTACTTAGTACCTTGTAGCTCTTCACTGCCTATGAAAACTTTTCCCTGTCTGTGAAAAAAGCTATAATATATATATCTAAACCAAAATCTATGACTGAAACTTAGATTTCAGATGTTTTCAAGTAGAAATACAACTGCCATTAATTGTTTTTTTCAGAAAGGTTGTGAGGGGGTTGGAAAGTGATAATGCAATGGCTGAGGTGTGTTTTGACAATCAGAAAATCTTGCTTTTAGTCCCAGCTTTAGTACCATGAGCATATCAAATAATGTCTATGAACCTCAGGTTTTTATCCATCAAATGAAATTGGTAGCATCTTTTTTCGGTTTTGCATAGCTGAAGATTCTGGATCAAGTTCTGTGTGGGTGGACGTTACTATTGAAGAGATCCATTGACTTCAAAGGCCTGCCAACAAGGATCAGGGCCTGTGGAAGGTTTTTGTGATACTTTAATTAGCATTAATGAGAGCAGTAGTTGGCCTTAATATTTTTATAGTGACATAATATGATGGTAAAATAATAACAGATACAGACGAAGAATCTAAGAGCTCTTACTCCTTGCTCTGTACTTAACACAATTAGCTTTAGGAGAACCCAAAGCCATGTGCTTCACTACTTCATCTGTCAAATTTTGAGTGTCTTAAGTTTGAATTCTGTGAGAACATCTTTTCACAGCCCTGGAAAAAAAAGTTTCATGTAAAATCTTGTCAAATTAATTTTAATACATGACTTCAATTTCATAGAATTCTCATAAACTCATTTTACACATACACACATATACACAGATTTTTAATGACAAATTCATTGCTCATAGCCTGTTACTGTGTTCAATAATGCATTTCCTTATAAGCGGAAATGGGACTGGTCTGTGTTTTCTCTGAATTGATTATATGTGCATATTTAGAAATTGGGGGAGGAGGAAAAGGAAAAATCAACAAAAAAATGTGTACGCCAGTAAAGCTTTTATAAGAATAAAGAAATGACATTATTTAAACTATGTATTTTATTTTCCTTTGCTTTTAGGGAGCAAACCAGTAACCAGTCTTCTCCTGTGGTGCCTGATTTTCTTGACAAACAAACAAAAAAGGTACTACTAAGTTTATATTCTAAAATAACATCACATTATAACTTCAAATTCCTGAGTCCACAGTTCTGCAATGTGTTCATGGCTGCTTGGCATAGCCATCTGAACATGAAACCGTTAGTGATGTTTTGAAGTCTTTGAGACAAAAGCCTGCTTGCTAAGAACTTTAGTTCTGTAGAAAGACAGGGAGGTACAGTGAATAAGAGAATCAAAAGGCTGGAAATTTGCTGCTGAGAATAAATGCTAGCTGCTCCCTGAGGTGATTTGTCTGTGCACTTCACTTTCTACAGATGTTAGAGACTCTTTTTTAGTAAGGACCTGAGGTTCTTTGGTAGCACTTTGATATCCTGCTCGAATTCAATATGTGAAATGGAGGAGTCGCTCTGTGACTTGGAGCACAGCATAGTCTTTGAAGTCTGATCCAATTTTTGCTGCTTACCATTTGATGTTGAAAGGATGAAATGGAGAAAATGTACAGTTTTTGCCAGTAACTCTGCTGAGCATATGTAAGATTAAAAAAACAAAATCCCTTGGATGATGTACTTAGAAATGTTAAGCAGATTAATACCTTCCTATAGCTTTTTTCTAAAGATACAAATTAACTATGAGAGGAAATCAGCATACAGTGCATGCTATGCTTTAACTGCATGAGGAAAAGGGATAAATAAGTTAAATGGAAAGAGTAAACAAATGTTTGTGACATGGGTGCTAAGCAGGTGTTGCTGAAAGCCACAAGAATCTTGTGTAACTTAAATCTGGCATTAGACATTTCACAGAGTTGTAGAAAATAAGAAGTTGCTCTCTGTGATATCACAGCTATAAGTTATCATGGCAGAGTGGAATCAATACATTTCTTATGTGCCTAAACCAGCATTCTTTATTCCAAAAGGATTTGGATGAGATTTCTGCTTCTCCATTTATTCAAAAACATTCGTTCGAAATGAATGATTCACAATCAATTAGCCAATCCCAGTCAGTTGCAGACCATCAGTTGTCAAGTCCTTTGAGATCCCATAAAAAAGAAGGTAAGAAATATAGTAAAGTAATAGAGATCTTTTGTTTACTATTTATAAAGTATAGTTGTCAGCCTGTAACTTGCTTTATATATTGGTAAGGTCTTTTAACGATCCCTTAGAAGGGAGGAAACATAAAGGAACTAACTTTCTTCTACACATTTTCAACCTGGAAATATAAAAAAGCCCTTAAATACCTGAATTACAGAGGAAGAACTATAAAGATTTTTTAAAATACGATTTATACTAAAAATGTTGTTAATAATCTCAATACCCTTTTAATGAAATAAAATTGACTTCCAAGAGCTTCAGCTTTCCTTTGCCTTTTAGCCTCAAAAGTGGAAGACGGTGATGAAATCTCATGTTTGGCAGAATGAAAGACAACTTGTTTGTCCACATGCACAGATTCAGTCAGCAACACAGGAAAGTGTGCAGTAATTCTGCAGTCTATGCAGTGTGGGTTTTTATTTGCTGATACATTATTTTTGCCATGGTCAGTAGCAGTTTAAAAACTTGAAATAAAACATTATGACATTTGTTTAGTTTTAACTGGTTTATCTTTGAATATTCCAGGAAATCATTACCTATCAGAATATTTCCTCTGTAATTGTAGTCATTGCATCCTTGCAAATCCATGAATACAGACTTTAATACTGGATCATAGAATACTTTCCATGGTTTAAGATGAAGTAGGTTGATAATGTGCTATCTGTAATGAGAGCCAAAACATAAATGATAATACATTAATTTCCAGGTTATTACTGAAAATTAGTTGTTTATAATTTTGTGCCATGCATTAACATTTCTGTTTATATATTTAATGGGACACGTGTCATCTTGTAAGTCTACAAATATGTATCTGAATACTTGAGCCCTAATCCTGCAATTTGTATTTAAACTTTACAGAGCTCAGTTAAACAATTTACCATTTAAAGGTATGAAGATAGGTATTTATAGGGAGACCCTTCTGTTACAGGAAGTAATGCAATGTTTTTAATCTTATGCACAGGCATAATGTGCTTTCCATGCTAAAAACAGAGTAGTGTGTAAACATAGCAGGTTGAGAAATCCATTACTTCTCTCTTCATGCATTTCTGTCCATATGGGTTTTGAGTCCTTTGTGTGGGACTGCAGGGAATGTGTACATTACTATCTTAAATTATTACATGTTAAACAATAAATGTGTCAAAAAGGAATATCTTCATTGTAGCAAATCCTCTTGAGGAAAGCAGTCAGGGCCAGAATCTGTCATCCTTACTCTCCCTGCATAGTGTATGGTACCCTGCAACTAGTCTCCTTGAAATCAAAGACATTGTGTCTGAAGTAAAACAGGTAGAGAGAGTAAAACTGGCAGAATTACACCCTCAGCAAGCATGTGGTTCAGAACCTTTACCCAGTAATTTAGAGAAACTTCACAAAATGTCAAGTGATAGAAGAATAGAATTTGAAGAAGAGATGAATGCAACATTGGTCTGAACTATTTAACAAACATGTATGTCTAAATGAATAAGCTTGAAATACAGAGAAGTAAGGAATTTCATAGTTAAGCATGAAGATACTCTGATAGAAGATCATAGAAATCACACTTCTATGAGTAACTGTTAAGGAAGTAAACCTGCTGAAGAATAGTAACTTCCTTGGGTGCTTTTAAAACATGGCTTGCATTCAAAAATTCAGATGCTTTCACACACTGTTCAATCTATATTCAGTCTTATTGTGTGACGTATACTTTTAAGAAGAGGATATTGTAAGTGAAATAACAAATATCTTTTTGGAATAAGAACCCTTGTTTTATAATGTAGGGCTATACTACATGAGCTGTTATTCACACAAAAAAAGCTGTCCACTAGGTGGTCCAAACAATGTGAAGACTTATTTTTGATAGTGAAGCATCATTCTGAAATGCTATAAATTGATTTTGAATTCTCTTAAAGTTACATTGCAGGCAAAACTAGTCTGTCAGCCTGATGGTAGGGCTGTGAACCTGGAACACAGAGGCCAATGGGGAAGGGAATGTGACAGGTTTCCACACTGGTCTATGACCCAGTTATGAAGCAGTGTTGATGTTCGCTGAAGGGAGTCTGTATCGAGGCTTAAGCAAAGAGGACAGGCTGCTTATTTGTCTTGAGGCCTCAGTAGGTTAAGCTCTAGTGCAGTCAAGGGGGGACAGAACACAAAGGGGGAAAATGGTTGATAGGAGTTTACATATTTTTGTATTAATCAAGCAGACTATTCACTCACATCTTGTTATCCAGCTGTCTAATAGCACAGGCTGCCCATTCTCAGTAGTAGATTGGCAAAGGCAAAATAGTCCAAGAAATTTCCACAAAGATCCTGCAAAGACTGTACTCTGTAATTAATGCAGAAACAAAAGCCTCTTTTTCACTTCAAAAGCCTTTACACTGGGTCATGGAAAGACTGAGCAGTATGGCCAAACTGCATGCAGCGCAAGTTAAATGCGTGCATGCACTATGGTTGCATAGAGTCACAGGGGTTGGCTCTACACTGCCCAGGCATTCTCCTGGGCTCTGCCAGAGTGGTAGGGCAGGACTAGTAGCAAAGCCAAGGATTCCTTCCAGTGTCTTTGCTGTGACACACTGCCTGAGCAGAGAGTAGTCCAGTCAATAGTAACAATTAAGGCAGAAGTTAATTATTCTAGTCACAATAAAGTAGTACTGAAAGAATCAAAATAGTATAAATATAATCTCCAGAAGCCATGTAGTGGTATGTCCTTAGACAAGATAGACAGTGAGAGTTCGAAATTATTAATGAGAAGTGAGTGCTTCGTAGGGAATTGACCAATGTAACTTTGCCTCAAAAGTAAATGTAACAGATTTTCTGAGATGCAAAGGAAATATGCTTGTAAAAGGAAAGCCAATAGTATCTCTGTGTTGGCCAGAGGATGACATAATGCTAGCACAGACATTTTGAACAAGTGAGAAAATACATGAAGAGTCTCTGGCCATGGACATTCTCTTGTGGAAGAACAGTATATGTCTTCTGATGATGTTCAGTTTACGCCTTGCACCTCACGCTATTGCCTGCAATGTCAAAACTTCATGAGATGTGAAGAAATTTGCTAGGGTTCCAAGAGATCCAGAATTATGCAATTATGCAGTGTCTGTAGCCACAATCTGAGGCTGAGGTGGTAAAACTTGTACTATAGTTGTAAAAGTCAGTAGGGCATTTCCAGTAGAACCTTTGATTTTAGGTGTCTTAATCTTTTGTATTCTCAAAACTAGTGGAAATTAGGGCCTGGCGTGTTTCAAGCTGGACTCCCACTAGTCAGTGACACATTGTGAATGTTCTCCTTGTAATATGAATTTTTATTTTTATGTTGCTCATTTTTCTCTTCCTTTAGTAAACCAATCATAAAAACTTGATTTGGTCAATGTAGTTGTGTTGGTTTTGGAGAAACATTTGAAGGTGATCACTGTTTTTCACACTGATGGAGGGCAAGTAGGTAGTGAAATGTGTAATTGTTTGATGGGAAGGAAGGCTGCTACCCACCTCAGACAGTACTGTGGATAAGTTTTAGTAAGGGGCATTGTGGGCATGGGAGATATTATTCCCAAAAGGTTATTCCGTGGTTGTCATCACACCGATGATATTTACAGGTTCATCACCCTAAACAGGAAATTTAAAATAATTACTTCCTTAATTGTTAGAGCTTAACTCCAGTTTTAAAGAAGTGACCAACTTCAATTCTATCAGGACCATAATCGTGTTAAAACACCCAATAAAACACCAAAGAATACACTTAGGTGATTGGTCTTTGCTTCAGAGTGGAGTTTTCTTTGAGTCAGACTTTGTTGTTGAAAATACTTAAAGCTGCCTGAATCTCAGTCCTAGAGTACAGTCTTGATTTGATGTCTTGTACTTGCAAGTGAAAGGTGCTTAAATACAGGGAACCATCTTAGTCTACATGGTAGTTTAAAATCGTAGCATAATTTTAACTCTGATCTCATGTAATTCCTATTTGTACGTTGTTTTTAGAAAGATGACAGCTATGGCAAAGCAATTATCATTAGTGATTTGGAAATGGGGGCACCTGTTATCCTTTAATTCACAGAAAGTCAATATCCCAGCATAACTGATTGGTATAATGGTAAAGGGCAGGCAGTATCTCACACAAGATGTGGTATCAAGATCTGGATGCCTTGTAACCGAAGATGCCACTTCATTTTCTGCAAGTGAGAGAGGCGTCAGTCCAAGGCATTCAGCAGTTTCCCTCTGTGTAACTCAGCTTCCTGTTTGATTCCATTATAACAAACCTTCCTTTCTCAATGAAAAACGAAACTGCTGCTACATAACGTAGTGTGAAATGCTGCGTGGACTTTCAACTAGTTGTCATTGGCAGATGGGATGATACTGACACATGGATGCCATTAATTTCAGATTCCTATCATTCAGGATTTTAAGTGAAAAAAACTGTAATCTATTTAGAATTATTTTGGGTTGTTTAATCAGGAGGTTTGTTTCACCATTTTTAAGCCGCCCACTGAAACTAATTTTACATTGGAGGAACATAAATCATTAAAAACTTGACTGTAGTCAGTAGAGTCATTGACAGTGAGCAGAATCAGGTCTCTTGATTATAAAAAATTGACATGAAAAAATCCCTACATATCTGGGCTTTGGGGATTTTTGGGGCAGAGGATTTGGTGGTTTGGTTTTTGTTTGTTGGGTTTTTTTAATGGGTCAGGTTTGAGTTGGTCATTGTTTTGCACATAAAATGCAAATAAAATCCATGATCATGGGACAGTCTGAATGTTACAGGAACCAATGTAAAGGCCAAGGCAGTGTTACATGGTATGATCTCTTTGTACTGAGCGTGCTGTAGCTATGTGCGAGGCCTACGAGATCTCCACAGTATTCTCCTACTACATACCACAGTATAGCACAGGAGGGAGGATCTGGGGAACTCCAGACCTGTCAGCCTGACCTCGGTGCCGGGAAAGGTTATGGAGCAGATCATCCTGAGCACCATCATGCAGCACATGCAGGACAACCAGGGGATCAGTGCCAGCCAACATGGGGTTATGAAAGGCAGGTCCTGCTTGGCTAACCTGATCTCCTTCTGTGACAAGGTGACCCACCTAGTGGATGAGG
>JAVJGI010000064.1:20843176-20900470 GCA_035590275.1 Ibycter americanus | reverse complement strand
CAAGAGCATCCTGGCTTGTATCAGAAACAGTGTGGCCAGCAGGACAAGGGCAGTGATTGTCCCCCTGTACTCGGCACTGGTGAGGCCGCACCTCGAATCCTGTGTTCAGGTTTGGGCCCCTCGCTTCAGGAGGGACGTAGAGGTGCTGGAGCGTGTCCAGAGAAGGGCAATGAAGCTGGTGAAGGGCCTGGAGCACAAGTCTGATGAGGAGCGGCTGAGGGAACTGGGGTTGTTTAGCCTGGAGAGGAGGAGGCTCAGGGGGCACCTTATCACTCTCTACAACTGCCCGAAAGGAGGCTGTAGGCAGGTGGGGTCCATCTCTTCCCCCAGGTAACAAGCAGCAGGACAAGAGGAAATGGCCTCAAGTTACACCAAGGGAGGTTTAGGTTGGATATTGGGAAAAATTCTTTCACTGAAAGGGTGGTGAAGCACTGGCACAGGCTGCCCAGGGAGGTGGTGGAATCACCATCCCTGGAGGTATTTAAAAATATGTGTAGATGCAGTGCTTAGTGACATGGTTAAGCAGTGGAGTTGGCAGTCCTGGGTTAAAAGTTGGACTTCATGATCCCAAAGGTCTTTTCCAACCTAAATGATTCTATGATTCTGTAGATTACTATTAGCCATGTTGCAGTTGAAGCCTCGGGCAGAGGAGTTGCTGATGTGATATGCTATGTAATGAATTTCCATTGGAAGGGTCCTGCTACGGTAGTGTTCTGTGGGTTTTGAGCCAAAATCTGGCTGAGCATGAGCAGGAGAAAAAGTAGCTTCTTTTTGT
Source organism: Ibycter americanus (assembly GCA_035590275.1). Classification (NCBI taxonomy): domain Eukaryota; kingdom Metazoa; phylum Chordata; class Aves; order Falconiformes; family Falconidae; genus Ibycter; species Ibycter americanus. The sequence continues at coordinate 20,899,695 of JAVJGI010000064.1, read as the reverse complement.
TTTTTCCTTAAAAGATTTAGCGTGGGATTACTGACCTCTTCACACCTGGGATAAATGCTGGACTTTGGCCTTAGTAAACAGAAATGGTGTTTCCAAATCATTCATTTTACCTTACAAATGTGTAAGTAGGAATCATAGGAAGAAGATATTTTTTAGGATGTCTCTTGAGAAAATAAGCTGAAAAGAAAACTGCATCTCAAAGCAATCATTATTATTGATTATATCATTATAAGAAAGGATAATCACCTTTCCAGGGTTGTGAGGCTGCATATTTATGCAGATGGATTTTGTTGGTGCAAGTAAGCCTGTTACTGTGCATTGCATTGCCTATGGTGGGACCCTGCAGGAGGCCCCAGGAGGGACCATTGCCTCCTATCCTGTGGGAAGCCTGAGTTTCTGCTTTCTGGATTTGTGCTGGATAGGAGCCTGTTACCTTTACTAACCATTAGAGTGAGAAACATGGTACCTCGGTTTCAGTATTTCACCATGTAGTTCCAGTGTGGATTCAGCAAAACTGACTGCAAACATAAGTGAAGTCAGCTGAACTTCTCTCAGCCTTCTGTGAAGTTTTCAATTGAGACTTCTGCTGATGGCGTTTGTATTCTGAACTGGATCACCCACAGATGCTTTCTGTTAAACTTTTTGCTACTCTGTGGTGGCATGATTTTCAGACTGCATTTTGCCAAAGTAACAGACCAACAAATCTGAAAAGAAATTGGACTTCACTGCTCAGCTTCTTAATTGTTTTTTCCCCTCCGATAGACAAAGACACAAACAGTGACAAGTGATAAATACAAGCTTTGATTTGTTAAACACGTTAGCTGTGTGTTTAGCCCTAGGCAGTGAATTTCATTATAGGCTGGTTTACTTCTGGATTGGTTATTGTGATTGTTTCCAATGCAAAAAGATTTGACCTGCCGCCATGACTGATTAGTATCAAAGGTGAGAGATAAAATAAAATGCAACTAAACTGCACAGATAAAATGCAATAAAGTTCTCCAGAGACAGCTCAGTACTTGTTCTTTATAAAACAAGTTAAAATTCAGCCCATAATGGCTGCATTGCAATAAGAAGAGACTGCAAATCTCTCTCATTGAAGTATTGAAAAATATTAGTAAGGAATATGAGACATTTGATAAATTAATAATATATACATAATAATGCTGTGTCAAAACTCCCAAATTTTAAGAGGGGTTCAGTTTCTTCTCTTAACATATAATGTCTACCACTGTCTTTCTGATCCAAGCTGCAGTTCACCTGCTCTTTCTGTCATGACATACAGGTTTTCTATCATGACATACAGGTTTGTCTGAGCACTTCCTTTTGCCATTTCTTTGTTGGTAGTTAAGCTTTTTATTATGCAATACTTTACTGTTCTGTTATTATTGCCTGAAATCTCTCGAAATATTCTCTACTGGCCTCATTTTTATTGTTTTGCCACAGTTACTAGTGCTCTGAACCAGCAGCATATCTCAGATGACTTATCTACGCAGGCAAATAGTGTGATTCCTAATTCATTACTCCTCTGCTTCTAAAAAACCACACCATTTTATCTATGTAAACTTTGTTAGAATAAAGTATTGTAGGTACAGAGCTGTGAAAATGCACACAAAGTTCTCTCCTAAGAAAATAACTATAATAATATTTTCACAAATTTTATTTTGTGTTTTGCAAACAAAGAGACAATTCAGAATTTTTTAATTCCCCCCACTATCAGAAAACTTGAGGTAGTGTTTTTATTTCAGGTTATTTTGGAATAAAAAGGCTAAAACAGTTATCATTGGCTTTTCTAGAGTTATGGTTTCATCTGCTAGCTGTATGTTACCGAATAATTTCTAGTTCTTTGCTGATATTTAAAAATGTGAATTCACTCTGCTGAATTGCCCACAGCTAAGTAATAATAGCTGGATTTCAGATCTTTCTTTCTAGAAGACACTGTATGTTTTCTTGAATTATTTGCGTTTTTACAGTTCTTCACAGATACTATGAAGAGAAAACATGGTGGAAAGAGCAGTAATATAATTAATGTGATGGTGACAGAACAATACATGAGACATGGGATAGCTCACAAAGTACCATAACAAATTAATTTCTGAAAAAATTTTAGATTTCAAAATCTTATATACTTTGCATGTGTTCAGATTTTTTCCGTATTCTAGTTTGGGTAATTATTCTAGTGGATTGTGATTAACTGCCAAAAATCATATACAGATTATTAGAAACCCAAACCATGGTATATAATTTGCATGGTTGATCAGTGTGAATAAAGAAAAGTTATGTCTCTGACAAGTAAAGGATAGGTATTCAGGGCAAAATATTTGCAACCACATATGTGAAGATCTAGACACTAGAAGCTACTCATAAATACAGTTTGCTAAATAGTATTCTACTCAGTAAATCATAAACGGGTTGTGAAATATTTGGGTGGAAAGAAATTACCTTGCATCAGTTATTCATGAGCTCTGCTAATGACAACGGTTGTATTCCTTGGCTGTCTGTCATTACTTCTCTCTGCTCACTAGAAGTATTTTGTATTTCAGTTCTCTCATGGATAACCTCAGTTGATTATAATGGTTAAGTTGAATACAGCAATAGCAAATACTAGCTTGTAGCAGCAATTATGCGCTTGCAGAGCTCATTTCTATCCCCAGGCAAGGATAATCTTTCTTGAGGATCTTCCTTGCTTGTGGAGAGAATTATTGGGAGCCAGTTGTGCTCATGCATCAGCTGACATTGGCAGTACACCAGAAAAATAATGCCATGCTCCCACTTTCCCTGCTTATAACACCTTTCCCCCTATGGGAGATAAGAATACCAAAATTACAGAAAGTATTGCTGTTGCTGCCAATGGGAGAAAGGGAAGCTGCTTTTCTGTGTGTGCTCAGGCAGGAAAAAAGTGTATCTTAGCCATGACACAATGTATATGAAAGAACAGTTTTATGACTACTAGTATTTCTTTTCCTAAAGTATCTTAGTACCCATTCTTTGTCTTTAAGGTTTGTCCTGCATGGTACAAATCCATGTTTTATGTAGAAACGTACACAACGAACAGTGTAAGAAGGGAGGAAACACAACTATCTAATTATTAGGTAACACCTTTTGCTTGCCATGTTGGTCTGCCTGAGCAGCCAGGCTAAGTCTAACAGGGAGAAAGCAGATAGCTAACAAGCTGAACAGCATCAAGAATACCCATGGAAGACTCAGTCACCTTCCTCATCCGACTCTTACATTTTGTTAGGAATCCAATACAGAGAGTATGTGTGATTACCTGGCATTTAGGTTGGAGAGCTATACCAGCTCTTTACCTTCAGCTGCAGCTAGTTGTTTTCTCTATAGGCTAGGAAGTATGTCTTTGGTTCTTTGTCTGTGACTTCGTGAGTGTAGTGCTATTCTTGGGACTGCCTCTCACCAGTGTGCTTACGTTTGTCTCACGCACACACAAAAGTCACATTCAGAGTAAGGAAAAAAATACTACGTTGTTCCAGCCTCTTTTTGTAGTACTGGGATTTGCAAACACCACAAATGGCCTCCAGCAAAGTGGTGCAATTGTTTTTTCTACATTCTTTTAATGCTGTTCTTTACTGCATATTCTTAGTTATGATAAAAAGCATGACTATCAAATGAATAACAGTAAGCTTGTGAATTTTAAAAGGCTTATGTGCAAAAAACAAAAGTTTGCTGCAGCTCTGAAAAAAAACATGAGCTGATTTGAGTAGCAGCATATATGGGTGTAGTTTTAAAAATTCGGAGCAACCAGCTGCTATAGATAAAATTGGTAAAAGGGATATTTGTGTGACAAAAATCTTTGAGCTGTTGATTTGTTTTCAGAGACAGGTGAATATATATGAAGTTCAGATCTGCATCCTGTCTTCTGTGATGTCCCAAAAGGGCACAGGTATAAGATTCCATTTTGGGTTCACCTCTCATATTTTGCTCGTCAGACTGAGACAAAGTGATATCAATTTCTTTCATCTGTTGTTGTCCATGTGCTTCCAATTAATTTTTCATTCATAAGAAACTGATGAATTGGAAGTAGTACTGCTCTTAATCTCCTCATAAGGGTCTGCCCCTTGCAATGGTATTCAGAACAGCTGTTAGGTCGAGTCTGTAGTATATATCAGTTTTCTGTCTGCTGTATCAAGGCTCATGCTTTGTGCCTTTTGATCATTGATTTAGGGCCCAAGAAGGGTGAATTCCTCGGCTTCATATCCAAAGGAGCTTAACTGCTCTGGAAAAATGAAATTTTACTTGAGTAGATTAGATATTTTTATTTGCAAACTGTAGTCTGTTTTAAAACATTCAGTGAGAAGAACATAGTCATCACAGCTGCAGGCAGAGACATCTCAGGGCATTGCAGATGAAGCCGGATTTTTATTATCGTATTTCATCATCATAAGCAACTTGTAGCCTTAAACTTTTTAATTCAAAGATTGCCTACATGGCAGTACCACACAGCACAAGTTAATCATTGACACACATTGAAGAAAATCACTGTTAATTCACAAAACTCCCTCGTCTCTTCCCACCCAAAAAATAAACATGCACAGTCAGAAAAACAGTAAGTATCAGTCACTTTGTAGCTTAAATCCTATAACTTATTTGTAGAATTGTAGTGGTTTGTGGTGTGACTTGCAAGGATGGGCAATTGACTTCTTTGGCTTACTTCTAACTGTCTGTTTCAAAAAAAAAAAGAGAAAAAAGAAAAAAAAAAAGGGCATGAAGGAAAAAAGAACCAACGTAACCTTTTCTTGGACAGAGTATATCAGTGGGGCAGAAGACACTGTCCATGACAGATGAAACCATGCAGAACTTCACATATAAAGAAAACAGGTGAGGGACATGGACAGACAACATTGAGTAAAAAACAAACCAAAAGTCAAGTGGGGAAGGAATATACTATCAAAGAAGAAAATCCATGCAGAGAAGTAGGATAGATAGAGACAGGACAAAGAAGAGGATGAGGAGAAAAAGTGGTGGGAAAAGAAAAAAGTTTAGTTTCAATAATAACAGAACGCTTGGTAGCCTTATCAGTGAAGTGTACTACTGCTTTCTGTAGCATTGCTTTTCTCATATCTGGTTGTGGAAGTTTTTCAGGGAAAAGTTTAATTCTAGCTTTAGAGCATTTGAAACAAGTACATCACTTTATTGCTGTAGGAGAGGTATGCTTCATGCTCTGTTTTGAAAGGCAAAATCTTTTTGAAGGTTAAGTAATACTTAACGAACAGTTTCCTTTGCAGTAGTGCCCATATCAATGCATCATTAGTTTGCAACATTTTACATAATTATTTGCAACATAGTTTTTCATTATGCTTAGGAAGTGTGTGTCTCTGAAAGGGTGGAGCATTAATTGGTCCAAAATCTTTGAAGATAAAGAACAGACCAGATGAAATAAGGGAAATTTTCCCTTGTGTAATACAACCTTTTCTTCAGTGGCCCTTTTTTATTTCTTATTTATGAAATCTGGAGGCTATCCAAAACAAACAAAAAGAAAAGAGGGCAAAGCATGTCCGTACATAATGTCACATCAGGAGAAGAGACAAGGTAGAGCACAAGACTGCAAATAGCACAATCAGTTAAGCAATTCGCTCAGCTTTAGAGCAACATTGCAGAAGTTAACTGAGACAGGAGGAATTGAGATTACCCCCACTGGACTTCTAGCACTTACAGTCTCACACTGTGTACTTCACTGTCCCATCCAGTGCAGCCATACAACTATAATACTCTCTACCTTTTCGAAGTTACACTTGTAAAAATGTTGATGATCTCAACAAGATCTAAATAAATCACTTTTAAACTGCAAATGCACATTGGGTTAAGTTCCACCATAATTTTCTTTGTGGTTATATGAGGGTCATTGAGAGCATAAATTAAACAGTTTGGTTTTAAGTGAGTCAAGCTTAGCTTTCAGGCAGTTTTTGTCTTTGCAGAAAAGGATTGAAGAATTTTTCAGGTTTATTGGCTAATGTTTATTTTTATTCCTCTGTTTGTGTCCATCTCCTTTTTCAATGTTGGACCTAAGCAAGTTTAACATTTGTTAATTAAAAAAATTAACATTTGTTAATTTGTTAAACACAAATGTTTAACATTTTTTAATTTAGGGGTGTTTAGAGTCAGGCCTGAATTCATTAACCTATGACTTTCTGCATCTTATCTACCTTTCCAAATGTAGTGGAATTTTGGCAAGAGTTCTGTCAAGTTCACACTCTTCCAGAGTTTCTTGTGGTGTGACTAGTTATCTCTTCTTGAAGTTCTATGACTACGCAGGGTCATCTGAAGCAGAACAACATGTGCCTTGCTTTCTGGACATGATTCTTTAGAACGAACAGCTTTCAGCTGAATTGATAGTTGCTTCTGAGAACCAGGGCCAGATTTATTTTTCGAGTTGGCAAACAATTTAAGATCAATGTTTAAGGTCAGCCTTTATCAGTGGGTTATCAAGATCTTTTATCCCTTGTTGCTGAAAGAGGAAGTGTGTCCCAGATTGGTCTCTGGTTAGAGCCTGTAGCTAATGAAGAAATAATACAGTAAGACTTTGGAAGAAACCATATATTTGTGTTCTTGCTTATGCTCTGTTAAAAAATAAAAGAAGTGGCAGATGACATGCATATTTCCTCAGTATTCTAAAATAAATTCTTCAAATAAGAATTCTCAGCAATAAGAACATCATTGGCTGCCTTCAGATTTGCAGTTCCATTTACTGTAGTCAGAAAAAGCCAAACTCAGAACAGCAAACATGCTTAAAGGAGCGATGAGAAGGGTAAAACTGAGCCAAAGAAAGATTCAAGGGGTTCTCTAACATGGAAATACTGAATTTTTACTGAACAGTAACCACATGTAAACTTGGGTTGACTGGAGGAACATTACTACCAGCAAAGTATAAACAAACATTTCAGGACTCATTGTCAATAGAATTTTGGGTCAGCTTATTAAGAGTTTCCAAAAGTCATTTTTGTGTGGAAAAAACAGAACTACAGTTTCCAAAGCATTCAGTAACTCCCTAAATGACCATCATTTCCTGGTGAGTGTTTCAAATTTTGCCTTGGAAACTTGGCTACCAAGTTTGATGTTCAAGAGGTAGTTCAAGAGTTCTGAAAATTATCACTGGCACATATGATCTGTGGGAGAGCTGAGTCTAACTGTAAAAGAGGTTGTGTCCACCATTTCCTTTGCAAGCTAACTGGAAGATTACAGGTGCTGGGTTGGTGCAGGGCAAATGCCTCTCGTAGCCTCTGAGAAGGTGTAGCAGGGGAAGATGTTCCCATATCTGCAGAGGTTTCTCCAGGTCAACGTCAGTAACTGAAACTAGGAAAAAGGAGAGGATGTGGGAGAAGAGAGAGGGTTGGCCTTTTTGTCAAGGACTGCAGCCTTTTATCGGAGTGGCTTTTGTTCAGGTTTGTGCTGCCCTGCCTTAGAATGATTCCTATCCTGGGACAAGTAGGAACAAAGACACAGAGCTGGCTCTGCATGCAGCAAACAGGCCTTCTGTGCTAGGGGTGTTCTCTGAAGAGGCCTCAGGGCAACTGTAAATTGGGCCTATTATGTCCAACTTTGTCATGCATCCTTATGCTACACCATGAATAAGCATGGCTGGTCTGTAAATCTAGCCCATTGAATCTGGATTATATTTGTTAAACTAATGCTTGGGGTTTTGTCTGGCTTTATTCATACCAACATCAAAACATTGAGTAAGAACAACAAATCAGAAACAAAAAACACAAACATTTAAAAATATTACTCCCACAGATTGAAGCCCCAAGTGTGTTTTATATAAACAATTTGAATTGTGGCTGGATTTTTGACCAGATTCTTTCCCCTGAAGGACCTTTTGAAACAAAAACAAACTGAGCAAAACAAGTTTTGGTGGGATGGGCCTATGCCTGTTTTCATGTAAGCTGATGACAAACCTCAGAGCAGGAAGGCAGCAGTGTGCTGGAATCTGGTGTACATTGTGTTCTGCATGTTCCCAGCTGACTTGCCAGGAGTGATCTAGAACTGAAACAAGGCCCCCTTTTTACTAGGACACAGGAAAAGAAGTCATCACTAATCTGAAACAGTTTAGCTGTTTGAAAACAATAGACTTTGTTAATATGATACCCTGATTGTGCCTTATTCTCATGTGAATGTGCGGCCTGTGTTGCTGGGTCAGGAGGGTGAGAGCTTTTCAGAACTGTCCTTTCTCTTCTATGGCCCATCAAACTAGTCTGTATTTTATCACTGTACCGTCTACCTGCTTCAGGGTGGGTATATAATGTCTCAGAGGAGATGGGGAAGTAGTTGGCTTCAGCACTTGTCTACTAGGAGAACTGACCACCATGGGAGTTTGGAGTAAGTTACAGCCTCCCACCTGTTCGATGTGACTCCATCATCATGCAAAGCCTGCAGAGTTCAGCTCATACTTGCAGAGGTGCTTATGAAGCTGTTTCCAGTGGGATAGTCCAAGATCATTTTCACATCAATGTGCCGCGTATCATGGGATTGCAGGGAAGGAGGCAGGAGGTTTCCACATCCTACTGATGAAAAAAATGGAAGGTGAGGCAAAGTTTTGCTTGCAATAGCTGCTTGAATTTATTTTAATGGGTCACTTTCATGAAGTACTCTGATACAGTTTCTGCAGGTGCTATATCATTGAATAAAGTAAGTCTCCTACCTGGAGCAGAGGAGGTGAAAGTGGAGTCCCACTATGGAGTATTGTGCTTAAGTTTCAGGGAGACTGGGTAGAAGTGATACAGATTATTAATGCCATTGCTTGTCAGGCTTTTTATTTAGCCTCAAATTGGAAAGCTACTCCTTTATTTCTAAACCTTCACATTTGCATCCCTTTGATATGAAGTACTTGTGAACTAACTAGAGAACAGAGCTGTGAGTTCAGTAGCCGAGAGATCCTTGATTTATTAACATAGAGTTCCACAGGCTTGTATGCAACATCTCCTCCTCCTGCATATAACAAATGCTGCAGTCAGAGGCAGAGGCTGATGATGAAGGGCCCAGTACTTCAGGGTATAGCTGTGGTTATCCACACATCTTTTTTAAAGTCCATAATAATCATTGCCTAAATAAGACCATTCAATGTGAAAAAAGATGGAAATGTGGATTCTAAATGACTGCCTAGAATTAGAAGTTTATAGTATGACTTGAAAAGTAAATTGGGTTGCACAATGTAGGCAACTGCATGGCATGGCTGTGAACAGACTTTCCTACTTGATATGTTTCATGTTTAAGACGGGGGTAATATATGTCTGTGTTGTGAACAGTAATGAGCAATAATTGTGATGTAAGTACATAAAGCATTTAAGCTGCGGTAACTAAGTGTTGCATTGTGCCCTACAGTGTCATGAAGTCACTTAAAGGGGACATGTAAATTACTTCTAAGACATTTTGTCACCTAGTTATTCTAAGTATAGCTGTGGATGTACAATTGCTCTTTAGATCAGTAATACCCTACTAATGATGCCTTTGCAAATAACTATGAGAAAACATTATAATTTGGTTGCATAGGAATTTCAGAATAATATTTGTGGTGCTTGTCAGACTCCTGGAAGTTTAAGGACACCAATGTGCCTTCTTTTTGGTGTATGTGTATGACTATAGCCTGTAGATTTCTGTGAAACAAATGTTGTATTTTTAGTGTAGTGTTATGCAGGGGGACATCTGAAAAAAAGCCTGCTTTAATTCAGCAGAGTTAGTAGTCTCTTCATTGGAGAAACTACCATGCACAGAACTGGCCAGTTAGGCTGTATCTGCAGTTAGAAGATTTTGAAAATGTAACTGTACTGCAGATGTATGCCAGCAAACCTCCTTGCTGGAAAGGCATCTTGAAGCAGTTCTTAAGACAGTTTACCAGATGGAATGAATTGTTCTGGTCAAAAAAAAAAAAGTAATATTTCTAGCTGAGGACTTTTATCAACCCAGATGATGGTAAGAAATAAATGCATTGATAGCATTTGCTAGTGTAGGCTAGGCCTTAAACTAAACTGTTGTTCAGAGCAAGGGCCAAATTTCTGTTTCTTATGCTTAGGAAATTTTCATTACCTTCTCAGGAAGCAGGCTGTGAACCTTCTGCTTGGTGTTCACCCAGGGAAGTCTTGATTTATATACAACCATTGCAGCATAGGTTTAAAGAGCTCAGGCTCAGGTTTTGCTTTGGTATGAACCCTGCCAAACATGGCCTCATGATTAAATTTAAGGAGTAGTGCGCTTTTCTGTTGGATGACATTCGAATAAACACCAGTATTTAGTCCTGTAAGTTCCTAAGATAATCAAAATAAAGGCAAAGTGCTAGAAGTACATCATGCTGTCAGGCTGCTGGCCTGTACTCAGAGCTTAGTCAAGACAATGAAGAAGGTCCCACAGACTCAGTGGGTTTTAGATGAGATCAGAAAAAATAAAAATAAGAGGGACTAAATTGGCCCAGCAGTGCCCAATTTCCCCAAAAATGCCTTTTCTGATACTGAAGAGCAATTTATTATTTTTTTTTTTAACATTAATTAGTTAGAACATTAGTTTTTCATGTGGCATTTCTCAACAAATACAGGTTTTCCAGGGCTGAAAGGTAGTGAATGGATACCCCATGCTCACATGCTCTGGGGCATGCAGTGTGGTTGCAGCTGCACAGTGTCCTCCTTCCATCTCTCCGTCAGAGCACGGCAGGAGTCAGCCCTGTTTTTCACAGCTATATTTTCTTAATTTCTTCTGAAAGCTCTCAGGCATTCACTTCAGCAGTATAATGTAGGCAGAGAGATTTAACAGGCCTAGCTACAAGAATGTTATTATATGTTATGGGAAGATCAAATGTAAAATGATTGGATAGACTTGTTTCAATTCATGAACCGTGTTCATTCGACACTAAATCCAAATGCTTCCCATGTCATCAGAGATTACTTACAGTGTGAACCGAGAGGTCAGTCCCATGTATCCTGTTTGCCTGTTGCTTGTATTGGAGTCCCATAAGTTTCTTCTCTCTGCTCAACCATAGTATTTAGCTAAATTGAAATACATGCCCATGCAAATCTTTTCGTGAGCAGTGTGCTATAGTGTTGGAAAAATAAGAGATTAATTAAGATAACAGTATCTTCTGTAAACTTGAAAACAAATCATTATATTTTTAATGCCTGAGATTAAAGGTAAGTTTTTCAAAAAAGTAAGGCATTGCATCTGGAACTAGCTCAGCCTGTGAAAACATTCTTCTCCTTCCAGACGTTAGCTTAGTTGAGCCCTTTTAAGTACATGTTCTGTAATGGTCTTTGGCTACTTTTAATGTCATTTTTAGGTACAGCTGAATCTAAAGAACAGCAGTTTACTTGGTCATTATATAATTCGTCTAGATTGATCAGTTTAATATCTGATTTTTCAAGATTTCCTCACAATTCTGGAATTTTAGCAATGCAGATATTTTCCAATTGCCCAAGGCAATAATAGATGTGGTGTGCAAACACTGCTTTAAAGAGGGTGTCTGTCTGCTGATTTACATATTTTAAAAGTATTAAGATCAAAAGTAATGAGAATTTAATCCATATGGCATGTAGAAGATAAATAGGAATATTAATACTGTATCAAATACTAATTAAAGGAAACACCAGTCCTATTTTTAAAATCTTGCATGCAGATGAAAAAGTAGTCATTGCAAAGTTAAGATCCGATTCTTAAAGAAATTAAGAATTAACAGTTTTCAGCCACAGATTCTAACTGTGAGACTGAGTTCATATGCTAGACCAAATTCTGGTTTCATAGTACTTTGCAGGATCACTACAGTATCCCTGTCTGTCCAAGCATCTCAGGTGACTCTAAAACTGAAAACTACTACCAGTTCTTAACAAGGAAATTCCCTTTCATTATCCAATAAGCTGAAATACAGGTAGTATCCAACTTGCATAAGCATACCTGCCTGCAGCAGTGCTAGGCCCTAAGATAGATTGATTCATGGGAACCTTGTTAGATTTTTATCGACTCTTGTATGCAGATTGCAACAGTGGGTGAAGAAAATGTTGTCATCTGCTTCACAGAAAACTTTAGACAAGAGTGGTCAAGATGAGTCATAAGTTTGTCACGTCTTTGGGCTAGACTGGATTTCTGTATTTCACTGTTACAGAATTTATAGGTGAAAGTACCTTGGGATGTGTGCTCCCAGCAGGATAGCAAGTACTCAAAAATCTGGCTTCGGATGCACTGGAACTAGAAGCTTTAGTGCAGTGTCAGCCTCACACTCCATGCAGACAAATTAGGCCTAGCAAGACATGTGAGATACATTTAGTACATCCTGATCTCTTAAGACTGTAGACCTTCGGTTCTCCATTAAGTCTTTGTTATAAGTATTAAAGGACAGTGGATACGCTTATAGCAGAGGAGGAGTGAGCTTGCAATGAAGGGTTACCTTTGAAATATGAGAAAAATAAACAGGGAGAGCTTAAAACAAGTTTTGCTAGTACTTCATAGTCTTGTGAGAGAATAAACTGCATCATTTGCTGTAGCAGGCTGAGAAAGACCTGAGAATAACAGAAATAATGATTTTTCCTCATTTGTGCCTTGAACACTGTATATACACTAAAGCTGTCTGAGACACAGCTGAGCCTACCATAGTGGAGAGGAAAGTCTGAAACATTGTATCTTGCTCAGTCTTGCGCTCTACTCTAATTCTTTCCTGTAGGTCTATGGTTCCTGTGTGTTTGTATAGTAACTATAGCAAGTAGTCATCACGATACAGCAAATCTGAAGGTTGAATAAACCTCCACTGTTGCTGCTGTTCCCTCTGCCAGATCAGAGTGGTCAGGACAAAGTTGTTTTGTCAGTGGATCAACAAATCACAATTCTTCTGCAACCTTCCATCTGCTTTTAAAGTGCTACTCCATTTTAGAGCAGTGGTGCAGCAACACATCAAGCAGGTACCAGTTGTTCCGCACATACATGGACCAAAGTTATCCAGGAGCTGCCCTCTCAATGCAAGAGGAAATTTGATGTTTGAGGAAAAATGCAGTGCACTGATGTAAAGCCAATTTAGCCAATCAGCCAGATGATGAGTGGGGATATAGACCCATCTGCTACTTGTCCTCTTCTAGGAAATATCAGGTAGAGGCAGCAATTGCATACTGTGCCTCTTCTTTACAGTCAGTTTAAGGATGATTTCACACAAGTACCAGCCCCAGTCCATCTAGAAGAAGCTGAGCTTTGTCCTGGGTGAGTTGATGCTTTCTTTCCCCAGTTGCCATTTCAAATATCTGGCAGGAGTGCCTTGGCTCTGTGCTTGCTGTGGGGAACAACCTCCCTGGGAAGGAAGGATGTAGTTATGCTCATCAAAGTTTTGACTGCTGAGTGGCTACAGGGCCTTGTATTCCAGGTCTGTTTGTTTCTGTTCCTTTTTCCTGCAGAATAGCCCAGGTAGTGTTTTAATAGTTCTGTGTATTTTGTAAAAGACCTTTTAAATGTTAAATAGACTTTCATTTTCCAGCTGGAAAATTAAAACATGGAAGTATTTCGTCAGATCCTTCATCCAGTCTTGAAGCAATTTTGAAATGTTAACTGAAAAATGTATCTGCCTTGGAGCATTTTTTACATCAAACATTCCATGAAAATGCTTTCCTCAAACTCTTTAAGTATTTCCAAATATTAAACAAGAAGAAAGATGACTTTTCCAAGTATTGGTGATGGTCTAAGGCAGCTAGTGTCAAGTTCACATATTTTTTTAAAACAGAAAAAGTAGTGTAAACATTATAGTGGGAAAGACTGGCAGGCATCACTCTTACCACCAGCACGGGCTGACACACTGCTGATGCTGATTCATGTTCCGATAGAGGTGTCATAGGCACCAAATAAATGCAGTATGTGTTGGTAAGCGTTTTGACCTACAGAGACAAGAACCAAAGAGAGACAAATAACTAAACACAATGAGTAGTTTTGGAGATACATATACAGCAGTTGCCATTCCTTCCCTCCCCATACTCTTTCCTCCTCAGCTCCATTTTAGTTTAGGTTTGAAATGGTTTCTAGTAGCCATGGAAAAGCCTTCATTGCCCTTTTCAGAGCTGGTGGTGATTGGAAGAGGGATAATCATCTTTACCCTTCAAGACAAGCTGATTTCCCAAAGAGGGAAGACTCTTAATTCCTGTAGCATAGTGTGTATCGTACCTGTGTGGGTATGTTTAGGATGTACTGTTGGCTCTGTATCTATCGGATAATAAAGTTCAGCTTGGATCAACATTAAAGTTAGGTTAGTGCCTTCTACAAATTTACTGGGCAGAAGTTTATTGTGGGAGTTTATCGTGGTTCTGGGCCTAAATACTTTCTTCGCATCCTTCCTTGTCTTTGTAGTTTTTGTCTAGATAACCCCTCTCTGTGTCCTCTAGCTTACTTCTTAATTTCTGCCCATGGGCTTAAAAGACCTCAGCTGTTTTCAGTGGGGGAATTGGAGATCTGAAGCCCAGATCCCCATCATATTCATCTCAGAGTTTGACAGCTTTATAGCCATCTTCCAGGAGAAAAATAAAGAAGTCCACCAGAATGCTTTTACTTAGATCTGAACTCAGATTAGTAGAGCTGGATTGAGAAGATGCTCATCCTAGAGCACACGCTGCTTCCCAAGATTGTGCATGTATTTCCTTAGGGTTATGGTTTCCAGTCTGGTTGCAAGCTAAGGTCAGTCTCCCAGCAGCTCCAACTCTGTCTGAAGAGGCATCTCTAGGTAGTAGAAATTCCTTCTGAAAGCCTAGGTTGTGCAAAACCTCATGTTTAGAGGTCTGCATTCTAGGCTCCAGTACTTGCTGTAGATCAGTGTCATTGGGACAGCGTTATTCAGCTGAGTCAGCTGGGCAGCTAAAGTAGCAAAGCAGAATCTCAGAGTAAACTCAATACTCCAGAACAAAAACTCATTCAGAGCAGTGCTTGACACAACCATCTTGTCCATACTCAGCCAGATCTTTTGCAGCATGCACTATCATTTTATTGGCCATTTTTGCACCTTTCCTGAAGCCAGGATGTTCAGTACAGGCACATCTGAATTGTTCTGCCTTTGAGAAAACAAGCTTCCAGAAGTCTGTGACAGCTAGCTGTGTGTGATATGAGTATTACTGACCATTTGTAGAAGTCAATGTGTGCGAGCCATAGTGTAAGAGTCTTTTCACATATCTCTTAAGCATAAAAGAGTTTTTTTAATCTTAAAATCTTGAAAGGCCCCTGAGGTTCAGGTGCTGTCCTGCTACATGCAAGAGGATGTTGTAGCTGGTGTCTGATACTGGGAGATGTCTTTCCCAGGTGTCGCATGCTGCCGATTTCCAGACTAACAGCTCAGAGAAGCATCCTGCAATTTCTTCAGACTCCTCATCTTGTGTCTAGGCACTGCAAGATGCCACTGCATATGTTTAGGTTTATTCATTTGTAGAGGATTAAATGCTTAAGAATGCCAGTTCCCCAGAAACTTCTCTTAATGCAAACCTTGACATAAAAAGTAAAGAATGAAGGTATCTTTCAGGAATGGAGGAAATAATGAGTCTGTGCTTTATTTAATCACAGCTAAGGGAAAATAAAAATTTTGGTTTGATTTAAGCATATTGCCTTAGTTCCCTTGACCTACCAAACTGGGGACAGAGGTTTTCTGCCTTTATTCCCATTTCACAGCAGGATTTCTGCTAAATGAACTTTTTCAGTGAGTTGATTAATCTCATTTCGTATCTGCTACGCTTTTTTATCTTTCTTTGATACCAGTCGTGAACATATCTTTTGAATCCCCCTCTCTGTTGATGGACTTCAGCTGGGCTGAAGAATCTAGACATCATCTCACAGGTCATTTTTCAGTGGAGGTGCCAGTTAGTGCAGTGTTACTCCCTCCAATGTTCATGGGTCATTCCTGTTACTACGAACACATCTGGGTAAAACACAAGTTATGTATCAGCTAGCTCAGTTGCATGATCTAGTCAAAACAGAATGAGGAGAATCAGCAGCAGGGGACATAGTCTGCTGAATATGGCTGAATGTGTAAAAGTAATCCTAGTGGGCTGTAGAGATATCCATTTACAAAATGCAAAGGTGCCTTTTCCTAGCAGACAGGCTGGTGAGGGCACATAATTTAAAATACATTTTAAAAAATATGAGCAAGAATTCTAATACATAACTTTTTGGTAACACACGATTTCAAAACTATTCATGTACAAAGAAACTAAATCGGAATAGAGCTGATTACTCATTCCTGAAACAGACTAGAGATGGTGATAAATAAGCAAACTAAAAAGCAGCTTAACCTATAAAATGGCCACTGAGCTGCTCTTCAATGACCAGGCAAATAGCAGTATATGTCACCTTTGGAGCATCTGAAATTTGGAACATCCCATCAATAAGGAGTGTAAGAAAAAGGATTGTGAGAAAAGTATCCCTTTCATGTGCAGAGATATTGCAGTGCAATGTTACATCCATAAGGGTCAGTGATGAATACTGCAAGTGTGTACCTTAACTCTAGGTAGCCTGGCTTTCCGGAGCTGTGAGGACTCAACAGAACTGTGGCCACTTTAGTATCTCCAGTAATTTGTTAACCTAGGCAGTTGCCTGTGCCTTGAGTTGATCTTGTGAGTAACACAGCTGCGCAAAATATGCTAAAATTCCAATAGTCATTATTATATCACAATTTAATTCAGAGCATTTAGATATGAGACACTTTCATTGCTGGATAGATGTTTGACCACTTGTGTTCAGCACACTTACAAAATCTGCTAAGTATGAGCATAAAAACTGTTGCTAGATTTTGCAGGCCTTTTCCTCTCCCACTCCCTCATCCACAGATTGATGAACTGCATGGGACCAGGAATCACGAGTGGAAATCAAGTATCTCAGAAAGCTAAGGGCTGTAAAGGGATTACCTAAAACTGCTGTAGAATGTGATTGCCCTGGAGCCCTGGACATGCCTTATCAGCACCAACATGCAGCTTTCTGTATATGAAACTTTTAAAGCAACTCTAGCTATTCTGCTGTCCTACCATGATGCAGAAAGCTGAGCACATGCCCTCTTTACTGTGGAGCACCCTACAGGGAATGCATTCCCTGAGCAGACTTGACCAGGGAGAAGAGATGACGATGAGCCTGTGGATCAGCAATTATAAACACCCAGGAAAGGATCAAAAAAACATTACTGGTGTTGCTGCAGTCCAGGGGTAAAATGGCAGCTGCAGAGAAGCTGCTGCATGGCCATGTCTCCTGTCTGTGTATGGAGAACAGATTTTATTCCTTTCTTCAGTCCCCACAGGCAAATCCCAGTTACTTGGAATTTGTTCAGGAGAAGGGTGAATTTTACCCTGAAGGAATTAGGAAGCATTATAGATTCAACATATGGGACCATATGTCATTGTATTGTTTCCAAATGTTTCTTTTTGAGCTTTTTCCCTCCATTGCGGACAGCTTATTTCACCACACATTGTCTAGAGAAGAAGGGAGTTTCATATTCCCATTTCTTTCATTAAGCCACTATTAAATCTATATCAGTTTCACAATACTGTTTGTCAACATTATTTCATCCTTTGTTTCAAACATGCACACCATAAGTGTGGTTTGAGGCAAGTGATTTGAGTATGTTTTTAAGGCACTGTCAAAGTCAATGGCAGAAATAGAGAATAAGAGCAGAGATGGTCTTCAACCATCCCTAGTCCAAAATGCTCCACTTAGTTATACTTTCACAATCAAACCAAGCATTCCGCTTGAGTCTTAATAGAGGAAAACCAGCACTGATGTTTGAGTGTGGGTCTAAGTAAACTAACATTGGAGATGGGTGGATTCCGCCCTCTCCTTGCTAAGCAGATCAATATCCTCAGGTAATGTAAATTGAGCTGCTCTGTATCTGCCTCTCTTGCTGTGATTTTCTACTCCAGCCCTGGAGAAGAGCTCCGGTGTCCAGTGACATCTGTTCTAAATCATGTTTTGGAAAAGATGTAAATACAGAAAACTTGATGTCAGGCCCAGACAAAGCGCTGAGCTAGCTCCAAAGGCCCTTCTGCATCTGGGATTGTTTGATGTCAGGAAGGTCCTCCACAGTCAGAGCCATCAGTGATGGTGACAAAAAGACACCCATCAGATAAGGCTTTCCATGGATTTGTTAACAGGCAGTGTAAGTATTAAAGTCTTTTGCTGAGCTCCCTATCTATAAAAAGCTGTGGCTGGCTGGGTGCTGACCTCCTCTGAAAAGGAAGGCAGGCTGGGCTGGGGGATACAGTAGGTTCACCCTGTCCAAATGAGTGGAGATGGGGACTTCTGTGACCTTTAAGGAAGTGTTGGGGTAGATGGCTCCAGCCTCAGCCACTCTCACACTTGTCATGTTTTTCTTAGTTTTTGTGTCTAATTCTGTGTCAGACTGTCTGTCTGCACAAACTTGCATAGTTCCTGGACCTTTAATTTATCAGAATTGCCAGATTCGACTTGATCAAAGTTTTGCTGAGCAATTATACCTTCACATCAGACTAGTTGAAGGCAGCGTTGCACGGGCAAGTGCCAAAGGCCACATTCATGAAGGAGTTGAAGTGCCTGAAAGAGTCTGCTGAAATGAGCACAGCTGGCATCAGCAGACCTTAGATTCACAGCCACATTGGAAAATCACCCTAGACACAGGACAGCTGACTCCTTAGTCTCTGTAAGCTCAATAGAGCTGCTTTTTGTTTTCCTGCTCTGGGGCCTAGGATCTTTTGACACTGTTCTGGGCATTATTGTTTCCCTAAGACCAATAACCATTAAAATTGAACTCTGTTGGAAAAGCAACTGGGAAGCAGAGAAATCTTAAATAGAAACCAGTTTTAAAATGTGGGGTTGGCATACATTTTACATTTTTATCAAGTGTGTATTTACCAATTAGTCAGCAGCCTGAGCCAGTGGATTTAATGAACTTCGTGTGATTTATGCATAGCTTTTATTAATTGTGCCAATAGGGATAAACGCTGGATACAAATAGATGCAGATGTCTCACTTCTTTCTCCTTTAAATAATACTATTTCTTATCATTAAGCTACTTTATTTTTAACTACTTTACATGTTGGAAAGTGATAATTTCTTACCATCCATACTGCTGTCCTTCCAAAGGTAAGGTTCAGAACTTTCACCAATCTATATTTTCACCAGCCTGGGCTATGCCCAAGGCAGATACAGAAGTTTGGAGGAGAAAGCATTTTCTCCTTCTCCCCTTTCTTCCGTCAATGGAATGTACATTAAGTAGTAAGTAGGCCACAGAAACAGAGAGCATGTGAATGACTTGAGA
Source organism: Ibycter americanus (assembly GCA_035590275.1). Taxonomy (NCBI): domain Eukaryota; kingdom Metazoa; phylum Chordata; class Aves; order Falconiformes; family Falconidae; genus Ibycter; species Ibycter americanus. The sequence goes on along the minus strand of JAVJGI010000064.1, from coordinate 20,880,488 downwards.
TCCTGATAATTTGAGCAGTCAGAGGAAAAGGGGGCCAGCACCTGGCTTTCAATCTCTGTTTCAATGAATATTTAACTACTTTATGTAAAGTGGGACACTTTCAACAAATGAGGCTGAGAAACCTACCTAAGAATGTTTTCTAGCCCAGCAGTTAGGTTACTCTCATGAGAAGCATGATGTTTGGGTTCAAGTCCCTGTACCAAATCACTTAAAGGAGGTGTTTGAAGCTACATCTTTCACAGCCTAAGAACATGGCCTAATCACTGAGTTTTTGGATATCAGGGGTGGCAGCACTACCTCCTCTGTTTTGGGAAAGGAGTCCCCTTGTGACAAAATCAAAATGTTTTGTTTTTGAGATGCCAGAATGAATTGTTTCAACATCTCTGAAGTTTTTTCATGTTATTTCAGCTGAAACTGGTAGCTAATATGACCTGAATTCACAAAAAAGTTTCTGTTGCCCTAAAATTCCAGTATTAGTGAAGAAATAATTGAATAAAAAAGAAACCTGACTAACTTCTAACTCAGGTGCAGTTACAGTTGTCTGATCATGGCAGTTCCTGAAGGGAGCCCGTTAGTGGCTGTGCTGTATAGTTTTTATTGGGATGCCTCTTTTCCACATAGGTGGAAATCCCTCCCCTTGAGAAATAAGGAGGGCTGTGATCTTGAGTGCCCAGAACTGAAAGCAGATTTAAGTTATCCTGGTGCGGCATGCTAATGGCCCAAAAGTCAGAACACCTTTCAGAAATCTTTAAGCATTTGCACCCATTAAACACCATTTGGAGCTCACACAACTAAGTACTAGGCTATTTTTAAAGATAAAAACCCCTTCCCTTATGTATATTGGCAAATCTGATAAGATCAGTTTATTGACTTTCTATGCTACTTCAATAGTTTCTCATGTTCAAATGCCAGTAATCTAGAAGAGACTTTTTGATACCTTACACACACACACACACACACACACACAAAAAAAGCATAGGCACTTCATTTGATGTCATTGACTGGGGGTTTTTTTCCCCATTAAGTGTGGACAATAAGCACGTTTTTCTGATGGATACTAAATTAAATCGCCATCATTCTGGTTTTACTAGATGTTAGAAATGTGGCTGGATGCCATTTTGGTTACACTTGGCAGCAGCAGGGCACTTTTTATCCACAGGTTTTGCCCTACGTTCTTTAAATGAATAAGAAAAACGCAGTTGAAGGCAGGATCACTGCTTTTGTCCCTTTGTTTTGCATGCAGTACAAACTTTGCCTCCCCTTCAGTGATGTGATACATGACAGGACATGAAACATTTACTGCTGACTATTTTCATCAACCACAAATAAAACTAGAAGAGGTAATCAGGTGTGCTCTCTCAGCTCCTTGGTCCCATTGAACTCTTTCCCACCATGGTGCTTTATTACAAGGATGAACTCTGATGGGTTCAGCCTTCTTTCTGTGAGCGCAGGCTCACAGCTAGTGTTTGGGGACTCAAGTCTTCCTTGAACAGTGGCACAAGCTACTGCTGTTTCTTGTGTAAGAGGAGCAATATATCATGTAGCTCTTCATAATATGATTGACTATCTCCCCCTGTGTGTGTTGAGCTCCAGTGAAATAAGTAATGATGATGTTTAGAATGTCATCATTAGACATCTGAATTTAACACTTCAGCAGAGATGACTGGGAAATTCATCCCTTACAAGGCCAATGTTGCAAATTCTCTGTATGTTCAAGCTGTTATCCTAGTCCTGGCTCTCTGCAGCCACGGGGAAAAGAGAAAGAAGGACAACTGTAATAAGGACATTAGCCCTTTGCTGGCACTGTCAGGCAGTACAGGCATCTTCTCATCACAGGCCACACAGCAGCTGTGTAGCCTGCCTGCTCACATCCTACCCTGCAAAGCTTTATTTTGAAACATAGTAACTAGAGACCTCTCTTTTTCTCTAAAAAATAAATACACAAATGCATAAAGCTAAGACTTCATATGCGAAACAGGTGTTTTGTATCTCTGCATAAACTTCCTAGATCAATTCCTAATAGCAGACACACATGCCAAATGCAAAGTATGGTAAGTTTAGTTAACCTCTACTATGTATTTTAGAAATTAAAATAAGGCTTTATGTTTCTGTGTAAATAATGTTGCCCTTTTGGTACTGTGGATTGTTCTTAACAAAATGATGTCAACATAACGATGAAAGAACAAGGGTTTGTTTTGAACAAATGTGTTACTGGTTGACAGTAATAAAAAGGGATAAATCATTAAATAACATATATTTTAAAGAATATTCATCCCATTCTACAAGGCCTCACGTGATCCATCATTATGCAATGGGCACTGACTTCATGTAGATTGCTGGCGTGAGTGAGTGTTTGCAGTACAAACTGAAAATCTTGTTTTGCTGTATGTGGTGTTGTAGACAGTTTTTTTTCTAGAAAATTGCATCTTCAGAGAAGAAGAAATATCTTTGGTACGTCATATTTTTGTGGCTGCTTTTTGAAGTTACAAATAATGCAAAAGCACCTAATCAAAAATGAAACGTGTGATGAGAGGGAGATAATTTCCTGCCACTCTACCCTGTGAAAGCAAACAGCTCACTGTAAGTTATGGTCCACAAGTCATGTTTCTTTGCTTTTTGCTATATTATAATTTAAATACTTTTTTCAAAAATGATAATTTTATGGGCCTCTTTGAAGTGATTTATGTGTTTTGTACATTATTTGAAAACATAAATTTTGCTGATCATCTTTAGTTTGCCTCTGTCCACCCACTAGTCTCATATTCATTTAATTTAGACAATGCTGAGCAGCTAGCTACATGTGGAATTGATACTTTCCATGAAAGCAAAAGTTATTTTTGAGCTTATTTTATTGAAGAACCTAACATAAGAATTTTTCATCAAAGATTAGCTGAAGTACTCCTACATATTACTGCATGTGTGTAGAAAATGTATGGCTCTCAATTATTGCTGAACTAAAACTGCTTCATGAGTTAGTTCAGGTATTGTGTAGACAGAGTGAGTCCTGGACTTTTAAAATTTACTGTTTTCAACAAATGAAGATAAGTGCATATTTCTTCCTGCACATAGCTTTTTATTTCATAGGACCTTTTAATAACCAAAATAATTTAAGACAGTGCTTTCTAAAGGGAGGCATTTAAAATTCTATTATACGTTTCTATTTTAATCATATTTCTCTAAACCATATCAATATCAGTGTGGTTTTCTGATACTTTGTATTTTTTCCCTTGTATTCATATGCTTAGCGCTGGGGCTGGCTTCAGAGGAACTGATTCTAGTAGTGAAGGTGTGCATCAATGTTAGTGTTTTCAGGATATGAGCCTTTCTGCTGGGGACAGGATATTGTCATTATTATTATGGCATTACTTTAATAGGAGACTTTGATAAATCTTTTCATAGCAGTAAAACTGATTTTTAGGTTTTGTCTGCCTGGGAAAGTTAGTATAGAATAAGCCATAATATAAATTTATGATACAGCAACTCAGCGAATGCCAGTGCTTTGCAAAGCCGCTGAAGCTAGATGTGAATCAGACCCTGGAGGCAGTATAGCTGGATGAATGCAGTGCCGTGCCTAAGCTAATTAGTACTACTGAGAAGCAGGATACGTTATGGAAGAGAGTTATGTTAATATGGCCATACTTCACGGCTATCGGAAACAGATAAATCAGAAGTAGCATTCTGTGGCAATAGGTACATTTACAATGCGCTAGTTTATTCATGTTGTAACTCTGTGTGGTCCTTTGTAGGTCATTCACACAAGGAGTTAGTGCACAGTAACTAATAGTGTTAATTCACAATTTTGCATGATCTGCAATACCCACAGACCCAAGTACAGAATCAGGACACAAACAGAATTTGATGTTGCTATCACAAGCTATTCTATAGAGATACATTATTCAATTACCAGCCAAGAATCTGGTACAGAGTTGTAAGAAAGGGATTGAAAAATAGTCAAAGATCTATAGTAGTTAAGAGAAGGAAAACATGTCCAAGTCAACTCCCCCCTGCCAAATTTCTGAAATCACTTAGTCTGTATTTTCTGGAGTGACAAGGAATTCCATGTACCTACACTAAGATACCATGAAGGACACTGATTTTTCCAGAAAGGGTGAGCTGTAGTAGTTTAAAAATCAGCCCTCCTAGTGCCTCAGTTCAAACCCTGAAATCACCGCTCACTTTGGTAAAGAGTTCGTTAAGCTCTGAAGAATAAAATGTCATCAAAGTCACCAGAATTAGTCATGTATTATGAGAAAAATTAAAAATCCAACTAATTCTGTAGCATTTACCAATTCAAAATTTGACACTCAAGTACAAAGGCTGTGCTCAGAGGGGAATATAATACAGTGAGCTGATGTACTAATGCAAGCTGTGCCCTGTCAAGAAAGGTGATTTCAGAACAGAACAACATATTGTCACATAAGCAAGTCACTATAGTATCAGAAAGTTTGTATATGTGCACATATGTGTATATTTTCCTCTGCTCCCCTGAACTGAAGTCTTTGCCAAATTTTTCTTTAAATGCTTTTAGGAAGGACTGGATGAAAAGTACACATATTCTATGTGCTTTGCACTCCCTAAACTCTTAACTGCATGTGATGTGGCTAGGAATCATGAAATAGATAGCCAAAATTGCTTTATTAAGATTGAGATCCCAGTGCCGAAATTCTTTGCAGACCTCCCTCAGTTTTCTTTAAATGTCTTTTCTACAGTTTCTGAATACTCTTTGCTACTACTGGAAGCTCCCATCTACCTTTTCAGGATGAACGTTAATGAACTACACCTCTGGAAGTAATGGCCCCTTATTTTTGTACGTGTCTAGGATTCTACCATGAGATTCATAGTGTAAGTTGTCAATAAAAGGTTTGGGATTTGGATTTGGCAGGAGGATAAAAACCCTAGATGCTCTTTCACAGGATACAGACATCTTTAAAGCCTGAAGATTTTTTTCTAGTGCTACTTGTTTTTCTAACTCTGTCATTAACTGAATAGTTTGCTCATACTGCTTCAGTTTCTCTGTCAAAATATTCCCTCAGAATTTACTGACCTGACTTTGATTTGTAGATGACTTGTGAACCGTCTCTGATTGTAGGTCTAATGTTAGGAGTCCCAGTAGCAATTAACAACCCCTTAAAGGAGTGGATTGCTGTAGAACGTAGGTCAGCAGCATTAGTTTTCTTTATTTAGCCAAGATACCTTCTTTACTTCCAACATTTACAAATGTCAGACCAAATCACTGTAGCAGCACTGGGAAGCAAATATCTAACTAGTGGCATTTTTGCAGGCTTCAGTCAAGCTTTCTTTAGTACTTCCTTTGAAAGTCACTGCTGCCAACTACCTTGAATTCAGAAAAAAACTTCTTTCTTAATGAAGAAATCTACTGAGAGTTTTGTCTTGGACTTCTACCGTTTATTCTTTGAAATATATGCTGAATCTGCTACACTCAAATTTGAGATACTAGTTGTATCAATATGGACCCATGGTTTCAAGCCTTTAGATATGCAAATTGTGTTTCTGTAACGAACAAAACCTTAGAGACCATGCTGTTGTGGTTCCACAGAGCCTTTATTGCGCCTCATCGTTATGCTAAATTAATACAAATTTCCTGTGTGTCCAGAATTCAAAGTCAATCAAGTGGCTTAATCTCTGAGGGTATGGGATAAAAATGCTATTATTACAGTTTGGAAGAAGGTGAGGGATTACGTTTAAAAGCATCCAGGCTATATGCTAGGACAGCAACTCTGAAACACAGGCCTGTTATAAACCACATCTTCACTGAGTGTGAACTTACAGATTGCCTCCTGCCCTACTTTTGATTGCACAAACTCCCCACATTTGTATGATGCATTTTTGGCAGCTTCAGTAGTTGGCTCTGTAGAGAAGCAGTATTAGAAAGGTATTTGTGATTTGTTACTGTTCTCTAATGCACTGAATGCTTTGACTTTTTATTTTTAAAAGTTAATCACAGTGTTTACTTTTTATGTTTGTTTCATCTTTTTCCCCATATGCTTTGCTTTTCTTAGCTAGAATCCACAAGATGAACCAGTGCCAAGTGTCCAATGAGTTTTCTGAGCATATTAGCACATGACGTGCAGTTCTTGAGATCCACAATCTGCAGTTTAAAAACTTGTGCATTAGCAGGTCCAAATGTACTTTGGAGAATATCTCTGAAGTTGCTGATACTGTCGTGATATTTAGGATTTGTACTTTAAAGTTGCCAGAGCTATTTAATCGATCAGATTTGCTAAATCATCATCCTGATTCTTCTTTGAAGGAATAGCTGTCATCTTATTGTGCAGAAGTGATAATGCGTGGCTCCATTGTTGATGCTATGTTTATGCAGATTTTTTTGATATCTTTTGTTTCTGAGCAATTTTGAGATTTTCTCATACCTCCAACATGAGATGTGGTTTTACTTTGGAAGGCAGGGAAGGACAAAATAGTCACTTGAGTAGTCACTTCTTTCCAATCCTATTTTCTTTAACTTCACTAAATAAGTAAACGCACCAACAGGCTGAGTCCCAACCATGACTTAATCCTGATGGGACAAGTTTGCATCATGGCAAGCCTCTGGGTGCACCTTGCGTGCACTAGATGTCCCAGTGCTTCTACTTCAGGACTAGTACCTCAGGCAAATACTTACAGAGAAGGGGAAATGGGTAATGTCTAGAAAACTGGAGAATGCCTGGCTTTCCTTTGTATTCCTCTTTGCGTGGGGTTTCTACTTCTGCCTCTCAGAAGCTCAGGCCGATCTAGTGCAGTGCTAACAAAAAAGCAAGTGTAATACAACCATCCTGCCATAAGCATTTAAAGTTGACCTTGAAATGATCTTTGCATTGAAGACTCTGATATGCACCTTGTGAGGACTTCCCTCAGCCTCAGGTTTAGGTGTCTCTTGGGGTTTTGGTCTACTTGAATTTAAGTGGATTTCTTTCCTGATAATTTGAATGTTAGCAACCTCACAATCAAAAAAAGAAAGAAAAATCATAAAAGCATTTTCAGTCCAATCCAAGTCTGTTTAGCCTAATTTCCTCTCTCTGACAGTAACCAAGAGCAAAAGCCTAGGGTATAGTACAAAAGTAGGGCAAGCAGAGATATTTGCCCAGAACACTCTCCAGCCTAGCATGGTTTGTGGCTCAGGGATTTCACGATCCGGAAGTGATCTCTTCGTATTTAATTGCTCTCAGTAGGTTTTTCCCCTGCGAAATTCTTCATTCACTTCTATTGATTATGCAGCATTCCTCAAACAGCAAGAGAGACATCGCTTACCTCACATGGTAATGTAAGATAGCTATTTCTTCATCACCTGGTGGCTGCTGGATTAAGCAGGTCTTCTAAAAGCAGGAAATATGTTGTGATATGTAGTAATTCCAGCATACCTGGAATGTCCTGGTTTTCATGAGTAACTGTCTCTTCTGAAAAGATCACAAGAATTAATCAAAAGCAGCTTCCACAACCACCTTGGGTCAGTTTTAAGGAGGGGAAGGAAAATAATCATCAGTTAAGTTTTCTGCATTGTCCAGAAGTAGTTTCTGCCATTCAGGATGGTTTGGCGTGAATTTTTTCCTGAAGTTGAAGTTGTAGCTGTGCAAACCTCTTGGGCTTTGACTGGTTGGTTGACTAGTTGCCACACCTCTGGAACCCACTATTAGATGTTACTAAATGCAGGGCATATGAGGGGTTGTCTATATTGAGCATGTATAGGAAGACATGTCTTCCAAGACTGTACTTGTAGAAGCATGCTGTTTGCTGACAGCTTTGAATCTTACCTGTGTTAGTCACTGACAGTTTAGTTCTTTGGTATGCTTTGTTTAATCTCTGCCTTTTCCCTCTACAGTTAAATCACTCACAATAGAAACTGAAAGAACTGACAGATACTGAAGGATCAGAATTGCGTTGGAAGGGAAAAAAACAACAAAAGCCAAGATTCTAACTATTTATGGATCTTGTTTCCCAACAAAGTGTATCTAAAAGCCATTGTCTTAGGGTTCAGAGACAGCTAAATGATTGATTTCACATAAAATATTTGTTGTTCTAATTACAGTATCATCTGGGTCGTTGGGAACAAACAGATGCAAAAACAGCCTTTACATACCATCTTGAAAAACTTATGATTTGCTTAGTGTGCTTTATAATCTAAAGCATATGGCTTTGCATAGAACTGCTGTATCCAAAATGAAGCCGTGAGTAATGAATCACTGGGTGGAAGAAAATGCATTGCTTCTGTTACGAGTTCTTTCAATGTGTGTATTCAAATGGTTCTGTTTAGGGTTATAAACAAAAGGCTATGCTCACAGTTTTAGCAGTGTGTTACAGATTCTGGGATGCACATGACATCAAAGAGGCTACACTAATTTCCCTAGCAGTCTATGGCTCTTGGCACTATGAGCACACTCCATCTGAATAAACAGAATTCTAGTTCACCACAGTTGTGTGGGGGATCTGAGGTGATCATGAAGCTTGGGTTTGTTTTATTTTAAATCTTTCTGTTATAGGACCCTTCCAGATTCTGTGTTTTCAGTGAATCTGGTAACTACATTTGGAGCTATAGATTTAGACTACAAAGCACTTGACACTGAAAATAATTAAATCTAACTTACTACTCTTACCTACTGAATCCAAGCAAGAGCTTTGAGTACACTGGAGTTGCTAGATTTGCTAAGGATTAATCACTCTTTCTAAGCATTAATATATATATATTTTTAAAGCCCTTGCTCCAGTAAGGTATTTTGTGAGAGTTAGCAAGGGTTGAGGCCTGGTAACTTCTCAAACGGCATCTGATTTATTGTTCTTTCCATGCTTGCTTGTTGCTAGCAGCATAAAGAGCACCAGCCCCTATAAATATTCCTGGACACTCTTCTGTAGAGAAAGGGACTAAGGGGATTTGGTAGCAAGAATGGTTCTCATCGTACTAGATCTCATTATATCGACAGAATGGATGGCCTTGTTGAACATTTGCAGAGCTCTGAAACTACTGCTAGGTAAGCATGGAGTATCCTGGAGAGAATTACAATTGTTGATAGTATTAAATATGCCAATATACCTCCAGGCTCCCGATGTTACTAGATTAATCAAGTCCTCTGATACCAGAACGTAGGCTCTACTGCTTCACCTTTAATGGTCGTTTGTGCCCTTCTCCTCCTTAGTTTCTTAGTTTCTTGAATGTTTCATTTTTTGTCTTTTTCCTGTACATTTCTCTTTCCTGTAGTTTTCTCTTTCTCCTCTCATTAACCTCAGAAAGGAAAAGAAGATATTAGAGACATATCTCATTATTTAAGTCATCAAGTAGTCTTGCTCTTTATTCTCTCCTACCCTATGTTTTTGTCTCTTGGTGTGGTTTTGCCTGTACTGAGATCAAAAACTTTCAGAGACAGCATATTTATTTTCTGTCAGCCTCCAGCATTTTTGCAGAACTACCATAATATGGTTAAATTTATAGTATATAGCACAGACCTGATAACTTCATTATCCGACATGAAGTTACAGATTATTCTACAGTACTTGTTCCGTGAAGCCTATTAGACCTGTTACCCAGTCCTTGTTTCTGATGCATTTGTAGTTGGTGCCATTTAACAGGCAGTGTACAAATACCCTGTGATGTGGGCCTGGTACCTCTTAGTGTGTGCTCATACTGAAGTCACACTGACTGCAGTTCAGTGCAGGGATGTGCAAGATAGTTCAGTGTTAACTGGTTGGAGTATGGCAGGCAGGCAGGTGCAGCAGGAGCTCAGTGGGGGCTAACTGCCTAAGTATTCACTCTGTTTCTCGGGCAAGTTTTTCATTTTACTCCCATTTTGCACTTATGGTGTGATGCAAATTGTAGAGAATCGTGGGAATGAGAAAGGGAGGAAAATGCGTTTGTATGAATACTCATGGCCAAACAGCATTATGTGCCCTTTGTAAATGTCTCTTCTTTTTAAACTAAAGCTGAAATAACTAAAATCATAAAGCCTAGTTCATTTATAGCATTTTTTACTGTGTAAGTGACATTCAGTCGCTCCTATTTAACACTGATATGAGTGGGACCAGAATCACTAGCCTCCTAAGTGCTCTGCTTGAACAGACGTGTATGGCACAGAAGAAAATGTAGCTGTTCCTTGAAATCAACATGCTGCACATAATTATCTACTTAGCATCCAGTCCAGGACATGGATGTATATTATCATTCTCTGTGAGGTCATTTCTGCATTTGCCTAAGACTTCAAGAGAAAAAGTGAAGTTAACTTGCTGCCTTGAAAAATGATTCAAAACTGGAAAACTTGAAAAACATCAAAATACATATAAATTATCAAAGGAGAACAAAGACAAGTTTTTCCACAAAAGTCTTCTCCCCAGGCTATAACAATGCTTTACATAGGCATGATCAATATATCCAGGCTTGAGAACCAAAGTCTTTTGGAATAAATTAGACTGGCAGGAAAAGAAACAAACAAAGAACAAATTAACATGATTTTAAACATTGCTTAAATTTTCATGAATGTAGACCTTGAGATGTTATGATGAGATCCCATGAGTCTGTGCTAATATTTGCTTATAATTAAGGGTTGCACTTTCATGTTTCATCTGATATTATAGATTGGAAGTCAGCCACATGCTTACTATTTTTCTTGGTCATACCGATTTATCTACTCAATTTGCTTACTCTGTTAATAATATATATGATCCCCTAAATGGCCCCATTACTTTTCCTTTAGCAGGCTGCCCCTTCTCGTACCCTATAAACCTCCCTGTCTGAGTAATTAGAGGACTACCCTTCCTATGGTATTAGTTTTATGTTCACCTATAACAGAGACAAGACTAACCCCTTCCAAATGTGCTTTGGGTAAATGGCTTTAGAAGGAAAAAAAGAGTACTGGGCTCCACCCTTCAATATGTGTTGTAGTGGATGGAGTCCCTTCAGCAAGGGAATTGGCAACACAGCCTGCTTTGTGGCACTGACACATCAGCAAAGATCCCTTCTGTGCATTCCTTGCTGAAAGTAAGATGTCATCCAGAGTTTAGAGCCCCCTCTGTGCTGCACCAACCTTAAAACAATCTGACTCACATCAGTGGATTTTACAAGTTCCAAATGCAGTTGTAGCTGCCTCATCACCGTTTTCTCAGCAGAATTCTCCATATAGGAAAAATTAGCAATGCTTGGCAAGGTTATCAGCATCAAGTTTTTGAAGCAAGGGTTTAAAAAATTGAGCAATTTATGAAGACCCTAGCTTCATTTCAGAGGGCAAAATCTAATGAGTCTCAGTTCCTCCGAAGAGTGTGCCCAGTGCCTTGTCCCCAGATTTTCAATACCAAGATAAGCAGGACAAACAGAAAATGTAAGATGATATCTTCACTGAGTATCTAGTGAAGTCATCTGCCTAATGGGAAGTCAGTAGAAAAATGCATTTTTGCAGGTACTGTTTTGAAAGTATTGGTCAGGGCGCAAATGCTAGGTGCAAAAGTCCTTGTGTCAGTGCTAAAGAGTATTTTGAAGTCTTTTGTTAAATCTTAGTGTTTGGCAGTTCGTACGTTTCTGAGGGAGTCCTTTGCAGCTTATGGAAAGGATGGATTTTGAAACGGAAAAATCACCGAAATAAGCTATGGCATAAGAAACGTGCTAGTCATCTCCAAGGCAAGAGATGTCATAAAAAGTGTTGGTATGATGGATGTGATGGCTAATTGAAGAAAAATATTTCCATTTCAGCCATAAGAAAGCAAAGAAGAAGAATCACATTGGAAATTCAGCAGTGAAAGTATATCCCAGAAATCAAAAGATCAATATAAAATCTTCTGCAGATTCAGACTCTTGATAAAAATTACATTAGAGAAATAAATTCATATTAAGCTGAAGTGATCCATGTCATATCTTGAATAGTTTTTAGCTTTACCTTGAGTCAAAACATACCTTTTCTAAAAGCTTCCAATGTCAACCTGAGCTTCCATCGTACTGCTAAATATTTTTTTTTCCTCCTGACTCATTGCTTTTACTATGTGCTGTATTTCTGGTCTGAAATTTTCTTCCACTTCTGACCATTTGACAGTTCAGACTTCTGGTTCCAAAGGTGAAAAACCCTCCACCTTCTATACAGGGGTTTAGATTTGCTTTGAATCACCTCTTAACCTTTTTCATAAGAAAAAAATTAAATAGAACAGTCTCCTTACATTTCTCACCATATGGCAGGCTTTCCAGATTTCAAATTGTTCTCAAAACATTCTGCAGTTTACAGCACCCACTTTAAAACAATTCTGCACTCAACAATAAAACTGTTTTCCTGTATCTATTGAGTAGTCCTCTGCTTTGCACCCAGTCTACTTCATATTCAGCTGAATATCCATGATAATTCCTGAGTCTCTCATGGAAAGACTGCTTGCCAACTATGCCATTCCCAGTTCTGAAAAATGTAACTCAAACGCTTGACTTTGCATTTAGTGGAAAACACATTTGTTTAATCTGTCTGAGTAATTCAGTGTCCTGGTCTATTGGCTTGGGCTCTTACGTATCAGAGACATAAAAAGGATAACCTATAGTGGTAATAGAGGAGTAAACAGAAACACCACCAGTTTGTTTACTTACAAATACTATATATTCCAGCAGAGTATAAATTTGGCAGTTTCTAATTCCCTTCACTGTAAGCAACATCAGTTTTGGGGTAGGTTTAAGGAAGCATCCACATGAGCCTGCTCACCCACGTGTATCAGTCTCTCTGGGTTCAAGCAAGGAAAGGAAGAGGATGCCCAGAACCTCAGCTACCCTACACTTGCTGGATCAGCTGACATAGGGCACTTGGCAGAAGGTGTTTTGCCAACTCTGTGTTATTTCTGCACTGCAGGGTGGAATTTACCAATAAAGAATTGTAAGCTAAGGAATTTCTGTGCTTAGAGTTACAAAGGAAAGGTTTTCTTCCAGACAAAAGGTGGACAGATCTCTTACTCAAAAATGGTGCTAAAGGACAACCTGAAGAAAATGCATGTGCTCTCTCTCTCATCTGGTCTTTAAATTTGTAGCACACTCAGGAGCCTGGACATGCCAGAGGCACTCGGCACAATTTGGGTGCAGTGTAGACAATACCCTCCTAATGATACTGGTGCTGCTGCTGTGGCTGTTAAAATGCCGAGTGACTTTTTCTTACTGGTGGCTTTAAGTTTGTCATCAAAGCAAAATATTTCAGAACAGCATTAAAAATGCCTATTCAACTGCTGAGTGTTGAGCACATGTTAATACCGTTTTCTCCAGATATGGTAGTTTATGATAAATGTTACCAGATTTTGTACTGTTCATGTAGTATGCTACTAAACACTAAGACAAATGGGGCCACTGAAAGGGGATTTCCTTTGGAGGACACAAGCTGGAGACCACCCATAGGATACACAGAAATAATTAAGTGTCAGGATAAAAAGCTACAGCAAAATATTAGTGTCTCAGAATCCTAATGAATAAAAGACATTTTTAAAACAAAGACTATAGTTATAGGTGTTTTGAAAAAATAACATGAAGGCCACAATAGCATTTGGGGGAAAGGAGAAAAGAATACCCCATCAGATTATCATGCTGTTTGAAATTTTCTAAATACTTGTGTGCTGTGTTTTTACTTCTGGCAAGCTGCAGAGAGGTGTGTGAAATTATGCAAAACTGTGAGGACCTGAGTCTTTTTTCATACCAGCCTCTTGCTAGAATAAAAAAAGTTATTTGTGGAGAGGTATTCGAGAACTACATTGCTGTGAAGAGGAATTCATGTGGCCTTGCAGCTGAAGACGTTTCTTGCAAAAACTGTCCTGAGACAGAAAGCTCTGAGATCAATTTGAATGACTTTCAGAGCAAACAGAGAGTAGACTGTAGTTATAGTAGGTCTTCCGCAAAACTTTCACAGACTTCAGAGAAAACAAAATTGCATCTATGTCCTATCTAAATATTAGAGAAAAAACTTTCCAAAGACACAGATACTACTTGGGCACCCAATTTCCCCAGCAGTATTCTCTGGAACAGCTTCTGCCTTGTCTGGTTATGTACAGTACAGGTAAGTAGCAAAGATTCAGGCTCCGCCATCACAATCTCTTTAGCAAAAATACAAAGGTTTACTGAACTCGGAGGCATAAAGTATTGAAGTTTTGGGTATTAAATTAGCAAGCAGCATGAGCATATTATTTGGAAGTTATTTGGTATTATTGGAGAAAAAGGTAACCTTTCTCTATAAATTTTTTTTTATTATTTTAGACCCAGCTCTGCAGTTGGTTCCCTGGTGGCCATTTAAGCCACCATCCCTCCCAGGTGGTGTGAGGGAACATGACGGTTGGCATGAAACAAGTGCTCCCCTCCCACACAGATACTGCAGTCCCACCCTGAGAGGAAACTAATACCATTCAAATTTTACTGTTGAGAGGGAGAAAGGCAGCGGAAGAGGGAAAATCTCCCAGATGACAGTCAGTCATTTGGCTGAAAAGGCTGAAGTTTAACCACCATCCTCTACCTCACTCAGTAATTGCAGAAAAGTACAACATTTGCAAACTGCAAACCTGGGTGTATAATAAACCTCTTCTGTAATATTACCTGCTCCTTAAGGCCAGATCTTACAAATGGATTTGTGAGATTAGAGCCCTGCATCAGCACAAGCCATATTGACTTCAGTTTTGAAGTGTTTAAAGGACTTGATCTTTGTGCTGGTCTTTTGTATCGGAGCAAGTTTCCCGTGCAGTATGGAATGCAAATGTAATAAGATGTATTTTTTTTTCTGCAGTGTCACCAAAAACTTTTTATTCATACTGTCACTAAACTAATTTTTAACGGGGATGGCAGAAAAGTCAAATGCCTTGGTAGAATTATTTGAAAGGTAAATGACCTTTCCTTACCACCCACAGTGTCTTCTAGTAACCCAGTGATTCTGATTTATCCTGAAAATAGTTGTCCTGAGGATGTGCCACAGAAGATGCCTAGTACAGAGTACAGCACCCCATAATGTCTTTTTCCCTTAATACACAAAAAAAAAAAAAAGGAATAAAAAGGCTGCTAGTTCTTTTCAGAATCCACCCCTTACTGAAATATTTCCTTCATCTTTAAACTCTGCTTTCCAGATGACTTTAAGCAACTGTTACTTTACAGCATGTTACAAATTATATTAAGAAAGCATAATTACAAACTGGTCCAGTCACTCAGATTAAACAGAGTGCCATGTCAAGAAGGTAGTCTTTTTATATAATAAAAACGATGGTAATAGACTAAGTCTCATCAGTCAAAAGGCTTTATTGCTGTCTACTGTAGAAAAACGGTTTTGCTGCTGCTGGATGATATATTCCTAGCTAGTCACAATATACCTCATTTCCTGCTTAGATAACAGAAGATACTAAGATAAGGTGTGAAAGGAATAGAGAGCTGTGTGATATAGATATATGGAAGAATAAAAAATGTTATAAAAGTAAAAATGAAGTTATGCTTAAAAACTTGTGTTTGAACTAAGTTTCAAAAGAGAAAACAAAGATCCCCAAGTTTCTGTGTGCTTACTTTGGATAGGACAGACTTGCTAATAAATCTAGGACCAAATAGGACAGAAGAAAAGACTGTTTACAGACTAAAATACACTGAGATGTTCAGAGCACCTGGCACAGCTTAAAACTAAATTGTGTTATCTTACTGTAGGTTCAGAAAACTGTCTTGAACAGAAGCTGAGAACACCTCGTCGACGATGTCAGCAGCCCAAAATGCTGAATAGCCCTGAGGACAACGTGTACTATAACCAGTTAAATGTGAGTTCAAAGTGGCAATAAAGCTGTTTTACTGGCTTTGTTTCCAGTTAATAATTCTGTTATTAATACCTGTTTCAGCCCCTCCAGCCCCACCCCCACGTTCTTCTGCTCTCGTCTTGAACATGTGCTTATGCTCTTTATCTGTTGCTTTCATGTCAGGATGTCTGCCTTCACGGTGAATAATTGATGTGGTTTATCAAAGACGAGCAAGATGCATGCTTCATCAGGCTCACTTGAGCCCTTTGATCAAAAAAATTATGCTGTGACTTCTGATATTATCAGCATCTGCTTGCATTCAACACAAAATCACTTTGAATTAAAAATTAACGACTTGCTGCTTTGCTTTGACTGTGTGTTCTTGGCCCTCTCCACAGGGAACTCTAGAATATCAAGGGAGCAAGAGGAAGCCAAGAAAACTTGGGTAAATATCTATCTTCTTAGTTCTAAGCAACTGTAAACAGAAGAAGCCCTTTGTGATATTACAGAATATGCAAAACTTTCTAGAGAGGTTTCTAAAAATAAACAATTAACATATTTCTGTGCATTGACATTGGACATTTTCTGCAGAAGCGAATGTAAAACTTGCATGTACTGCTGTCTGTAGGCACTAGAACTGATTCTTACAAAATACGCTCCCCAGCTCTCTCTGAGTACTACTACTAACAACAAAAAAAAAAAAAGAAAAAAAAAAGAAAAAGCTTTCTTCGTGTTTTTAAGTGCATTTAGCACTAGTGAAAGGTGCCAGATGAAAGATGTTGAATTTTAAGTTCTCTGACCTAGAACACGGAAGGAAGCCCTGCCAGCTCTGTAGCAGCACACTCGCAATGGGCTTCAGCCCTCCTGGGGGAACACATTTTAAGAATTGACAGAGAGGCCACTCAGCCCAAAGGGGAGTTGCTCCTTCTCTGTTGAACTGAGTCAGTTCTCATTGCCACATCAGCAGTTATCACTTGGTGATAGGCAGAAATCACTGAAAACGATTTACAAAAGCTAGGCTGGCTAGTATACAATTGCCAAAATATTTCATTGACTGATCACATGGACCAGAGAGAACTGATGGATGCTCAGTCCTGCAAATGCATCTACTCCAAAAATACACAAGAACTTTCTGTACTATTTCCTCTGGTTTTAGTTCATCTTCTGAATATAACTGTACAAATAAGAGGGTTTTGAGTGAAGGTTAAAGCCCAAAATCTTGCATGACTGCACAAGATTTTGTTTATTTTATCTCCCTCCCCTAGTTTAAAATGTCTGTATTCCTGTTCAGGGAATGAAAACACTAACATAGGACTGCAGTACTCATCGATGTATCACAGGAGAATGAAAGCCCCTTGATGTCAGTAGGGCTTTCCCCCAAAATTGGCTATGTGGTCTTTGGCTCATATTCACAGTAAACCATCAGCTGAAGTATGTTATCAAAATCATAACCTACTTGTGGAACATATACAGACAAGAAAGCCACATTGCGCAAATGAAATGTCCATTTGGTGCAAATAGATGGTCTATCATTCTGTACACCCAAACTGAAAGGCTATATTGCATTTCGCTGATCCTCCGACCATTCCAAGTAGAATCATAAAAAAGTAATAGCAAAGTAAAAGTATGTATAAAAGCTGTATCTTTCTCATCAAATCACATCTTTTTTTTTCTTTTCTTGTATTAGCACCCTTCATTTTCACATCCACAGAGAAGTTACTGTTTCTGAAGGTGTCAACGTAATTGTTTTTTTAACTTAATAAATGATGTTTGTTTTCTTTCCAGCCAAATCAAAGTACTGGACGGAGAGGATGAGTATTACAAATCATTGTCAGCTGTTGAATCTGTCCCTGAAGATGACAGCTTGCTCAGTTCCCCATCTCCTCCTTCTTCAAGAAGGGTATCTTTTGCTCAAAGCTGAACCTCACTTACTGTATTGACTAATAGCGGTAAGAGTATTTTCGTGCTGGTAATCTCTTCCAATTAACTTTGTGCGTGTGTTTATATAATATGTTAAAAAAATACAATTTCAGCTAGTAACTTTCACTGATTTAGACCTTGTTTCGCAGCTGTAAACTGTCCCATTTAGCTGTATTTCTGTAAGCAATTCCAGGAAAGGGGAGCAGCACTACCAGTATGCGTTGATGTTGGTAACGGACATATTTCTTTAGCAGCAAGGTTCGTTTATACAGTTCCTTCCCCTTCTTCCCTGCTCCCCCCTGGCTGCTGTTCCCACCCTTTGCCATCCCTTCTGTTGTGCTGGCACAACTGCTGGTAGAGCTGTGTGAAAAACAAGATCAAGGAACTGAACTGGATTAAAAGAACTCTGTACTAAAAATCATAGTGAAAATGTTTTGTATTTCATTAGACTGTTATTAAACATTATCCTTTATAACTTTCTGTGCTGTGTATGGCTTTTAACGCTACAAAAGTGCACCGAGTAAAACCATCTAAAATAATAATTCTGTTTCAATATTCCTTGTAAATATTTTTCTTATAAAGTGTTAATTTACCATAAGTTTAACTTAAAGAATTATTTTAAATATAAGAAAGAAAACAGTTTTAAAGCTAACATTGCACACACTGCTTCATATAGTCCTTGTGACTGAAACTATCATTATGACTAGTTAATTCTTTTTATCCATGCAAGCATTTAATTTCTTTCTTGACCCGTATCGCTGGGTTCCAGTGATTCCTATACTTCCACAGCCCTCTTGTATGTAGCTGGGGAAAAAATGTCACCTGCAAATTTTTCTGCTTGCTTTTCACTTTCTTTCCAAATCCTTAATGAAACAATATATAACTTTCTATGGAACACTGAGATTCTTTGCTGGTAACCGTTTCCGTGACAGAAGCTAATGATTTCATCTTAATCTTTACTTTCTGTTTCTGGGCCACAGTTTGATCTGTGACAATTCTTTGCTGCTTTTCCATACAAGCTCTTGTCAAAAACTTTTGGAAATAAAATGTTCACATGTACTGCCTTACAAATTTGCTCAAAATGATTATTCTTTTGTTGGTTTTTTTGAGAAACCATGCTGATTAAATCTGACCATGTATTATATAGACGTTATTATGATCCTTGTTTTTCTCTCTCCTCCAATGGGTTTACCCTGATCTGTGCTAACGAACCTTCTTCCTTGTGGAGGTGCAGTTCACACGTGTTCCTTTAAGCTATAGAATTTCTTACTATCAGGGTTCACTGGCAGCATCTTTCTGACCACAGGACAAGGAAAGGTGGCATGGGAAATGAGACCTAAGTGCAGTCCAGGCATCCCTAAGCCAGAATAGGGTTTGAAAGGAGAAAAGACAATGAAATAGATAGTTCAGCAAAAGCTTTGTCTCTCCTAATAAACACGGAAATTAAGTCAGGCAGGGCGGATGAGGATGAGAGAAAGATTTAGCTGTTCCAGGAAGAGCAATCCTTCACTCATTCTTCACCCAAAATGTGACAGAAGGTTGAAACTGAAAGTTAAAAGTCCTGCCAGAGATTGAAGTCCTTCAGTTCACTCCTCATTTTCCTCTGCTGTACATCTGAGTAGATGTACTTTAAAGGCACTTTAGAGCCTTTAAAACTCAGGGACTTCTTAAACAACACAGAATTTGTGAGTAGCTGCAGATGAGTTAATGATACTCAAAAATGCAGTGCAAATACGAATGGCAACTAATATGAATGCATGTGTATACATCAGTTTGTTTACATTTTGTTAAAATGTAACAAGAATGAGTATTTGTTATGATACCTCATCAAAAATAACATATAACTTCTTTTCCTACACAATGTATAAATTCTCCCTTAATTTGTAACATATCTGGAAGGAAATTAACATTTTTTAAAAAAGTCAAATTACTTACTCTATTCTTATATTGGCACAGATCACACAGAGTTCTAGCAATATTGATGCTTTGTGGTTCCACCCTTCCTTTTTGAAAAATATTTGGGAAAATAAAGTTTTATTATTGCTGCATATCACATCATCATTATGCATAGTTAGAGTTTATCAATTGTTTTAGTTAAATGGTAGTGAGGTTTCCAGTTAGGTATGTCACCTCTCTAAAAACCAACAGTTTGCCTTATGCTGAGTAATACATTACTCTGAGTAGTTCTATTAATTTCATAAAGGAGTAAGGGAAAGTGAAAAGTAATATATAATTCAGTGAAGCACTTAAGCCAAAGCCTAAGTCCCACTGAAATCAATGAAATTTCAGCACGTGATGAAGTGCTTTGCTGAATGGGGGCCAGGGTTAACAAGAGCAGCTTCAGAACATTAAATAGTAAAGCACAAGCAAAATGCAAACACTCCCTAAGTACATTCCTTAGGTTTCTTTCCAATTGTTAAGCTTGTATCAATCTCAGCCATCAGAAATGGACTTCAAAGAGATTTTCAGCAGTCTTTAATTGCATGGAAAGGGTAAAATACATTATTTTCCTTGTTATATGCAATGCCACTATCAGCATCTGCTACAATTTTTCAAATTAGTTTAATGTCGCTAATATTTTTATACTGAAGTTGCTATCTAAAAGCTGCTGTTGAGTACTGTGCTTTCATTCTAGGTACTTCTTGGCTAAAAACTGTGCACAAAGGTAGTCTATGCATTTTATTATTTCCTAACTTACCCCTTTTCCTCATTTGTTTTTAAGCACTTCACTTTATCCTCACCAGATAACCTCCGTGAGGTGGCCTTCTCTCATCCTCATTTCAGAGCGCATATATGCCTTTACGTTATTAAAGGTCGTATCCTCAGCTTGCTATAGAGCCATGCAGTTGCATTAAAACTGGCCGAAGAGTTGAGCTTCTGTTCCCACGTCGATAGAATTGTGTTTGGGTTGATTGATTTGTGTGTGAAAAGGAGTGCAGGAGACATGTCAGTGTGGTGATCGTGGTCAGTGTGAGCATATCGACGTGAATTGCTTAGTTTTTCTCATTTGATTTTGATACCATTAAAGCATTGTTTTGATTTATTTCCTTTCACATTTATTACCCTGAAATATTAATGTATTTTGCTTAATAGTTCATAACATATCCTGTTCTTAATATTTTAGAAAAGTAGAGTTTAAATCCTGTTAGGAAGAAGAAAATTTCTTCGACAGTGTGTAATATATTAAACTGTTTTCAGCAGATGGGAGAGAAAAGGGTGAAGCTCAACAAGGGATTTTAGTAGATTTCTTCTGTAGACCCTAATGGCACTAGAAACCAGTT
Organism: Ibycter americanus; assembly: GCA_035590275.1. Taxonomy (NCBI): domain Eukaryota; kingdom Metazoa; phylum Chordata; class Aves; order Falconiformes; family Falconidae; genus Ibycter; species Ibycter americanus. The sequence continues at coordinate 20,859,600 of JAVJGI010000064.1, read as the reverse complement.
CTTGCTGAGGACAATTTCTGCCTTTCAGTTATGGCAGCTTAAAAACTTCTCTCTGTGCCAACAAAAATCAGGCAGGGAGCTTTTGGAGATTAGCCCCTTTCATTTGGTAATTTTAAACGTGCTTCTCACTTAAACATTTACATCACTTTAGTAACATAAAAGGACCTTAGAATAGGAGTAAATTGCAGCCATCTTAAATTTGCCCCCACTGTGACCTCCCTCACCCATACACTGTAAGAGTGGTGGAAAGGGCTTTTGTGCACTGAAGGTCTTTTAAGTGGCCCCTATCAGGCCATCCAAAGAGTTGTTGTTACTTAGAAGCTTATGAAATATGGCTATAAATAATGTAAAGCTAAAGACTTTGCCAAGTCCAGTCAGACCAAAAATTGATTTTCCTTTTGGTGGTAACAATCAAAACCAATTTTTTCAGTGGTATGTACAGAAAATAACCCACACTGGACAATTTCAAAGTCATCTTCCTGGTAGGAAAATTTCTTCCTAATAGTAGGCAACTACTGATTATCTTATGTCATTTAGCATAGTTGCTAATATAAGCATAATGCTTATATAATTATATACTGAAATTATTTTTTTTCTGTATTTTATATAAATTTGAATGTTTGTACTTCCAAGCAATTGTCTCATTGTGTTTTAATTCTGCTAAGTTCCTGACTTCTGGCACACTGTGGTACTAAAGGCTTACACACAGCATACACATGCACACAAACACAAAGTGGATATATTGTTTCAGTTTTAAACAACAGGAATGTATTTAAACGGGGTCCTCTTTAACTGAGTTGGAGACCTCTGACTTGTGTTGTCAGAGGGTAAAAGGGAGCTACCAATTTGCTTTCTTTATACTACTCTTTACATACCCTCAGTGCACTTCTCATTCAATATAAATGCTTGCACATTATAAAGATTTGTAAGGAATCTCCTAGTGTTGCCGTTTTCTATATTCAGATCCCTTTGATTTTTGCTATACTTTATTTAAAGATAGTCTTGACTGGATAATCTCTAATCTTCACTGTCATAACCAACATTCATTATTGTGCAGGAGTATTTCTTTATTTATATCTTCTATCATCATGAAAAACAGGTATGGTTTTAAATATAGAAGGCATTAAAAATAAATATGAAATAAAAAATACGTAGTGTCTTTAGGTCTATTCTTATCTGATATTGAATTCCATAAACAGTAGGAAAACTGGGTGAGTTTCATATACTTCATTACGTTGTTGTCTCGACAGCGCAAGACATGTATGCCGAAAGCCTGCAGTTATAATACACAATGGTCTCCTTTCAGTATCCATTGGTCTTTGCTTGCTTTCATGCATGTGAGGACAGATGATCAAATCTCACGTTTTAGAACTCAGGTCCATCACTGTAAGCAGAGTTTCTTTACAAGTTTCTTCTTTAGTGAAAATTTGGAAATACATAATTTAGTAAAAAGTTACATGATTTTATGGACAGAGAGTAAGGAGGTAGTTTTGTGGTGGAAGCAAAAAACTGGAGGTCAAGATGTCTGGGTGGTACTTCTAGCTATTTTACACAAAATTTAAATTGATGTAAAATGGGAATTCAGTCCCAATTTAAAAATTTCACCTTTTTAAAAAAGGGTAATGTTATAATTGAATAATTTTTCCCCTCCTTTTATAAGAATTGTAATTGTGTAGGGGTATTGCTTTTTTATTGTAAAATAGTTAGCAATGAGATGAATAACTGAAGTCTACCATACTGTTATTTCTCAATCCTTCTTTTTTTTTTTCTCAAAATGAAATGAGAATTTTGAGAGACCAGCAAGCTCTGGGATTTTTAAATATCTCCTGGTTAACCAGATACATATAGTACATAGAATTAAAACAAAGTCATATGGCACAGAAGTATCATCCTGTAAGAAACAGGTAAGTAGTTTTAGTAACGATATACGCACAAGACATGGCATGTAATAAACTTACCCATCCTGGTTTTAACTCTGACAACAAAATACAAGAAATAATGCCAGTTTTATTCTTAACACTAGAAATACGTTTTGTTGATGTGCCTTTTCTTTAAGACTGTTCACCCTGGGAGGAGTTGCAGCAGAATGCTTAGTTAACAGAAAATGTTTCTGCTTGGCAACAAAGCAGGACTCCCAGACTGACAAAAGTAGCACAGGATGAAAACCAAAGGCCGCGGAGCAGTCCCCTGGGCCAGAGCTAAAGGTTACAGAACTCAGTCAGAGGCTTTGTGTCTCCTTCATGCTGGGCATTGGAACTGGTAAGGGAGGAGGCCAGCGATTCATAGTAATAGTGCACTGTGTCTTTAAACACAGGCTGATGCCCTAACTCGTCTTAATGGATTTGTCAAGAATTATTGGAAATTATTTTATTACATGTATAAATCCAGTATCAGTCAGAACAGTAAATATATACATTGTGCTATCAGGGAAGTGTTTATTGTAGTATTCGTGCTGTGATGTTAAAGGACATAGGAGCAGATAAGTGAAAAACACATCTTGGAGTAATGTTTCCAGAAACCAGATTACATATTATTGATCAGGCCAGTAATATATTAAATTCTTTGGTTTTGTTTGGCAGGCCTATTTTTTTTTATATTGAGTTGCAGAAAGAAATTATTTTTTCAATAATTTAAATAGGATTTTATAAAATAGTTGGCAAATGGAGATGGCAAGTAGGTAGATCAGCATGTTTGCATTTTTCTGCAAAAGACCAAAGTCTGAATTTCTGACCCATTACCAGTGAAAAGTAGGCTTGAAAGTCTCGTGTTGATCTCTCAGTGAAAGTAGTATCACCACAACAAAGACTGGATGGCATCCATGGGGCTGGATTACAGTGCTGGGAGAGAGGGAGGGAGGCCTGTCAGGGCTGTTTCCAAAAACTGTTGTGCTGCTGATCATGGCAAGTCTCTAATGAACACCTATCTAAAACTGAAATAGCAGAACTGGGGCGCTGTGCTGTGTAATGCACTGGTGGGGATAGATGAGGCCAGGACAGGGATCGCAGGGTCTTGTGGTTCTGGTGGGAGTGAGCCTCAGAAAGCCAGGAGCTGGAGTATGGCATTGCTGTGTAGCTGGGAAATGGTGATGTGGAGGTGCTACATTGGGGCCCTTAGCAAAGGGAGAAGAATACAGAGGAAATACTTCCCCAAAATTGCGTGACATAGTTTATTCACTGGTTTTTGTTCTTGCTGTTGCTCCCTGTTATAAGCAACAAATTAACACAGCTAACGCAACTGGAGAGATCCTGTAAAGGCTTCTATGAGAGAACAGCTCTTACTGAGATTGCAAAATCTTTGAAACAGAAACTTTTAGTTCATAATTTATGTTGCCCCAGGAATGAGCACTCCTCAGTGCTATTGCAAGAAAAATAATTTAAAATAATCTATTGATTTGATAAAATTGCCAATAATCTAAGATCCCCAATTCCCATACACATTTCTAGGACTGCTGAATGCTGTAGATGAAAACAGGAGAAGCAGCTCAGTCCATTAATCCATACAGCTGAAACTTGGGACAAGACAACATATTAACTACGCTGTTCCTAGTTTGCCTTTATGCCTCAAGATGAAAGTAAGCTGTAAAAGAAGAAAAAGTATGAATGTTACCACTGTTCTTTATGTTCTTGTTCCGTAAGATTAGTGTGATGGAAGTTTACATCCAAATTCAAAGATAAATGCTGTACTTGATGCAGACACAGACTTAATTTATTTGATTGAATTTATCTGTTAGAAATGAAGTTTTGAAAGAAAAACAAAATGAGAGGCTTCATAAAACTGTACCTTTTGATAACTTGTATTACAATCTCCAGCATTTTCAAGTCCGTGGAGATTTACAACTGAATTCCAGTTGGAAATTGGTATTGATTGATTATGTTGCTCATTTAACATTCCAGCATGCTGCAACAATAATGCAGCAGACTGTGATAAAACGGGATGTGATCTAACAGGACATGACCGATGGGATGAGAGCAAAACACTGGGTCTGCTGGTAGTGCTGTGCAGTAGTTCAGATTGGCATCTTATGTGCTTTGATTGTTCATTTCATTTTACTGTCATCCTACTGAGTTGAACATTTTAAAAGACACAGCGTTTTTCCATCTGTAAGGCATGGAAAGACAGATGGATATGGAGAAACTCCACCTACAGCGCCTTGACTGAATGCCATTGCCCACTTAGTGGTAGAGAAATCCCTTCTGGAAAATTAGAATGTCCTTAAATATATTATATTGTGAAAGGCTCTTTAATATAGAAACTTACTGATATTTGTAATTCTTTTTCTAATGAGTACAAGTGAAACAAACTGGTTCTTATCAACAGAGCTGCTATATTATAAACACCGCTTCTGTTACACTGAAGTTAATCCCCAGTCCTGTTACAAGAAACTCATCCTTATTAAAGTAACATTAAGAGCTTCTTTTTATTGATCTGCTCCCTTCACTTAATGATAGGAACTTACTGATGTTTTAATAATAACCTTGCAAGCTTTATCTCATTTTACTTCAATGTGTGTTACAGAAAGATGCTATGGAAACTAACTTAGCATAAACATTTTGCAGATGTCTTTAAAGGTTAGGGAAAAAAAGATTTAGTTGCACTGCATGTTAACAAAGATGGCTGAAAAACTACAAGATAAAAGAGAGCCTGGAGTATGAACATCAAAGAATTGTTAATGACAAGAAATACCATTAGGGTTAGCATCCCTTTTGTTTCAGCCCCCTCACACCTGCAGTGTGTTGCAGATTCTGCCTTTGTTGGCACATCTGAATTACTTCCATTAGCATTTATAGAAGAGTGGCTGCAAAACAACAGCAATGTACCCCTGGTTTTCTCTCTTGCTCCAAAAAGTCGGATATTAGGTTCTCTGCGGGTTTCCTTCAAGGTACAGTATCTTATTGTAAAGGAGACTATAGACCCAGGATTCCGTTGATTGCAAATGAGCTAGGTTGAAAGGAGAGGGGAGCTTTTGTTACTGCTAGAGAACTAATATAAGCAAGTACAAGAAGCACACATAAGAAGCTCAGACATTAGCAATAGCAAAATCAGAGCGTGAAATTCAGATTAGCCCTCCACAGGCTGTGAGAGGGAGGGGGTATTGGAAGACTTGGCATGGCTAAAGGTGTAACCTGTTTCATTTGGCCCCTGAAAATTTTTAACAGATGGTGGGACCAGCTGTCTTTTTCAGCCATTTAATAAACTCTTCGGTGGTAACAGTTTGGGAAGTGGGGGGTTTTGAGTTTTAGGCCAGAGGAAAAAATAAAGAAATCTGTCCCAATTGTCTTTGCCAAATAGTGAAGTCTGGAAACATTATGAAAAGTTAAAGTGAAAAATCTAATTGATGATACTGTCCTGATTATCCATTTCAACAGAAGAGGAAAAAAAGAACTGCCTGTGCCCAAGTGGACCAGTGCGTAAAAAAATGCCTATTATGTTGTTATCTTTATCTGTCATTTTAATTTCAGCTCTTGCAAAGGAGGCACATAATGAGAAATTTTAAATGAGCTGTAGAATGAGAAACTGTCTTACTTTTTGAGACATGATACTACGCCAAAGTAACAGGCAGAGTGATCTGTTATAGGAAAAACAAACCCCAAAACTGTCATGGATAAGATCAGGTTTGCACAGTCTGCCCAGGTGAATACAGCAATCAATGACCTTACCCTGACTTGCATAACACGGTGTTATAAAATGACAATAAACTGCCATTTTAGAAACATACATTGTTCAGGCTCTAATAAAAACCTCAGTGATATGTGGGATTTTGTTTATTGTGAGAGTTTACAAAAAAATACACTGCAACTCTATTTCTTCAGTTAAATTAATTTTTTAACATTTTCAACACAACACTTAAATGACAACTCTCAATTATATGAGATGTTTTATTTAAAAAGCATGTCTAGTATCTTTGAACAGAACAGTTCTTTTTGCACATTTACATGCTACCCAGCTGAGCAGCCAACCCTTCCATTTGACAAGGGCTTTGTTCTGCCTACAGGCCTATTATAAGTCCTAGATTGTTTGCCCTTAATAAATTGCAACAATAAGACAGAAACCTCTTTCAAGTTAAGAGAAATAAAACACGTTGCCTACATAGCAAAGCATATGAAGTTTAATAATGACCACAGAAACATATCTACTAAATCTCATTTGCTTTGCTCCCAGATCACTGTGGTTAAGATAGCACAGAAAGGTTAGCATCTTTCCATGCATTGAACAAAAGACAAAAGAAAACAAGAGGGGGACAAAACAACTCTAGCTACAGAAATTTTTTTTTCTTCACAATATAAAATCATACTGCATGCTATGTAAAGAGACTAATGGGAGCTAAACTGGAAAGAAATGTGAACATGATTAAATGTAGAGCAGAAAAATGTTTTTAACTGAAACGAAACATGATTTCATATTAGTGAAAGGAAGAAAAAAGAGTGGAAATTATTCAAATTGAAGAATTTATACTACTCTTCAGCATGTTGGTGTGTGCCTGCTTGTGTGTGTCTTTCAGGCTCTCCACTGAATCACAAAGCCCTACCAATTTTGCTTTTATAGCAGCTAATGGACATTCTTCTGTGGCTCAAGTGTTGGTTGGGGACTTGTGATCTTAAACAAAATTGTTAAGCCCTGTTTCTGAGGCCCCATTTGTAACATTCAGCTGTCAGCTGTGTTATGTTTGCTAGAGATTGTTAGAGAAGGCTACCTTTGTTGAACTTAGATCTGCCTATTTTTTCACTAAAGTTGGAAATTCCCAATGATTTTTAGAGTATATCTGCAAATTATGAAGAAAACAAGAAGTGCAAAAGGCACAACACTCTGGACTCCCTGTGCAACAGTAAAATACAAGAAGGTGAGCATACCTGTCATTAAACAACTAGGTATAAGTAATTTGGAAGAGTTGTCTGTATTAGAAACTTGTTAGTAACTCAACATAGTGTTTTCAGAGAGAAATTCCAGTCACTGTTTCATTTATAGTTTACATTTTTCTAATTTTTTTTTAATTTGCAGGGGAACATTCTGAGGTTATGTCTTTGCTTTGATAATAACACTTAGTACTTGGAAATGTTGCTGACAAGCTAAAAATACAGTGATATAAACTTTCAAAGGAAATGCAGTGTTTATGACAGGTATTGATTTGACTGGGTTAAAGGCTACTTTTCTTTCTTTTAAGGTATTTTTGAGCTATGGGTGATACTCTGGGGACTATTGCGTATTTTCCTGGGAATGTTCAGTATTTCAGATACCCCTAACTTTTCTTCTGCTCAGCCACAACATGCAGGGAACATCACTGTCATCCTGCTCTCACAGGAATGGGGATCTGAAGATCAAGGTGGTCATGGTTTTTCTCTCTCCTGTCTTCTTTTGTGTCAAAAAGAATTAGAGGTGGATTCTTCATTGTGTCTGCCACAGTACAGTGACAAGGTGCCAGCTTCACTGCTTCTTCCCACTGCTGCACAGAACCAAACAGAGAGCATATAATTTGTTATTTCTGAGAGGGCAAAGCCTTCCTGATTTACCCTGTGCCTTCCTACAGTGCTGATCTCTGTTGTATCCAATTTCTGGGTGACATTTGGAAGAATAATTTTAAAGGACGAACATGAAGAGAGAAGTATTAATGAGCTTTGATGAAGGGAAAAATTAATGGACTTGGGGACAATGGAGTAGAAAACTGATGAGGGAGACTTAGAATAAGAGGGAGGAAGCTACCTGAGAGATGGGGGAGCGGCGGGGAAGGCATCAACCGTTAGGTTTCATGGAAGAGGCAACTGCTAGTAAATTTTGAAGATTATTGTCATCATGTACTATAATAAAGCATTAAATCATCTTGCAGAGTATCTTAAGATGCATGTAACACCTATGGTAGAAAACTACTCTGAGATACTTTGGAAGCTGCTCGAGAAGGCAAGTGGTATAGTTACCGTGACTCCTTAGTAAGTTTTTTTAGAATACAAAATTACAAATTGACTAGTAATTGGAATTCTAAAACCAAGGACAAATAAAATGTATCAGGTATAAAATTCCTAGCTTTTCTACAACAGGAAATTGGCACAATATTGAAATTGGTATCTTGGGATCTAGTTCCTCTTTCAAAAATCACAAAAAATCTTCACTTTTTGATCATTCAAAGTAAAACATCTTTTTTTCTAGGCCTGCAGTACTGCAAGGAAACAGGTTTTTAAACAATTAAACGCATTATCTTTTGTAAATCTACTGCAAGCTTTGGAAAGAATCTTCCTGTCACAAGTTTACGGAAAATACCAGCACAAGAGTAGGAAAAAAATTTTCGGGGATTATTAATTTTCAAAAATAGCGATTGTTCAGTATGCTAGAAATGTAGTAGTTGGAACTCCAGAAAGATAGCCTACTGGGTAGGTGATAAAAATCATAGGTAGGTGATAAATAGTATATTTAATTAACGAATACTTCTCGAAACAAACCTCCATAAGTATGCTATTAGATGGCTTGATGTAAACAGTTTTGCTGAGATTTCTCCTTCATATATATAAGCATGTTGTAGCAAAAATAGTTTTAATCCTTCATCCAAGGAGGTTGTTTTCTTCTGTATGAATGATGTAATCTAAAACCCCCTTATTTTCCGCTTATTTTTCCCTTTTTTTTCTGGGGTTTATTATGTTGCAAGAAATCATTTGCTTTTTGAGACAAATTGCAGAGAGATGGGTGTCTCTGGATATCTCTAACATACATTTATGTTTTCATCTTCAAATTAAGCTGATCAAGAGATATCAGAAAAATACCAAGAGATCAAAATATATCACCTCGATTCTTCCAGCTCAATCCTGTAAAAACTCAAGCTTCACTCAAATATCTAAATATAGGTACTATTATTTTCTCCATACGTAAAGATCTCAGATGTTTACAGCCCATTTACAATTAAATACATAATTTGTCTGCTCAGCCAGACTAAATCTGGGTACTTTCATTAAAATCACACTGGTTTTGTTTTTGACAAAATAATTAATCAGTAGCTGGAAAACTGTGTTTAACAATAGCTCACATACACTCTGAGAGGCAGGATTACAAGTTTTTTCTCAGTATCCTATGAGTCTTCATTTAGCTCTTTGTATATTAATGTATAGCTGTAAATAACAACAACAAAACCTGGATTGAAACTTAGGACATGCAAGAAGAGTGCTGAACAAGGATTAGATAGAAATAATTTTCTGCATCCTCTGCTTTGTTCTGAATGGCCAAGAACAAAAAGTACCCCAATTTTTATTCCTCTTTTGAACTCTTCAGGCTTCCATGATGTGAACGTGCCAGTTACCTCATAAATAATGCCTGTAAAACTGCCAGAGGGAACCAGCCAAACATGGATCAACAAAGAGCTGGTAAGAGAAAAAACAGTGTCCCAAAACTTGGCTGATCCAGCAATATGGTTGCATGTTGGTGCCTCATGTATTTGCAGAGCATCACATTCTTGATAGCCAGAAGACAGAGTGAGGGCCACAAAGCTATTCACTTTTTTAACATCAAAACCTCTACCTTAGCTCAGCTGTTCTGCAGCCAGTGGTAGGCGCTGGAGATAACTGTGTGCCATAGATCTACATTCACTCGGTTTGGTCATACGCAATGATTCACTGGAAAAGGTTGGTGGAACGCTGACTGAGGTGAGGAGAAAACTGACCCAGAGAGAGGGTCTACCCGAGGTGGAGAAAAATCTGCTCTTCTGACTGCTCCCATGTGTGAGATCGAGGAAATACAGATGGTAGTGTTACTGAATTCCCAAGATTGTGTCGGTAGCAAAGCTGGCAGGTCTTTCTGCAGGGGAGGTTGTCACCACGGAGAGTGGTTGTTTTGATGATTGGCAAGTGAAACCAGAGCCTTGGACAGAATCCTGTAGGGAAGCGTTTGCTAAAGCAGAGAAAGGATGGGCTGTAAAAGTTAACAAGTATCTAGTTATTTCTGCATTGTACATTCAGTGTTTGAGTTACAGAGGCACATTGGGCTGTTCAGTACAGCACACCTAATACGTATTGTGTCTTTGTAAAGCAAAGGTGTTAGGCTCTGGTTTTTCACTTATCATATGCTCTAATCACTGCCCACCAGGAAAAGTAGAAATATATGTGTTGTGGGCATGCTGGCTTATTGCTTTACTTGCACAGACTGCATGTTTGTCTCCTAACTGCCTTCAGGCAGTCTCATTGCTGCCTCTCTGCCTGCCCAAAGTTGTCTGGGCTTTACTCCTCAGCTGTCTGTCCCACAGGAAGATCAATATCTGCTCATAATTCAAAGTTGCTGAGAAGGTGTACAAGCGCCAGAACAGACTGACATGAAATTGGGGGATGGGAGGGATTTAGAAAAGAGTTTGGATTTTGTAAGGGGAATAAGGTGGAACATATATGGTGTGGTCCCAAGGTGCGTGCCTCTGCTCTTCAGTAGGGCTGTTCAGTCCAACTTCCTGTTCTTCAATAGGGTTAATATGTGACATAGGACAATGTGGTCTCTCGGTGTTTCCTTTGGTAAGAATGGAATAACAACATATTCCTTCTTTATAGAGGAGTTGTGGAGATAAATGCTTTAAAGACAGTGTGCTCATATTAAGTAAAGCTCCTTTGAATGCACTCACTGCACAGTTTGACCTTCTTCGTACTCAGGGCTGTCCCAAGATTTTGCTTGTTGATCCAATTTCCATATTTTCCCCCAGCTCCACAGCTGCACTCCTGTTACTCAGAAAAATGTCCTGAATACGCCCCACACACCTGAGTGCTGTTGTCCTTCCTTACATATCCTGTCACTGGTAAACTTGGCAAGTTTACAAAAAGAAAAAGAAAGGTGAACTGTGAAAAATAATTGCATTACTGGCTGGTGGCAGGAGAGAACAGGGAAGTGGAGACATAAAGTTTCTACCCCTTGAATGCATCTGCAGGCTGAGTGTCAGAGGAGGCTGTATATGCCTGTGTAGAAGACTTCTGAGTGAGATGTTATTTTAGCCAAAAAACAACATCCCACAGAGATGAAAACAGCTTCAATCCATCACTCAGAGCAGAGTGAACTGCTCCATTCATCTTGGTATTCTCACTGCCAGTGACCCCAGCACTGACACATGAGTCCACGCTCACTCTTAGCTTCTCCAGCCAGTCTCGGCACTCATGTGGTGCCTGCTCAGGGGTTACCTTTTCAGCCGCTCCACCTGGAGGGTTAGCCTTTTGCTTCTGACCCCTCCCAAAATGCTGACTTGCACAGGAGAAGGAGATCAAATATGTCCACCCTATAAGACATACAAATAGGAGCTCAGATCCTGGTCAGTGAAGGGACTGCAGGAATCTCAGCAGAGACAAAGTTCTGCTGTAACGTAACAAGAAAGTCCTGGTCTCCAGGCTGCTCCCTCCCAGTTCCAGGCATCTGACCAGTGGTGTTAGTTCAGAGTCTGTGCAGCTCTGTTTCCTCTTTCCTACATCCCTCCTCTGCTGCTTTCCAGTTTTTGATGCTTTTCTTTGAGCACTGCAAATAGTGTAGAAATGATAGTGGAGCAGCATATACCAAAGGAAAGAATAAAGCTGACTAGATTTTGCTGTTTGAAAGTATGTATAAGAAAATACCAATCAGCTGGGGCTTGCCTGACTGGTAGGGCAACAGTAAACAGAGGAAGTGATTAGTTTTATAGATAGTGTGATCAAAATCCCTGTGAGGGCTATAAAATAGAGCACAGCAACTGAATTGATGACCAGTGAGGCATATGGTATCTAAATTAACAGAGACTGTAGGATCTCCCAGGAGGAGGGGTCATCAGGGTATCAGAAAGCTGAGACAGAAAGTTCCTTTTGTCTCTTCCTACATTAAATTCCTGAGATAAGGGAATGCTATACTAATACAGAAAAAGAGATAAAACTGGAAATGTAGTGCTTTCTCTTGAGTCTTTGCTGTAGAGTTTAATGGACAGGGCTGTGCACATATGTCTAACCTCCCTTTCTAAAACTTGATTTAAGAGGGATTTTGATTACTCTGTTCTCTTATAAACACTGTTTTACTTCTAGAATGCAAATGATCTTACCCTTAATTTAGAGCTAAGTAAATGAGAACAGGCAGGAGAAATTCATAAATCAACTGATAACTATATCTCATTAAAGAGAATCATTGGCACTATAGAGCAGCTTCTCTCTGAATCACTCCATGTGCCAAGTACACTTAGCATGTGTAGCAATGGCAGTGAAAAAAACCCTAGCAAATCATGAGCCTGGTTCAGTTTTTATGGGCATCTATTCCACTGACTTCTGTAAGAATTTTGACAGAAAAAGAATATTATTTTTTGACCCCATTCTGTAGTGCATCAATAAGGATGACAACATTGTATGAAGGTATTCTGATGACACTGAAGAAATTGCATGACTTTGCACTTGTTTTTTTCTCCAGACTTTCTTCTTTTAAGATGAAAAAATTGGGAAATTGTTTCTTGTGGTTTAGCATGGCCTCCTAAGAAGCAGTCAGTTGTTGTCAATCACAGATTTCTCCTGAACCCACTTACTTGGGTTTAAAAGTGGCTCATGAGATAGAGCTGTATCAACTGAGCATTGGAGTCCCAGCACTGCAGCATCGTAGGCTCTCTTTCATTCCCCAGCATAAGTAATTCAGGCTAAGAATACATTTCCATTTTACTGCATTATCTGTCCTTCACCTTGGACTATTCTCTCTTTCGTATGTAATTTGTGATTCTCTCAGCCCAGTTCTAGTAGAGTATGGGGGTTTCCTGCATGTAGTAGGAAAAATAGGGATGGGAGATTTACTGAGGGAGAGAAGCCAAAAAGTGTACCTGTTTGAAGGTCACCTCTTTTTGCCCTCCATCTCAGAGGTTCCAGAAGTGTGAGAAAAACAACGCTGTTCATTAGACTGGAGCAGGAGTCATGGCCATGCTGACACCCTTGTCTTGGAGAGGTATATCCTTTCTCTTCTTGGTCTGGGTTCTCAAACAGCTGGTCAAGCTGTTTGCCCCAGAGCAATAGGGGCTGATGGAAGAGTGAAGTGAAATGTGATTTATTTCCAGATTAAGATTGTTTGCTTTGGTTTGGCATGGCCAAAACCAGCAGGAGGTACATGCCTCGGCCAGTGCTCCTGAGGTTTGAGCTGAGGTGGAGTAATTTTAAGTGTTTGGTGAGGAGCAGTCTAGTAATCCATGTGCAGGACTGAAGCAAAGAGCTCCTCTTTCCAAGCCTGGAGCGGTTGTATGTATGGCCATGGTTGTTCCTTTTGTAAAGAAGGGGAAGGAGGCTGACTCTACAGCATAAGAGTGTGGTGAGAATGACTTCACATTTGTATAGCTTTGTGAGGATAGAAAGCATAATACAAGCATTGTATACATTTGAAATAATTTCATTGATGGTATTTTTATTTTCAGAATTGGAGGGGAGCAAATTTGTATGTGAATAGTTCACATAATTTATGCATTTACCTATTTATGTATTATTCTATCTTAAAGCATCAAGGTATGAAGTGACCCAGAAACATACCATGCACTGCATTCCTAAAAAGACTTTTCTGTCAGTCTATGAGGGCAATGTTTTTAAGTCTTTATGTTCAGCTAAGGAGAGACAAGTCATTTCAAAACTCGAATTGAAGCTTTCCGCAGTCTTCCTCGGGATCCTGGGCCTGTGGTGGCAGCCAAGACAACTGGCATTTTTTTAAAAATCCTCTCTTAATTTAGAAATTTGGGGTTTCTAGGTCCCTCTGAAACACTCCCCCCATGTTGGGGGATACTTACCTATGTTGTAGTTGCTAGGCACAAGAGGCATTGACTGCCTTTCACTAGCATTTATGTATCACCAGAACAAGCTGCCTTAAAAGCATTATACCAAGAGGGTCTGTAGAGAGGATCTTCAGATTATTTCCCTTGGTGTGAAAACAGTACCTCTTACCCAACACACCTTCAATGCCATAGTCATGTCCCATATTTCTGTCCCTGTTTTGACCCTCACAATCCCACTATTGGGCTTTTTCCTTCTGTCTCTTTTTTTTTTTTTTTCCCCAGTTAAAGTGGAGTTGTTGAAGTCTTTCTATAGAGCACTTGTATGTTGAAAGATTATGGATTTTTTGTACACTCTTGTTCAGTAATCATTGGAGAAGGGTTACTTCAAAAAGGATTTTTGAAATCTTGAAAAATATTGCCATTAGACAATACTTAATCTTTTCTGTACCAAAATGTTGTAAAATTACACCACCACTTCATTAAGTAACAGGTGTATTTTTGCAGTGTTGGATTAATCCATTCAATCAAATCAATAGCAATGTGGCAGCCATACCATCATCCAATATTTATGTGTAGGCTGAAAAATGATCTTTCTGGCCAAACTTTGTGCTGTTCCCAGTTTTAAAACAGTATAGTCACAGACAGCTGTTTAATTTGTCAATAAATATACTAAGTAACTAAAATTAATTGCCATGAGTCCCAGTTTTTAGATATTATACTCTCTGTAGTTAAAAGGAGGCAAATAACAGTATAATTACCTTTTCACTCCATACTGAACAATTACAGTGCAAGAAAAGAGTGGCTGTATGAATCTATACTCATAAAATAAAAAGTTCCCATCCACTCTTCCCCAAACAGATGCATTCCACCAAAAATACACAGGCTTTTTTTACCTAATGTTTCCCAGAATGAGAGGACAAGCAGGGTGCACACAGCAGATCCTTTTCAGCTGCTCACCAGAGTCTTGGCTTGCTTTCCATTTTATAAAAGTCCATTTCTAGCTATTGGAGTGGTGAAGAAAATACAGCCGTGTATGCCAGAGACAGAAAGGCGTTTCCAGAGAGTTTGAAACGATCATTTTGAACTGAAAGGTGTCCCAGGCATTCCAAGTGGAGCCAAGAATAACACTTTCGATATCGATACCGTTAAGAGTCTGACTCCTTTATAAAGGGTGGAAGCAAAGGGAGGAAGTATATCCAAAAATGTTCGCCAGTGTTCCCTAAGACAGGAGGAGGAGTCACAAAGGGCCAGCCAAGGAAGGAGCAGAAGATGAATACATTAAGATATTTAAACCTTTGACAACAGGCAGCAAAACCGTAGTGAGGCATGAAATTTGTTCTACTTTTCTTAAAGGGCAGCTCAGCTTTCAGAAGTTTGGGAAATCCTCTATTAATCTTTGTGAAATCCACACCTAGACTGGGAAATGTTGAGGCAAGCCTTTAAATCCTAAATACGCCTTTGCATGTGCCGGTCTTGCCTAGGGTTTTGTGTTTTTCCTTTATGCTCAGAAAAATGCAGGAGATGCCATAGCAGTTTTTAATCTTTCTTTTATTTTCATCTACTGATGTTCAAATTAAGCTCTGTTAAAAATTAGGACGTATAGTTGTGTTAAAGCTGTTTATTGGTAATCTGAAGCCAGTAAACAAGCCATATACAGTAGCACGTTAAAAATAGGAACCGGTGACTTCTCTTACTATGCCAGTCATGTTGCCTACCATAATGTGAATATGCTGAAGTAAATAATAATAATATTAATGGTAAATAACTCATAACTGTTGGCTGCGTATCCACACGTGCTTGGAGCTATATACATGGGTTAGTTAGTTTACCTTCTGGTGAAACTTCTTGCTGTTGTGGATAGATCGTTTCTTTCAGTAAGGCTTTAACCCAGACGGAATGAGGGATGATGTGAAGACACTGCCTTTTGGAGCAAGCTTATTAAAAGCCTGTTCAGGTTTAATGCCTGCCACACTGTCATGGAGAACTTGACTAGGAGGCTTGGCTGAAGGTTAATGCAGCTGTTTGCTTAAAAATGCTGTGGTTTGTGATTCTTTGTCACAATTGCTAAAGAGCAGTATTGCATTTAAGGCAGCCCCAGAACCCCAAGCTGTGGGCAGGCAGGTGGCCAGAGCCCATCCAGGCTCCCAGGGTCATTCATGGCTGTGCTGGAAGAGCTGAGGGACTGGGGGGGTCTTGTGAGGGACTGGGGGTGTCATGAGAGGACCTGGGTGGTGAGTTGATGGGAGGCTGTGGCACTGTGAGCCATCATGGAGACAGGCGCTGGGGTAGGCTCCGGGATGGGGTGCTCAGGGCCCAAGAGCAGAGGCGCAGCGGAGAGCATGGAGGGGACCGCTGGCACCCAAGCTGTTATTCCCAAGTATT
Source organism: Ibycter americanus (assembly GCA_035590275.1). Taxonomy (NCBI): domain Eukaryota; kingdom Metazoa; phylum Chordata; class Aves; order Falconiformes; family Falconidae; genus Ibycter; species Ibycter americanus. The sequence goes on along the minus strand of JAVJGI010000064.1, from coordinate 20,843,531 downwards.
TTTTTCTGTGCCACCTGCATTCAGACCAGTGTCCAAAGAGCTGTGCGTGGGGGGAGAGTCACTTTGGTGAAAAGTCCTGGTTTTGAAGACACCTGTCTGTGAAGATGGTGAAGGTGGTTTGGTCCGTGTTTTATGTCCCCTGTCTCTGAATCCCCAGCGAGCACCCAGCCGGCGCAGCCTGCGCCCCGAGGGACCGCGGCGGCGGGTCGGTTTCCGCGGGGGAGGCAGCGGTCTGCCCGCCCTCCGTAGCAGGCAGCGGGGCTGGGGGAGCCGGGCCCCCCGCGTCCCTCAGCCCCGGGGCTGCAGCTCTTCAGGCTCTAGCCCGGCTCCTGCCCGGGCCGCCGCGCTAGATCGG
>JAVJGI010000064.1:20827214-20837508 GCA_035590275.1 Ibycter americanus | reverse complement strand
GCCGGGCCCCTCGCGCGCGGCCGCCACCTTCCCGCCATTTCCCGCTGAGGCGGCGGCCCGGGCCCAGCTGCGTCGTCGCCGTCAAGCGGAGCTCAGCGCACGGCGACCTGGGAGCTGCTCATGGTAAACACCTTTACAATCCCTAACTTCTTCACACTGATGTTGGCCGGTTGATTTGGGTTTGGTTTTGTTTTTTTTTTTAAAATTATTGTCGTTTGGTTTCCTACGCGTGAAGCCATGAGAGAAAAAGGGAAGCGCACGGTGCCGGTGCTGGGAGTGAGCGTACAGGCCGGGTGCTGCAGGCTGGGGTATGTGCTTGAGCGGAGGTGGGCAGTAGTGAAAGTTAATAATGCCCCTTCCCCGAGAGGTGTGGGCCTGTCACAACCAGCCATTCCCGGCCCGAAGCTGTCTGTGGTGTGGCACAGCCAAAACATGCTTTCCATATGCGAACTTGCTGTGAAAGCGCAGAATGTAAGGGTGAGATGCTTGTTATCCTCCCAGTGTGACGAAATGGCAGTTGCTCTCCTGCCCAGGGGAAGGTATTTGGCACAAAACTGTCTTTACTTGGTTGGCAGTGGCAGCTTTTAGGATTCCTTGTGTCTCACTGGGCATCATGTGAGTATGAGTTTAGGCATACATTCATTTTGGCAAATTTATTTCAAAATAATGACCTTTTTTACTGTAGCTATTCCCTATTTCTTTTTTTAACTGAAATTTGTATAGAACAAACAAATGAGGAACCCAATTAGTAATTTGCTAAATTTTGCATTTTAACATAGGGAATATGTTATTTGCTCCTCATGTTTTTACCACATCGGCTTTACTTTCTGGTTACCTAATGAGACAGCCAAATAAAAAATGCCATCAAAACTTCACTGGGACTAAGCCAGAACCATTCGGCCTCAAACGGGTTCCTCTGGTGGCAGCTGTCGTACAAGCTTGGGCACAACCATAATGATAGAGATACGCTTTGCCATGCACTTCTGAATCAAGAAAAGCAGCAGCTTGATAAATGTTGGTGATGACAGAACATGTAAAACTGATGTGTTTGTATGGATGTCAAATACTGCCAAGAATCTATTCTCTCAGGAAATAATGAGATGAGACAACAGCACCAGAACCCTCACATCTGAAATAATGAGAAGTTAACGGGCATTTACCATGGTACAGCTTCTCAATGATATTTAATGTTTATGATTCTGAATTAATTTCCCACACCATATTCTTGGGGTCAACTTATTGAGTTGATAACCAAGCAGTTATCTCCTTTACTACTGAAGAATCTTCTATAACCTGTCCTATTATAGAGAGCCTTGTGAGAAATAGGTTTAGCTTTCATTGGTTAGCATTCTTTTGCTAAAGTTTTAGGCTCTAGAAGCATGTTGTTGAAGAATATTGAGTAGAAGATACCTTTAGTGTTCCAGAATGAGCAACAGCAATGCAGGAAATAACTGATGGACCTGATCCAGAAGTCTTTAGTCAAAAAAAGTCTTTGAGACGAGAGCACAGCCCATTTACTGCTAACATAGGATTTGAGTATGTCATGAGGAGTAACATAATGTTTCTGCCTTTTACAGTGTTTCATGGCGTACAGCAGCAACGCGCTTTCTTTCTTTGATACTAAGTTACATTAAGAATGTAGAGTTACAGAATTTAGGAATGCTTTTAAAGAGAGTTTGTTTCACTACATAGTCTTTCAATTCTGTGTTGGGATCAGACCTACTTAAAATGGACAGTAGCAGAAAGTGCTTTTGTTGGTAGCGGTAGAGGAGAAGCGACAGTATCCCAGAGTATGAAAGGTCCACTTATAGGATAGAATAATGGACTGGGATGTTGCCACACGGTAATGGCCTTTCACTGCTAAGTAAGTGCCAAGATCAAGATTAAGTATCAATGTAAGCTGAAGCAATGTATTAGATGGTTTCTGGCACAAGTTTAGCCTGACTAGGAACTAGAGAACCGTTCCTATTAGAGCAGATGTAACTAGCAGAAAATAGCCCGATAATTGTAGATGTAATGATTTCTAAGCTAGACCATTATGGAAAGATTTTTCTCCGGTTGGGTGACAAACTGAATTTACCCAGCACCTATGTTGTCTGGTCTAGCCAGACTATTTTGTGTTCTTAGTCATTCCTCAAGACACAACTTGTACTGAAATAGCGAAAGTTTTACCACTCACTTAAGTGTGAACCTGCAAGTAATTCAGGTTTTAAGCAAAAGACCATAGTCCAGACAGTGACAGCACCATATCAAGGGGGTAGTAGTATCTGATTGGAACACAAAACAAAACAAAACAAAAACACAACCAGTGGCACATTGTAGCCTATGCACCTTGTATAACATCTGTATAATGACTACATTTAATTCATGAAAGTGCACAGGTTAAAAATATTACAGTCAAAATTAGTTAAATACCTGTCACGAGAGATGCATTTAAGTGAAAACCCACAATATCAAATGCTAATGAAAATCTTAATCTGTGAGAATAGTACCAAAAAAAAAAAAAAAAAAAAAAAAGGGCAGAAAATTAGGGATTTATGACACAAGGTAAGTAAAAGTAACAGTTCAGAACATAAAAAATTTTAATGAAACATTATTTCTCTCCAAAGCTTTTAAATAGTTCATTGCAAAAAGAGGGCATATCCATCATAGCTCTTTCGTATTCATCTCTAAATAGCTAAATCATATGATAGCTTTTCAATTGAAATCGTTAAACTTTTATAGTAATATGGCATTTAAATACACATGTGACCTTTCTGATGTATGGGTATAGCGTTACAAAAATATATTGCTTACATCTCAAGAATTTATTTCTAGTTGGCAAATTGCACTCTATAATAAAATTAACTTTTAGTTTTGCATTCACAAAATACATTTTACACTTTTAGCTGTTTCCAATCAACTAGAACAGCTGTTCATTTTATCAAATTAAATGATTAATATTCTTTTTAATTATACATTTTGAGTACATATGCTGCTCAAGGTCAATTCATTTCTGCATTTTAAATCTTAAATGTCATTGGTATAATAGACACATCATATGAACTAATTCATCTTGTAGTTAATTCAAATTAATTAATCTTTACCAAAAAAAAATGGAATATGGTTTAAAAACTTGAGATTTGGCATGTCTTCTGTGTTGAAAAGCGACTTTCACACTTGGACAAACTTTTAAGCAGAGAACATTTAACATTAAAACAACCAACACTGTTTTTCAGATAGGGTGGGGGGGTGTATGTGTGTGTGATGTTTTTTTTTAACATGTTGTTAATCAAATTATTATTAGTTAAGGGCCAAATGATTAAGACTTTCATCCAGGAGAAGTTTGCAGTATTTACCTTTTGGTCCTGACTGACCAGGTTCTCACTGCAATGCTCCAACAAATTTACAAAGTTATGTTTGATACCTCCTCAACTACTACTGCAGAAAAAGTAGGATAGAGGGGGTTTTGAACTATATATTGGGAGGTGTCCTTCCAAAAACCATCGCCATGTAATTATTCCTTCCATACTAAATTATAGATGTAATTTTTGAAAGAAATATTTAATCTTAAATTATTTGCAGATTTTTTTAGAGATTGCATTAAGTTTTAAAGTAACTACAACTTAACTATTTCAATTTGTAAATTCTCACCTGTATCTAACATTAGTCTTGAATACTGAAGAAATAGGCAATATAAAATGCTGATGTCCTGAAATCCTTAGACAAAAGACACATTTTATTGTTCAGTGATATTCAAGAATTTTAGCAGACCACTCAAAAGTTCATAAATAGGGTAAATTTATATCTCTGTGCAAGTAGACACACAAGTATTGAGGCACTTTTAAATAAGCCTTGTAACATTTAATAGGTCTTGTCAGCTTACCCCCGTACTGAGTGGTGAGAACAAAAGTATAATGCCTAAGTTATTGTCAGATCTTATGATTTGCTATAGAATCTTTTTTTCTTTTTTTTTTTTAGTTTCTCCAATTATTTTACGCTTTTTATGAGATTTTTGTGAATCCTCTAGTAAAGATGTGGGGTATTCTGCTCTGGCACATGACAGAGCCAACTCAAAGACCTCTTAGATTTTCCTGCCAAACTTCTTAAAAATACTTACCAAACAGGCTGCCTAAGTCTTCAAGACTACTGAACTTGAAAGCAATGCTATGCTCCAAAGGGATTGCCTGGCAGGTGTTTTCAATAACTTTGTATTTAAACAGCATCCAAGCCACCAAGGACCTGGAAGTGTTCAGCAACCAGCAAAGGTCACAATTATCAGGTAAGTGTTAATGTGCAGCATAGAGAAGAAGGATCCAAGGCCCTGGGCTGATTGAATGAATAGTCTTGATCAGAAAAAATCAGCAGAAGTGTGTGTAATTCAAAGGGTCTTTTAAATAAGTTTATGGTTGTTATTCCCTGTTAATATTTACTCCCAACTAATTTCAAGTCCATACAGGTGTATCATGGATAATGAAACCCAAAGAAAACATGTATTTTGACCTTGTGACTGTGACAAGTCAGTGGGAGATTAGGGACAGTGAGATTTGGCCTTTAACCTGGAGGCCATTGATCCTGTTTTTCTTCTCATCATCTCTTAATTTTTTTGCGGTACACATTTACTTAAGTACACAAAAAATCCCAGCACGTCCCTGACCCAGGTCTGGTGATTACATTACCGCTTAGCCATGTTAACAGGAGCCCCATCTAAGGCTGCATACAAATCCTGTGTGCTCACTGAGAAAGGTTACGAATACCCACTCAAGGGGTGTGTAGGGGCATAGTAGGGGTCCATCCCCTCTGCAGGTGGCTATGCGGTGAATCCCATGCTGTGATGTATTGAAGTTAGTGGCCAGGAACTCTTGAAGAAGTGGCGAGTTTGCACTGAGGTGTGAACTGAGATGCTGAACAATTAAAATGCGCTCTTCAGTAGTGCAAAGACCTTGTACAGAGTCTCTGTATAGGTTCAGATTTCACCATTAGTGGTAGTAAAGCTAGAATTTCCTTTCATCTAATTGAACTACCAAAGAAATCATAATAATCCAATGTATGATAGCTGATGCCCTTTTGCTCTGCCTAAGCAAGGAACAGTTTACCAATGTAGGAATATCACATACTAGAAGCCATTTTAATGTGTGCATCACCATAGCGACCCTTCCTCTCCTGCACTTCTGCCTCCTCTCCTCCAGAATAAAAAAGAAGCTGTACCAGCAAAAGTGCTGTCTTGTCTGTCCTGCTGCATCTACAATAGAGTCTTCTGCTGGTGCAGATGTCTCAGCTAAGGGTTACAGTTTTTTCTCCCCCATGACTGGCACAATTGTGCCTGCAGTAGCATGTGAGTGAAGCCTGGTTTACTTCATCCTCAAGTGAGCGCTGACTTTTTATGCTTTGGATTTAATTGTTCTCTCTAGCCTAACAATATAATGTAACCTTCACCTTAAGGTAGGAACCTCCATCTAGCTCATCTTAATCCCCCTTCTCTAGGGCATCAGTCACCAGCTTTTGCTGGCCATTGATGCCAATACTGAGCAAGTAACTCACTTTAGGCAACATCATAATTTGCACTTCCTGTCAAGTTATCCCATCATAAAAGGCAATCTTTTTTACATTTGTAATTTCCTGAACGACAGTCTTTTACCGTGACAGTGACTGAGATGCCCTGAACTGAGTATTTCATCACCATAGCATTTACAGTACAGGAATGATGAACCACAAGGGGGAAAATGAAAAATAAGAAAACCACTTTTTTTTTTAGAAGATACTTGTATTTAAAATGAAAAATAATATTCAAATGCCGTAAACTGTGATATTTTTCACAAGTTACATGTGTACTCTTTACAAATATGCACACTACCAGCTTCATCAGAAACAATAGTGTGTGCCCATGTCTTTGTATTTTTAAACGGTAGGATTGTCTGCAAAAACAATATATTCCCATTATCCCTAAGTCCCTGTTCTTATAGCAGTACAGAGCTGTTGAAACAAAGTTCCAGTATTAACCTATATACTACCCAAAAACATTTTTCATTTTCCTTTTTAACATGAACCAGCCATCACAGAGCACACTTTCAAAACAGGCTCTAATTACAAAGCAGGTTGAAAGAAATTTTATTAGACCAAAGCCCATATCTTCACTTGGGGTCATATCCCACATGCTTTATTCAGGATCAGATGGCGTGCCTGTGATCTCCACATGCAGATCTCTCATCTGTATGGAAAGGAGATGTCAGTCATGCTGCCACATTCCCCCTTATTTTAGACAGCTTTCCACAAGTCTAGGATGCACATGTGAAGAAGAGAGAGGAAAACGTGTGCTATTCACTCATTAAAAATTAGACAGGAAAGATAACACAGACTGAGAATGTCAGGTGGTCTCAGCTACTGTATGTTAATCCCAAAGGAGTGGGGAAACCACTTCATTTCCTCCCCTCACATCTAAATAATTTGCTTTCCTTCTGACCCGCAATAGTGGTAGTGCGTTGTTTTTGTTGAACCCTGTGAAGAACAGCCAGACACTTGACATCTGCTTACTTTACACATTATAAAACACTGCTTGTTCACCTTAGTAGCCCAGTATAGGAGGTCCATTCTTCTCAGCATTACCTGATCCTTCAGCAGTGTGGCTCCACTGACTTCTTTCTGTTAATTTGCTCTGAAAGAACTGAAAGAAATAGTTTTAAGAAGGCAAAGATTACACTTTTATATTTTCCAAAATATTAACCAAATCTTCTTATGTGCCTACATGAGACCTAAGGCTATGTCTGAGCTTCTTAATAAAATGCTTGCATAAATCGTATAATGACACTGAGAAGCTACTTGCAAAGTACTGTAATCAAGGCTATGTTCAGTGCTTGAACAGTTAAGTTAGAGAGACCAGAACCACGAGCAATCTTGTTAGGGGAAGCAGTTTCTCTGTAACACTATTTAAAACTGGCCAGAGCAGCTCAGTTAATGCATGTAAACACTGGAACTGTAACTCTGATACCCCAATGGGATCTTGAATATACAAAGAACAACACTAAACATGCTCAGCGCATCCTGGCAGCCTACAGGGAAGAGTTTTTCTCTCATCAGAGGAAAAGCTTGTAAAAGTTTTTCCCACAAGGGAAAAAAAGAGGTTCATGGATCTAAAGATCATTACTCTTCTGTCAATCAGGAAGGTGAGGCACAAGACAAAGCAGCTAGGGAACCTTTCCTTTTCAGGGGCCGCATTTGCTTAGGCTCACAAGTACCAACACTAAGAAAGAATCGTAGTTCCCTCCTCTACCCTCTGAATGCAGACGGGAGACACAAGACACAAGAATTTTTCGAAGCCTTTAGCTGATTCACTTCCCCTAGTTTCTGCACCCAACTCATGGGAGTTTGTGATACAGCCCCAAAGTTCTCTGTAGGGTGTTCCAGTATGCAGCTGTTGCATTGCCTTCATGGAGTTGGCTTTCTCCCCTGTGCCCAAAAAATCAAATCACTGTGCAAAATTACACTATTCTTGAAATAGTATGCATGAAGAAAGCTTCCTAAGCTAAATACAGTGATTGCAGAATACTGAAATCACTGAGACTTAAATGTGGGAATTACCATCTAGTTTTACCATGCAATTATTTTTCTCATTAGAACCACAGTCTTAATCAGCTAAGAAATATTAAATATTAAACAGTCAGTAAAGCAGAATAGTATGTTACATTAAAATAATTCTTTATAAAGTGCCTAAGTACATTAGAACCTCATTTGTCTTTTTATTATATGCATTCATTCATCCTAGACTTAATTTAAAATAGGTGTCAGGTGTCAGCTATAATACTCAGATATGGATTCTGATCTAGATGTTAGAACCTCTGCCACTTACTGAGCATGTTCAAGAAAGGAGAAGGAGGAAGGTAAGTTTAGGCCTGTTTTTAATAAGCTACAGCAATTAGATATTTTCGATACTCTGAATGATGTATCAGAACTATACAATTATTTGGTTTGTTCGGTTGCTTTTCAATACACTTGAGAACGAGCTCCTAATTAAGATACACACACTATCAAAGATGAAAAACTGAGATGGTGGTAAAAACAATTAGAATGATGATGTAGGCTTAGATTCCCCGTGGTTTTTGTACAGATCTGCAAGGCAGCCTGGGGTATGGGCACATGGAATTTGCCAGAAACAGCTGCAGTACTTGTGTGCCCTACAGGGATGTGAGGCACCCCAGAGCAGGTGGGATGCTCTGGGATGTGGCTCTGTTTTCCCTGAGCTGACTGGGTACTCTGACAACAGGTTCTTTATCCTTAAAGGGAACTGCTGCAGTTATCCATTGCCTCTGGGTAAGTTGTTGTTCCTCTTTGCACAATTCCTTCTGTGGAGCAATAGTCTAGGGATGCTGCAGTCCTCATCCTGCTCCCATGGCCAGACTGTTAAATCACAGCAGAGCCTCTACCCATGGAGTGTATACCAATTATATGTTAATTATTTGTTAGTTTAGAAAACATCCCTTCCTATTTAAAATGTATAAGAAGAAACCACAGCAAACAACAAAGCACATTTTATAAAATAGAATAAATGATCCAACCAAGATTACCTCCAATTATAGGCATGCCTCTCCCCTTTAAAACTAATAGACTATGTAATATACCATCCTTAATATGTCCTGAATGTATTGCTCTTGATCTCAAAAGCAGTAAGAGCAGTCTCTCTCATGAAATCCTGCTGCAGAAATGACTGAGTTCCTACCACCTCAATGCCACATGAAAAACCTTAATCAAAGCAGCCAAACCTCTTGACTTGCTGCTGATTCCACAGCGCTTTTTTATAGTGATATCACTTTTATCTATCATCATTTACTCAAAAAGGTAAATCAAAAGCATAAAATAGTCTCATCTGATTTTTTGCCTGCAGGAGATAGCCTTCTTGTTGGTTAAGCCATGAAGTCTTACATCAGTCAGAGACAAACTAAGTGGCCGACCTGACTTTCTGTTCTCCTTTTCCATGTATAGAAGTTTCTTATGCACAAGTTAAAATCTGGTATCAAAATCAGAATTTTTAAAAAGAAAAGATTTGTCTCCAGCAGTCCAGCTGACAAAAAAGAATACTTGTTTTTAGAAAGGTGCAACATTTTTTCAAATGCTGATCAGAAAGCCGATAGTGTATTAATCCTAACCAAGTAATCTGAATATATCACTAATGCCTGTTAGTGAGATGCATTTAGAGCTATATAAATGATGATTAATACCAAGGATTTTTACAATTTGAATTCCACAAGTAAATTCTAACATTTGTGTGTGTGAAGTCACACTTTTCTCACATTCTTATTTTTACCAAACTTATTTAAAATAAGTCATTAGGAAATCACTTTGAACTAGACTGCAATAAGCAACACTTCAGCTGAAAGTGTTCACAGAAAGATGGGGGTCAGCCCTGAGGACCCACCCAGGGGTAGGTGGCATGTTAGTCAACACGGCTAGTGCCCGTAAGTTTTTGTGGCCTGTGGCAACAGAAGAGCATAGTTAGGATCATGTCTTGCCACCTTCAGCTCTCAGGCCTCAGTGATTAGGTTTTTATTAACACCTCTCCACCAAGATGCAGCTTTTTCAAACTTTTTAGGAGGGCTCTGGTTCGTGCCTCTGGTGTCAGAGTATTTTGCACACTCCACCGTAATGCTCTCAGGAAAGACCTAACAGTGTCCCAGCTACATCTGTTCGAAATCATTTCACTGCCTTTGGGGGCATGTGTGTGTTAAGACCTTAAGGGAGCTGCAGAACTGCACATGCCCCGGGAGCCAACCAACCAACCATTAGAGACTTCCAGAATGCAGGAGGAGTCCCCACTACACGCGGCTTCCCTTGGCAAGCAGGAACGGAGAAGCTTGAAATGCTTTACTCAGGGTAAATGGTAAACATAATGGAGATGCATAACTACCACGAGCCAGACCAAAGGTCTGTTTAACCTAGGAGCCTGTTTTCCGGTAACAGATGCTTAAGGAAAGTGGATTAAACACAAGGCATATATAAAACAGATATTCCCCTTGGCATGGCCCCTCAGCTTCTGGGGAACAGCGCTTCAGAAACTTCCTGAGCTGGAATCACATTTTGTTTGTTGTGTTTAATAGTCGCAGAGAGGCCGATCCATCACAGATCTGGCTCATCCCTTTGTGACTGGATTTACGCTTCGAGGGTCTGCAACGGCTTTTGACAGCCGTTTGTGCGGCTGGATTATATCCTCTCTGAAAAGAGACAGCACGATGGCTTCACAACCATTCCGGCCTCCCGCGGATGTCCGCCAACACCGAGGGATGGCGCAGAGCGGCGCCTTTTCCCACGGCCCCGGCCATCCCCCCGG
>JAVJGI010000064.1:20798631-20809665 GCA_035590275.1 Ibycter americanus | reverse complement strand
GGTTAGCCAAGCAGGACCTGCCTTTCATAACCCCAGGTTGGCTGGCACTGATCCCCTGGTTGTCCTGCATGTGCTGCATGATGGTGCTCAGGATGACCTGCTCCATAACCTTTCCCGGCACCGAGGTCAGGCTGACAGGCCTTGGAGCTCCCTGGATCCTCCTTTCTGCCATTCCTGTAGATGGGCACCACGCTGGCTAACCTCCACTCTTCTGGGGCCTCCCCAGTCAGGCAGGACTGTTGATAAATGATGGAGAGTAGCTTGGTGAGCTCTTCTGCTAGCTCCCTCAGTACCACATGATGTTGAAGAAAGTAGCAATGAACAAAGTGAAAATGCAGAGAGAAAACTTATTGCACCAATGGAATTGTTGGGAGAGGTAAATTTTCCTTTATTAAAGTAGCAACAGCATGACTAAGTATTATAGGCTCAGGTGAGCTGGGGCATGAATCCTGCAGTGAATACTTAATTCTTGTCAAGATTTGTCAGCAGCGTTAATTACCTGGTTAGCCAGCCTTTCATTCCAGACCTAGATTTACATGTGATTTTGGCTTATAGTGAAAAATACTCATCGATGAAAGTTACACATTGTGTCAGTTGTTACCATGATTTCTCAGCCACACCTGATGATGATGATAAATATATTTATATATTCTGCTACATTTGCCAAGCAGTACAGCTTTGGAGGGCTCAGACACATTGTTGTTTGGGTTACAATTGTTTTTCTCTTGCCTGCCTGCTTGCTATCAGTTAATTGAGTAGTTGGCTTTAGTATTATATTCTTGGATTTCTGTTGCTGCTGTTGTCTGCAAGTGACCTCAGCTGATTTTTCCTGGCTCCCTGTTCATTAGCTGGTCACAAGCTCCTGCATGCACTGTTCGTTAGGATGGGGAAGGGAATCCTCATTTCAACTCATTTAATTGTTTTTTTGTAGAAAATACAATAGAGAAGGGAGATTGATAAGAGGAGGTGGTATGGAAAACCCCAAAATACTGGGCACTTCACTATAACAAGAACAGTGAATTTTGCACTATCTTGTGAAAAGCTACAATTGCACAACTACTGTCTAACTTAATCTTGAGGAATTTAATTAGGGCAGTTTTCACCTCAGAATTATTTTTCCATTTGAAGTTTTTGAATTTGATTGGTTTTGCTGTCTTTATGGTGCATGTGTGCATGTGGTATGCAAAATAATATTAAAGCTTTTTCATGTCTTACTATTTTTGGGTTTCTTTCAGGTTTAACCCGGTGTCTGAATTTTATGTGTTTGTAATTCTTATTTATGATTATAATGATTATATCAATTACGATCTTTATTTAAGATCTTTATAATCTTATTGCTCTTAAGTGTCATTTGTCTTCTTTTCATCCTAATTCTAGAATTAAAGTTTTACCTGAAATTATTAATGCCATTCACTGAGAAATCTTTTTTGCAGTGCAGACCTTACTTGAAATGATGATACTACCCAAGAGTGCAGGTTGTAACAGTAAGCTTGATACTCTTCAGATTATGAATATCCATTTCTCATATGTGTATATGCAAAGTTTTTCATTGGTATAATTGCACTTTCATGAACCATAAGTGGCAGACTTATTTCTGGGTGTTTTTCTGTTTATTTTGTCATCATATACACGTTTGTAATATATTATGTTGTCAGATTGCATTTCTGATCTATGAACCAGAAAATACTGAGGCTAAGCAGTTTTTTCCACTTCTTGAAGAAAAGGTGTTGACGAGTAAGTTTGAGAATTGCAACTACAATATTTATTGTAGAGGCATTCTTGCCTTTGACAGATAAACACTGAGAATTACTGTACCAATAGGAACCTGACTTTGTGTTTAAAAAACCAGTAATTGAGAAAATACTTAGATTACATCTGGATTTTCTACATCTGAAGTAAGCTGCCTTGGTCTATAAAATGTCAGAGTAAACATTCTCTACTTGTTAATGTTCAAATGCAAGTATTCATTTTACAGTATATTAAGGGAGGGAGAAAAGAGTCAGAAAACTTACAAATTTAGAAACAGTCTTCTAAACTCAGAACAAGTAGAGCGGACCAGGTGAGCTCCCATCATCGGTCGCAATATACCATCAACTAGCTTCATCCAAAGCATCAATAAAGACCTTAAACTAATCTGGCTCAGCCTGCACTGAAGCAGGAGAGGAATGCTCAAGAAAACTCTTTTAGCAGTTGGACAGGAAACTTGCAGCACAGAATATGTAAAAATTGGTAAAGCAAATCAGTTTTTAAACTACCCCAGATAGATTCATTAAAAGACATCTGATGATGCTCTGAGCTCTGAGATGTTACCTGTCATCATAGCAACTGAATTGTGCGAAAATGTAAGCTGTTTTTGTCATGAGATGCATATTAGGCTGAAGGATGTTAACCTCTAGAAGTCCTTCTGAATTCCTTAATAGGAGAAGGAAATAACAAGAAGGAAAGAATTACAAAGATTAGTTTAATCCCTCTTTGGATACTCTCAGGCCTGGTTTAGATGTACATTTTATCTCACACATTGACTTTAGCTTATGCCACTTATTCGTGATCAAGACTTCTAGTCCTGTATCAATTAGGATATCAAGATACCTGGGGCAGGGGGTAAAGAGAGCGGGTATCTTCCATTCTCTTGCCGCCATGTAGCTACAGGAAACAGGAAAAACAAAGAAGCTTAAACAGTGGCTTAATTCATCTGAGCATTCTCCCATAAACGAGTGATTTTCTGGTGACCAGCTGTGCTGGTTTGTAGAGCTATGTTGAACCAATTCCAAGTGCAAAGTGGTCACAGCACATTTCAGGATACAAGCTGACTTCCTAGTTTTACCTCTGCAGTCTGCTACAATCTTTACAGGGCTTTTTTACTTGCTAGAAAGGATTAATCAGTATTTAGTGATTTAATTGAAAACAGGTGAAACTAATTTCCCTACTTGCTTCTTTTTAACTTTTTTTAATATAAAATGCAGTGTATCAATGAATGAACTTGTGTATTTTTATGGCGGAAGCACAGAAACTTGCTAGTGGGAAGAGTGAAGATGATGAAGAAACAAGTGATGAAAGCAGCAATAGCAGCACAAAGAGTACTGGCTGTTCAAATAGTAATGATAAAGAAAATTAAGAAAGTTCTGATGATTCTGAGGAAAATTAGTTTGGAGATTTACAGTATTTCGGTTGATGATTTTGATTCTCCAACAGGTGTGTTGTAGTATACTGTTTAATGATATTTTTTCTTACAAATTTCAGTAGTCTTTACTAACACTAATATCAGGTCTCAGAAATTATACCTGAGAAAATTACCTTGTTCTGTAACTTGATGACACACGTGAACTTGATGTATGCAGAAGTAGTTAATAAAATATTTTCCCCCTGGAGCAGCAAGTCACATGGAAACTGTGATAGAGGTTGTCAGTTGAGCAAAACATAGTATTTTAGGAGTATTAGACTTTCTACATTCCTTTGCACCACTTGAACATGGGGAAAATGAATCTTCCAGCATAATTATATGAAACTCCCTATTCTGCAAAATGATGATGTAGTTTTGAGTGACATAAATGCTGCCTTAAAATGAAAACACTGCTTGCTGAAAATTGTTATGATTTTTATAGCCTTGACAGTAATGAAATAGCTGTTAAGAATATTTCAACTGAAAAGGCTTACCTGAGGTCTTTGTAAAAATATATAGCTTCAGTGAAAGTCTCTGGTCCAGATTTGGAGATAAACCATATAGCACTGTTGAATAAGTGCCAGTTATAAAATCGATCAGAAAATCTACATAACTGATAAGATTATGACTTGTACTGATTTATTATTCATTTATTGTTAACATTTATAAAAGTTATAGACTGAGATGCCACGAACTAAAGTAGCGAGGGTAGCTGTCACTGTGGTGTAAAATATTCATACTCAACTGGGGAAGTTTGAATTCACACTCCTGGTGAGTTTGATCAGCATAGAGAGATTATAGGATTGAGACTCTTGAGTAAATTTACCACAGATATTCAGCTGTTTCTCTGGCCACAGCTAGGCTGTAGAAAGAAAAAAAGCTTAGTTTCTAGAAGTGGATAAAAATAAGTAAGCCAGCTGCTTTCCGGAGAGAAGTGGAGCACCTCCCTTCTCACTTAAATTGAAAGGAATGAAAATTATCAACCTCTTTGAGGTTGTGGTTCCTGAATTACTAATATTTGTTTTAGTGTCCACATAATTCAGTTCCTATTGCTTCTTTTTTAATTTTGAGATTTTTCTAAGAGAAAACAATATGCTCAAGATCTAAATGAATTCATATTCATGCTTTTAAAAATGACAGGGAAAAATCATGCACTGGGAGTCATTCTTCATACTTTATAAATATGCTGATTTTTCTGGACTGCCATTAAAACTTAAAAATTATTCAGATATACTCTTGACAGGCAAATTCCCTCTTAGTAGAGTATCTCAAGAATAGATTGGATATATAAGCTCAAGATGGTTTACATTTTGTGCTAATATCTTCTACCATTTTTAATGCAGACATCTATATGGGATGTCTGCCATATGTATTACCTCAAATCAGTTGGTGTCCACATGGTGAGGACTAAGTGAACCATGTTACAATGCTGAAAGAAATAGATAATAAGTTAAATGTTTTTAAAACTTTGGATGTAAATTGGCTAGCATGCCTGTGAAAAGGTATGCATCTAACTTGAGAGATAATGCAATTTCTTGCTTTAAAATGATGAAAAAATGCTTTGATTAAGCTGTCTGCTGCAGGTAAGGCTTGTAGCCAGCTCTTACTGTATTTACAATGTATTTTTTCAAAATAGTAAGAATTTAATTGTACAAAACCTTAAGTTGTATGGGGATGACAAATTGGACTGGGTGTAATCAAATTCAGTAAAGTCAAGTAATGAAAACCAAACATAGCTAACATGCTGTTCTGAGGTAGGCAGAAGAAAAGATACAATAGACATACTTTGTTAAACACATGAGTACCCTAAAGTTTAGTATTGGTTTTCACTACAGAAATTATAGGACCTGATATTAATGTTTGAGACTATATAGCAGCCATTTCATGCTGTAATTTTAAGGGTATATTTTCCTTTTACCTCAGTGTAAGAAAAAACTGTTTACCAATGTTGTGTCTAACTGTTGTTGAGTAAATGCTTCACGTGTTCTTTTTCATATGAAAAATAAGTGCTGAAGTAATAATGAGACTATCTAAGTTTATACATCTTGGAGAAATAATTGGTTAATATTCTCATGCTTAGATAGATGTGCCTATATAAGGAAACTTCCATTGGTTTCTTATGCCTTTAGCTGCTGTGGTATCTCTGTGTTGTGTTGGTTTTCTTTCAGTAATTCCTGATGCAGATCTCTTTGGGTAAATATGACAGAGAATATGATTATCAAATACTTGTGACTCTTAACAGGGCTTAGCTTTGCAGTGTCTGTTTCTTTGTTTATCCCTAGCAGCATAAAGAACATGAAACCACAGATTTTGAGACAATTTATTTTACTTGAAGAGATCTTCCGGTGTTGCAGAGGTGCCTTTGCAGTTCTCCAGTACTTCACCTTGGTACAAGGTACAATGTCTCTGTATCTCAGTGGCATCTGAGGTCATTCCTGGAGTCCTTGTCATTACCAGCATATCCTTACTTTTCATGTTTCTTGTAGAGAATTACTGCAAAGTGAAAGAGAAGGATAATTGTGGGGGGTTTTTTTGATTTACTGTCAAAATGGGCATGTCATCTGCTTTCATAGTCCCATGCCCATGAAAAAAATGGCGTGCATGTCACAGTACTCAGAAAGTGGCACTCTGGGAATGGAGAGTGCTTAAGGTGCTCTGAAGTTTGAATGATTGCCATAGCTATTTTGTTATCTTCATACAGTGTCCATAAATGAGACTAGCTCACATACCATTACTGAGGAATTGGACAGAAAAGCATGAGCAAAGACAAATGGACTAATATGAAGGGTCTCTGAAGGGCTCCGAAGTTTTACTGAAACTAATTTGGTCTGGTTAATCAAAATTAGGAACCTGTAGGGAGGATCAACCTAGCGACTCCGACAATAATAGAGTTCATTTTGAGTAACTAAAACTGAATATGCAAAGCACAGTAAATGGATTGTTACCTCTTCAGCTGAAGGTGTTGAAGGCTTTTGATGATGCTTTTCAGGGATTCTCAGGCCTGTCTGGGAAGTAGGCTTTTTTTAAAAAAAAAAAAGTTTGTCTTTACCTACATTTTAAAGGAAATTAAGTATTTAATTAAATATCTTGGATCTTATTTCTTATGTCTAATGACATAAGTTCTAACTGTAAATCATAAAACTAATTTTCACTCTGCTGAATGTGGGGGGTTTTAAACCTCATGAGTAAACACTTGTTTCTTGAACTTCTGAGCAGCTGAAATTTGTCAAATAGTTTCTGAAAGGAGTTGGCATCTTTTGTGGGTTTTTTGGTTTAAAATTTGCATTTTCAAACTGCCTGTTGACCAACAAACGTTTGAAAGTAGCAGATCAATCTGTAATGCCTTTACTTGAACAAGAATTTCTTAAAACTCTTGGCAGTTATCCTTCACTCACCTAGATTCCATGATGTATGTGTCTTGAGGAAGAGCCTATTCACTTGCAAATAAATACAGTATTTATTTCAACATGTTAAAAAACAGTAACGAGAATGTAGTCATACCTGTCTTGTTTACTACAGGCTGCAATCTGTTGCAGTGCTTTATATAGCCTGCCTCTAGCAATCAATGGACATGCTAATATCTGAAGGCATTGAGGGCTAATTACACCAAGCCAGATTCCAGATCTAACATTTCAGATACTCAAGGGGGAAATTCTGGACTCTCTTACATCCTAGAAAAGCTACATGTTGGTCTTTTTGCAGTCTTCAGACCCCTAAAGCCTTTGTACAGAATCTTCTCTGAAGGAAGTGGCCGGTGCAACTACATCTCTAAGCTTTTCCATATGGCATGAATAGCATGAGCCTGGATATCTGTCAAATCTTCCAGAATTTTTGCTAGCTCACCTTACCTTCAGTGTAGTTTAGTTCAGACTTCTGTTTAAAAGATATTATTAATCTCTGAAGAGAAAAGATGACTGGTAGAAGAATGCTGAGAAGCGAAGTCCCAGGTTGGTGTTCTCTCGTTGTAGCCAGAGAGGAGTGCAGGTAGCCATGTTACCTGCGCTGTAGAGAACAGGACTGTCAAAAACTACAACACTACCCATTGTGCTCTCTTGAACCCCTTCCCAGCCATTTCCTTTAAAGCCTTGCAAACATTAAGCATTGCTTAAAATTATGAAGAGAGAGGTTATGCTTGATTCATCGTTCAGAGCAGCGCTGCTCTTTATTGGATGTGCATAAGCTTTAAAAAACTTTGTTGTGGCTGAATACAAACTGCTAAAGATAACATGGCTGTGTTGTGTCTCTTGTTCTAGTGCTGAGTTGCTAACACTGCCCCAGATGACCAGCGGCTCTGCTTTTTCCTGTGGTCCTCATCTTCTGGTGCAGCTATCAAAACACCAGCAAGAGGAGTCAAGAGCATTAGGTAAGTGTGGGCTTGCACAGAAGTTTTGACAGGCCAAAGTATAGGACAGGAATTTCTTACATAAATGTATCTGAATATATGTCTGTAACATGAGAACGCTAATCTGATATACTGCCTGGGAGCCGATGTCTTCAGTTTGAATCACCTGTCACTTGACCTGGGAGACGTGTTTTCTCCTTAATATTGCCCCTCAGTGCTCTCACAATCTCCCATACTAATGCTGAAGAGAGAGGCGTCTGTAACAGCTGATGGCTTTGCTTGAAGCTCATGCAATCCTCCATTACCTCAAAATAGGTATATCTCTTTACTGTGAGAGTGTTAATGAAATCCACTCAGATTAGGGAATATGAACCTCTCAGTCAAACAGAGGGAAAGAAGGTTTTTCTTACCTCCCCATCTGTTTGCTCAGGTGGAAAAACTCTGTATCTAACTTCTCAGAGTACAGTGTGCCAAGTGTCCATTTTTGTAGCTGTTCCTATCGTCCTATTTGTGCTCCTGTGCTATGTTTGCACCTTGTTATAAAATGTAGGTATTGGTTTTCTGCTTAAACTGCTTGCATTTCAATCAAGTGCACTTAACCTTCCTTTTTTGGAAAAGTTTTTATTTTGATTTCTGTAATATTGTAGTTAAAAAGAAACCAGAAGGGTGAAGGGTTTCAGATATGGTGCTGCAGAAGGCCTACTATTTCACTAGTAGTGACAACTGTTCAGGGTGAACTGACAAACTCATCAAGGCAAAACCTGACTTACCCACCACAGAGAAAAGAGGGGGAAAAAAAAGAATAAAAGGGAGCAAAAGCCTAGCTAAGCTCATAACTGTAGTGATCCTGAAAACTTTAGAGATGTGGGAAAGCCTGGACCTGAGACTCAGATATGATTTGAGGAGTGTTTTTTAAAAGTAGCAGAGAAGCCCATGTTTCTTGTTTCCTGAGGATTATTTATGAAATATGCTTAATTTAAATAAATTCTGTATTAAAAAATCCCGGAGTCCAGCTCTCCAAATTCATTCTGAGATGGGAGAGCCAAACTACATCATCTCCTGCAACAGCATTTGAATGTTCTCATTGTAAACTGATGCCCTCCTATGGGATAAAAAGATATAATTCAGCGAGACATGTAACAATTATAACAACATATCACAAGGGGGAAATCCAGGCATTAGCTGTCTTGGCTCTACAGGGTTATTGGGGGAGGCAGGGAATAAATTTTGTTTCAAACACAGGGTAAAAAGTTGTAATTCCCTAAAACTGGTAGAGAGCAGACTTACTGAATGTACGATCATTTCTGTTATTTCTTCATGCTACAATCACAGTTACCCAACTTTAGTGATTTTGTTTGATCCATCTAGATAAATAAGGTTTTCTGCTGGGTTTTATTTCATTATGGTTTGGAAGTAAGGGGGTTCTTTGCTTACTTCCATGTTTGCTTGGGGGTATTAAGAGTTGGGATTTGCTGCTACTATTGTTTAAGGATGTGGGTTGTTCTTTGGGATGTTTTTCAGATGAAGCAGATCAAAACGGACAGCAACACATGCCAGCATGGATCAGGAAGGGGACATCCTGAAAAAAGAAGCCACAAAGTATGTAAAACAATGTGCTTCAGATTAGACTTTTCTAAATGCCCTTCATCACAGTAGTGCTGAATGCTCTAGCTGGCAGCTCATCTTTGAAATTCAGGTGATGGACATGATCCTTAAATATGGGACAGTTGGGTACATCAGTGACTGATCATAAAAGCCAAAACAAACGTATCGCTCACCTTCAATACCTTTTTATCAAGTGCCATAAAACAGCAAAAGTTATCTGTCAAATAGGAGCATAAATCCATAGTCTTCGCCAAATTTCCATTTGTAAAATTTTCTAGACAGGGCCAAATAATTACAGCAACAGTTTGGTTTATTTTTTCTCAGCATTTTCATTTGTTTGGTTGCAGATACACAGTAATTTATATCTATACTCTTTAGCACTACAGGTGCTAGCCAGGAAAGTTCTGAAATACTTAGTTTTGAACAGTTTTCCAGTTTTTCTTTGTCAAGAGTTAAGGAAATTTATCATTTAAATTATTCAATTCTAGCAAAGATACACGTAAATGATACATAGTTACCTACCAGAAATGGTGGGAAAAGTAATAGATACCTGATGCAATGAATATATTTTGTAATAATGTACTGGATTACAAGTTATTATAACTGTGTAATTTAAAAAAAAAGAAAGACTCACAGGCTGCAAAGATACAAACCCATGATTTCGGGAACATCACAGATGTTGCGTACATACTGTTGTATACTTTTTTAGGGAAAGAGCATGCCTGACCCCAACCAGTTAAAATATTCACAATCCAAACAAAATGGCAATTAAAAGGCAACAGAGAGAGGACACTCAGGGAGGGACAAACCACAATCATAATAATCACCAGAAGGCCAATTTGCTGCCCTGCTTGCAACTAAATGCATATATAACACATGTTATATATGAACATATAGTTCAGAATATGAAGAAACAAGAAGCATAATGGCACAGTGCCTTTCCCCTATTTGCTTTTCCATGGGCATGTAGTTATACTGTGACCTCCTTACAATGTAGGCAGGAGGCATCACAATGACTCTTCAAACCCCCAGGCTGCAATACAAATACGAAAAAAATTTTCCTCTGATCAACAGTTATTTTTTATACACCCACAGTTATAAACACTATAATCATTGACTGGTCTTTGTTGCTAAAGATATTTATTGCATCACTTTAATTCCTGTGCTCACCCAGGGTACTCAAGATTCATATTTTAGCATGTCCAGTCGATGGATGGAGATGAACTTAAAAGATACCCCACGGTCTGGCTTTTGTAAACGAGTTCTAACCGATGCGCTGCTTACAAGCTTCAGCTAAGGGAATTATACATCTGCATCGCGCTCCCTGCTGATGCTGTGGGTCAGTGGGTTTTGCTGTGTGTTTCACATCTTCAGTAAACGTCTGTGTTCAAAGCAAAAACCCAAGTGTTCTGGACCTCCAACCTGCAAAGAGATTCTCTGTAACCTGTGCCTACCGTGCAGTCCAGCCGCAGCCACAGGGAAGGGACTAATGGATGGAGAGAGAAAACAGCAAAGAGGGGCCGAGCAGAAGGCTGGGGCAGCGCAACGTTGGGGGGGGGCTTTGAACTCCCACCGAGAGCGGTACCTCCGCGTGGCCCCGCCTGGCCGCGTGCGCCTGGCAAGGGTGTTTCAAAGGTGTCCGCTGGCCTGGCGGGTGCTGGATGAAGCCTCCACAGCCGGAGCGGTTCGGCTTTGGGTCGCGTTTTCCAGGGGCTCCGTTGCAAGTGAGAAGTTACCCGGCGCTTCCTTGCGCCGCGCACAGCCGCGCTCTAGCTGAGCGGGGGGCAGCGAGGGGAGCGGGGGGGCAGCTGCTGCGCGAGGAGGACCGAGAGCCCGGGCGCTGGGCCGAGGGGCGGGGGCGGCAGGCCGGGCCGGGAGCGGGGTGCCTGGTCCCAGACAGGTGTTGACGGCGTGCGCCCTGGGAGGG
>JAVJGI010000064.1:20743988-20784833 GCA_035590275.1 Ibycter americanus | reverse complement strand
CCCAGCACACGTTCCCGAGGTGTTTTACAGGCTCAGCCGGCCCTGAGGCTTTCCCTTTTCATTTAAAGGCTGGTGATTCCATACAGGAGCTCCCTCCAACGCGGGTTTTCAGGTTCCTAAGCAGGCAGCGGTGGGCGCCGCTTAGCGAGGGTCCGTGCCCGGCGCGCCGGGGCGCTGGGGCGGGTGGAACCGAGACCAGCGGTGCCGCCGGGGCGGTTCTGAGTTGCTCTCAATTCCCTTTCCAGGTCATCCTCGCTTTTTCAACCAGCTGTCCACAGGACTGGACATCATCGGCCTGGCGGGGGAGTGGCTGACATCCACCGCCAACACCAACATGTAAGCGGGGTGCGGCAGGGCCGGGCAGGGCGCGCTGGCCCCGCCGTGGGCAGGTTCCTGCCCGCAGTGACGGTTGCTGCGTCTGCGGTAGCAGCACCTCGCGTCTTCCTTGGTGTGGCGGCAGTACGGGGGAAATAGTTAGATGAAGTTGTACAGCTCGACGTGTCTGCTAAATAGAAATGCAAATACCCCAGAGCACGTGCTAAGTAAGACACGATGACTCCAACACAATAACATGAAGTTATTTTTCTTTTCTTCGACCGCTCTCCTTTAACTTTTCCTTATTATTTTTTTTTTTAAGTTTTGGTTCTAGACTGAGTAATTCTGCCTCTATCTATGTATTAACACTAGAATACAAACCGTAGAAGTTTATTGTCTTTTCTCCTGTTGACTCCAGAGGGAGCAGGCTCGGGGCACCACCTGCTCCTGTTCAGGTACTGGTAAAAAGTGGCTTCTGGGTGGCTTCAAGATGATTAAAAATGTAACATTGAAAATGAATTGGATGATAATGAAGGAATTACTCTGTCATTCATTAAAGTTGTGTTTAAGTAAATAAATGGAAGTAGAAAAAGGTAAATTTTTACATCTAGAACATATCAACAAGGAAACTTTTCCTAATTTTTCTTGACCACAAAATTAACAAAAGCTAGATGTAAATGTAAGGTATTATGTTGAATTTTTGCAACAAAGGGTGTAATTAATGAACATAACCCCCACCCCCCAAACCAAAAAACCTTCTAGCCAGTTTTTATCTATATATTGATTTGTATATGCTAAAAAATGTGATGGGAGTCCAAATACTTGCCAGGCAACAGGCTGCTCTGCTTTAGTCCTGGATTGGATGTATTTAAACTCTAAAGCTACCTCTGTTTTGGGTAGTTCGTTGCTAATTTGCAAAACGTAGGAGCTATATCTGCAAACTGGAAAATGAACAATATTTTAACTGGCTTATCCATGAGTATATGGTTCATTAAGTGTAGCTGATTACTAGCAGCTCTATGTTGATTATGAGCTGTGCCTGTTTTGTGACATTAGCAATACAGAAAAATAAATAAGGTGCTCCAGCCAAAACCAGCCTGCTCTTTGTAATAATCATCTTCTCAATTAGTTCTCTGTTTGCTAAAAATTGGTATGAGAGATTCAGATTTAAAAGCTGATTGGGAAGAAACCCCAGCAACATATATTTTAATCATAAACCAAGTATTGCAAAGTGCTTCAAAGTGCTTTTTTTTTTTACACAATTAAAAATGGAAACAAATCTGATTACATTTCTCAAAGAAAACTTTGCTTAAATATCATTCCTCTGTGACAAAAACGTTCTTCAGAGTGTGTCGCTTTTTGCAAGCCCCTTTTCCTTTGGCTAACTTACTTATCCTAGCTTAGTTATCCTTTTGTAATCAGAGAAATTGCACAAATCTGATAGGACATAATAGAATTCAGCTACGTGGCAGACTGTGACAGTATTATGAAACATCACCATCATTATTAAGAACATCCACTCACTTCTGAAAGAGTAACTTTTTTTTAAAATGAGGTTGCTTTTTCCTTTGGTTTTAAAAGGCTGATGTTAAATAGCTAGTTCTGTAAAGCTAGTTTCTGATCCATTTATACTTTAAACAAGAACGTATCTTGAAAATATCTCTGTGAGCATGGAAATTGAGTATTTATTTGCTTGTATGAAGTTTAGCAAATGCAAAATAATACATTGCTCTCTTTTTTTAAGCAAACCAAGGTCAACATTACATACTTTCAAATAGCACAGTAATTGCAAGTAATGTTAAAGCAAGATGTTTGTAAAATACGATTCAAAGAACTGACAGAGGAGGTTATTAAAAATAGCCACATCGTCTCTGTGAGCTCCGGGGAACATGTTATTTGTTTTGAGCAGTGTTTCAGCGCAGAAGAGCAGGTTCTGACCTTTATCTGGAAACTATTCTAACCTATTACAGCTACACAAGCATGTAACAAACAGTAACACTGGATTATGATAGGGAATGTTTTCCATTTGCCATTTTTTCTTTTCTACCTATAAATAATACTTAACATATTTGAGAACAATTAAAAAATATGTGTTTTCATTCACAAATGAGTTTTGAGTAATCAAAACATCTGTACTCTCTTAAAATTTTAAACTGGCATTAGGAAATGTCACTTAAATGTCACTGTGAAGATAATATATTAAATTAAACATAATAAGCTTCCCACACTCACTGGGAAATACTGTATCAATGTGCTATTCATAGCTCAATCACTAATCATAAGACCTTTAGGGTGGAATTTTCAGAAGATGCTGTTATTTATCTAGCTCTAGGGATCTGTAATAGAGGCCGTTTGCTCACCATGCAGCAGCCAGCAGAGGTTAAAAAGCAATAATATTATCTGGAAGTTCTCTTTATGCCTGCTGTTAGCTGAGATGAGAGAATTATGTTGGTATTTTCAGTATTATGCATTTATGATTATGAAAATGTAACATAGAAAAATGATGTAAAATGCTTTACATTTATTCTCAGAATGCTTTTTACATACTGGCAAACAGGAGAACAGGTAGCTGGAATGATTTGGCCTTTTGGTGAGAGCAGAATTAAGCCAGCACTGGCCACTACCATAAAACCCATTCATTTTTTCTGTTAGTAAAAAGCTGAGACTCATGACTGTTTTAGTTCATTCGTATGAATACCTGTAAAGGTTGTGACTGTATGAAAAATCTAACCAGTGGTTTTTGTCAGGACTGAAGTCAGACAGTTCCTTCCAGACCAAGCACATTTTCTGCATTTAACTGAATTTTTCAAAATCATTTAAGTTTAAAGCATATAAGTTGGAGTGAACTTTAGTAAGATGTGATATTTAAAATCTTAATCATCATCTAATATAGCTGCATTTGCCTAATCACTTATAATCATCTGCAGTCTTCTTTTATTTCTTTGTCAGTCTTTGGGGACTCAGAAAATAATTACATAATAAAATAAATAAATGCTATTTTACTTGGGTTTAAGTACATTAAAAATTCCCCTTGTGATATTTTACATCTAAAAAACTTGCATAACATTATATATATTTTTTGTACAAGCTTTTAAGTCTTCTGGGAAGTATGTAGGCATAGGTGTGTAAGGTTTCAGGACAAAAACCAAAATGTGTTTAAACTGGTGGAAAAAAAATCACATTGACTTAAACGTATCTTGTATTAGGCTACAGTGATCTATACGCTGCCGAGTTCCGGTTGACTTCAGTTGGTCGTTCTGCCTAAGTAAAGATTGGAATATGTCCTAAATTTGCGGGGCTTAAAAACAAAACAAAAAATGTCCCACTGTTAGCAGACACCAACTGGTTTATTAATTTTGTCTCTGTAAATATTGGCCGTGCACAAACCAGATCAGTACTCAACTGTCTGTCTCTGACAGATCTAATGATAATAAAAGCAAAATAATCAGTATTTTTGTTTCTGCAAATAGCAATTACAACAGTTAAACAAATTGCAAATGCTGTTTAATCTTAAAGGAATGTTTTAAAAGTGGTGGTGGTCTTTCTCTGATGGACTAAGGACACATAAGGATTGAAGAAAAAAAATAATATTTTAACTAACCAGTGCAGCTGTAAATAAAAGACAAGCTTTTTCAGACACACATTCCCTTCTTCATTACCACATCTCTTTAGTCTGCCGTACCTATTCTCAAAATGTCATTTTACTATTAGAGAGGCAACACATGCATTTTGGCGAAATTACTCAAGTGGAAGACATTAGTCAGATCCAAAGTGTCAGAGTGTCATATTCTTATAGATTCCTTTGGAAATCACAGGCTGATTGTTTAGTTTCTCTCTGCTTCCTTCCCCCCACCCCCCCGGGCTCCCTTTTATGTTTTTGGTTGGGCTTTTTTTGGCATACACAGCAAGCAGTTTGTTTACAGAAGTAGCAATTTACCCGTGTATCAACCAAAAATGGTTGTATGGCTGTCACTTTCCATCCATGTGTCTGCCTGTGACATCAGGGCATACCAGACTATGCAATGTTTTTTGCCCTCATTAAATGGATACAATAGTTGACTGCTGACTTGGTTTTGGTAATTGGTAATTAGAAAATCATCATTCATAATTACTCTTGACAGTTATTGATCACATGGTCTTGTAGAAATAAGTTGTCCTTGGAGATCGCCAACAGAATAAATCCACATAATTAATTGTATTTAGCCTTTGAAGCTCTAGCTCAATACTTCTAATTATGGTTGTGTTTAGCTCAATGAAGTTCACTGTTTTCATAAGGATTTGGCAACATGTTCCTCCACAAGTGTGGAATTGGCTCTTTGGCAAACAAATGTTTTTACAGTACAATCTTGTATAGCAGTCAGCAGCACTATGATGGTGAGCATTAGGTCTCATGTTGGTTATATAGAAAGCTGCAAAAGAGCTAATACTGCCATTTTTATTGACCAATATTTCCAGTATTGTCTTCCTGAGGATTTTTGCTTGGGTAAAGGTTGCAATATCAGAACCTCAATTTACAGGAAAACTTTTAGGAATTTGAAGCATTTTCACAAAGAATCATAGACTGGGAATTTATTGTGTGTTTTTAGAATCTGTATTTGATTTTGTTTGTTTGGGGTTGTTTTTTCTTTATCCATGCAGGTTTACCTATGAAATTGCCCCTGTTTTTGTCCTTATGGAACAAATAACACTTCGAAAGATGAGAGAGATTATTGGATGGTCAAATAAAGATGGCGATGGAATATTCTCACCCGGTGAGTTTTTCCTCTCCGTTTTGGTGGTTTGACTAAAGCTTCAAAAGTCAAAATAAACACAAGCTGGGTCTGAGTGCCCCCAATGTCTGCACCGCAAAACCGTGTGTCAGATATTTAGAAGTAGGAATGCTTTGTTTAAACATCCCACAAAAAAGTTGGGGAAAAAACCTTATCTTTGAGTATGGCTATGTATCATGGGTGGTCAACATTTTAAAACTTGACTGCAAACTCTGGTATATAGTTAGGCATTTAAACACCCTTTTGTTGTGCTTAATTTCTGGAGGTGCTGAGCAACAGCAATTCCTGCTGACCAATAGCTCTTGAGAATCAGGTACTGACTTCTTTGATGGCCAGTGAGGATTTGGGCTCACAGTCAGAAAAAGACTGTGACTGCCTGTCCCTTTCTAAGACATATTATCTGGGACATAATCTGACCGGATTCACAAGTAGGATTCCAGTATGAAGACCAAGACAAAGTGTCTTCACATGAAGTTGATATAGAGGCAGTCAGCAGTGACAGAAAAGACTGGTAAACCATGTGGAGGTCCTGGGCCCATGTGTGGGCAACATGGGTGCCCAGCACAACTCCAGATTTTTGAGTTTGGTGTGGGGGACACACCATGCTGTTTCAGAGGATGAAGGACAATTTCACCCCCTTTTGGAGCAGCTCACATAAAGTCTGGGAATGCTCACTTGCTTGGTCTCCAGTCCTATCTGCTAGAAAAATACAGATCTTTCTCTGTGTTCTTGCTGATGAAGAAATATTAGAGGCAGAAGTTATCCTAGACTTTATGGATGAGATTCACCTTACTAAATCTGAGGTCTGCATTGTAGAGCTGAGCTAATTGTCCTGGGCTCTTTTTAGCAGTAAACCAAGACAAATAGGTGCTCTCCCTCAATTTCCTTTCTTCAAAAGTCAATGCCAAAAAAGGTTAGCTGAATCATAGCCTACAAAGTGCTTCCTTCCCTTATCTGACTATAAGGAAGCTTAGAATAACTAGCTTGGCTGTAGAAATCTACCTTTAAGGGATCCATTTCTGTATCTACAGTGAGATGGGATAAATCCGTCCAGTATGTGACATTTCTTCAGTCTCAGACAATTTGGTTAAGTTCCTGTCATTCTTGCTAACAAGAAGTTGTCATGCAAGAGCAGCGCAGTGAAAGCTGAACTTTTTAGGAATGTGTTACAAAACATTAGCAATGGAAAGAGATGATGGATAGGAAATTCTGACTATCAGCAATGACTTTCTAGAGGGTCTATCCCTATGCTGTTTGGGCAGATGACCATGCATTTCAGAGATTTATTTTTTCATAGTTCACTGCCACTTTCACTGCCTAATGCAAATGAGACTTGCATGTCTTCAGTCTAATATGCATTTTTTTCTCATTATCACTGTTTTATTATTCATTCATTTATTCGTTCACAGGAGGAGCTATCTCCAACATGTACAGCATAATGGCTGCACGCTACAAGTATTTCCCTGAAGTCAAAACCAAAGGCATGGCTGCAGTCCCTAAACTGGTTCTCTTTACCTCGGAACATGTGAGCTTAATAACACTGCTAATTCTTAATTTATTGATGTGTGTTGTGAAGATGCTTCATCATTAAACAACCACTCCATTAAATGTGCACATGTTTTGCTGCAGAGTCACTACTCAATAAAGAAAGCTGGAGCTGCACTTGGATTTGGAACAGACAATGTGATTTTGATAAAATGCAATGAAAGGTAGGATGAATGCTAAGGTTTTGGTATACTAAATGTGTTCATCTGTTAAATTTGTTGTATTCTGCTTAAGGACTGGTTCAGTACAGTGTGTCAAGTTGCTAATGGCCTGTTGAGAAAATCCTATTAAATTATTTCAACTGTAGCTAGCATTTCCATATGCACTCTTTAATTTTCTTTGTTTTTCTGTTCCTACAATCATTACAGAGGCAAGATAATACCAGCTGATTTGGAGGAAAAAATTTTGGAAGCAAAACAAAAGGTTTGTGTTTCTTAAAATTAGTGCTTAAATGCTTGGCTTAGTAAAATTACCTCTTCCTTTGAAGGCTGAGGGTTAACATTAAAAGAGAACACTAGAATGATATAAATATTATAATGATATTTTCAGTTGCTTAATTATACATTCATGTATTGTTTAGGGAATTATCCCTATGTCTTGCTAAGGTTTCATTTGCTGTTTAAAAACAAAGTATTTTTAACTCTTGAATCACATCTATATTTTATGACTTAAAAAAAATAACTTTCTGTTTGGAAACATATGGAAAAAAGTATGAAAACATGAAACTAAACCTACTTTTACCCAAACTTTGAAGTTTAGTCAAAACCATCAAAAATTCTATGGTAATCCTAAAATTCCTATAGATTTCAAGTGTGAGGCTGCAGGTTTAGCACACATAGCCAGTAAGTTTAATTTTTTGAGGCATTCATTGTTATTTCTTGAATCAGTGCAATGAAAAATTCATTAATTTTGTATAAACCCACCAATGTTAGAGCAATCGAGATTATTTTTTTTTTATTATTTCTTAACTTCTTTACATTTGGGCACTCTGTGAAATTGCAGTTCACATTTATTTCATCTAATTCAAAATTGTCTCACTTTATTCTGATAGTTCCACATTCATTGCTTTTGTTTTGGATTGCTTTATTCTGTTTATTAATAGATAAAGACAAAAGGAACAACTTCAAGCCTTTCAAATCACAACTTAGCAATCACATTTAATTAACTTTCCTTTATACTGCTCTAAAAGTCTCAACTTTACTTGACTATTACTCGTCTTCCACTAGAACGTTTGAATCTCCTCAGTGAAAGAGATTAGACAAAATAATATTATTTGTCTTCTGACTAGTTGATTTTGTGAAGTTACAGTATATTGAAACCAGAGTTTGTTCCTACCATGTATAAAATTTGTTAGGTTTTACTGTTTATATGTACCTTTCACATGGGAAGAAAACCACTTTTAGGCTAGGAAATGGGATAGCAACATTTCTAAAATGATTTTCACTTCTTTTGCTTTTTTTCTGAAAGGGGTTGGATTTTGTATTTAATATTTTTATTTTTATTTTAGGGATACATTCCTCTTTTTGTAAATGCAACTGCAGGCACAACAGTATATGGAGCCTTTGATCCAATACAGGATATTGCAGATATATGTGAAAAATATAACCTCTGGCTCCATGTAGATGTAAGTAACTAAATGAAGTGCTATTATTCAGGCAAAAGAGGATTTTTGTTTGCACAGGTTTTGTCTTGAATTAAAATTGAAATATGTTAGGCTTTTCCAAAACAATGGATCTTCTCTTTTTTTTTTCTCTCTTCTAGGCTGCCTGGGGAGGTGGGCTCTTAATGTCCCGAAAGCATCGTCATAAATTGAATGGAATAGAAAGGTACTATACGGTGCTTATTTGTAATATTGTTATTAAAGTACTTTCATAAGGTACATGACACTTGACAAATTCATGAAAAGATGAATTTGCTGCATTCAGGAGTTTAACCACTAAATTAAACAAAAGCAAGATAGGCAAGAAAGGTTCACACTAAGAAGACTGAAACAATACTACAGAAGAAAACAGTGATGTACAGCTGAGTGAACGGTAAGTTTTCAGCAGATTTTCAGGAGGACAAGAATATTGCCTGGCAAAAAGGAAGGGGGATTGTTCTATGTATAGCTTTGAAGGAATCATAAGTCTGGGAATGGGTGAAGGAAGATTTGAAGTGTGAAGTGTGAGAGCTAGACAATCTCTGAAATGTAGGGCTTTGAGAACAGCAGTGAGAAATGAGGAATCCAGAGGAGGTGTTTGAGCATGAATACCTATAATGGGAAGCCATGACGTGATGGGAATTTGCAGAGATTATCTCCTGAAAGATGTTTGCAGTTATTTCCAGAAAATAGAGAGTGTATGTCCTGCCTGCAAATGAGTGTTCTGTAAATGAAAATTTATAAATATACCTATATGTGCTTACTTTTGTATTGCTTTTATATATATACACACACAAATATATATATGTATACAATAAAGAGAGGAACATGTGGTAGAGACTGAATTAGTAGCAGGTTTTAGGGACAGGTTTCAGTGCCTATAAGGCTGGAAAGGACTATGACAGTACAGAGCTGGTACAGTTCTACTGTGCCAGGCAGAAGACTGAGGGAACTTACAGGGAGACCAAAAAGAGTCACGGATACTCACCACATCTCGGGGCACAGGCGTTACGAGTTGGTGCCATGCCGGGATTACATGAAACAAGCAGGAAGCTCTTGCAGAGGCCAGAATGAAGTCTGCAGAAAAGAGTGCTTGTGTGCCCCCAGGCGCATAATGCAGGTTACCAAGATGCCCAGTGAGACCAGAAGCCAGCCTTTATTACATAATTAACTGAATCAAATTTAAAAGGCAAAGCATTTGTGTTGGAAGTGATAGCAAAGTGATAGTGGGAGCCTGCCCTTGGCTCTTCCAATTCGGGCTCAGGAGTCGTCCCACGTGCAGTCTTTGGCACAGTTGTTCCCATATCCAACAACAACAAGGCTGCAGTCTGTAGAAGATGCCATGTTTATAACCCCATGGGTGTGTTTGCCTCTAGATTTCCTCTGAAACTGCTCTATCATAAAAAGCTGTCTGTCTGAATAAAAATCAGAAAAGCAGTGAAGATCTGGAAACATAAGAACTTTCCCATCATTGCAGGTATCAGCTTTCAGGGAAGCAAAAATATTTGAAACAAGGTCTACCCATGTAACCTCAAATTAGCACCAAATTGCTTCCTTGAGTCAACAGTGCTGAATGTGGGCACTGTGTAAAGGCATAAAATAACAGAGAGCAATGCCCTTCCTTATGGAAAACAAACTTTCCTAGTGGTGGGCATCCCATACGGTAAGTGAAGAACAAGTACAAGATAAAGAATAATGTATGGAAGGACTGGTGGGAAAACTACGTGGACCCTTGTGTCACAGGGACAACAGTGTATGGTGTGCCAGGAATACTCTGAGGAAGCAGAATCATTGCCAGCCTCTGCCCAGTCCAGTTTGTTAGTCACTGGTGTTACGGCAACATGTCTAGTTTGAGGTCAGCAATGTAATTTCCTTAAGCGACACGGGTTTGGCCACAGCGGTTTAGCACACCTCTTTTGACCTGAGGTCAACCCAGAGGTGCTAATTAAGACCATAATCTTAAGCAAACACAGGAAGCAGCAGGCCATGCAGTGTGATGCTATTTCTTTTCTAGTCAGTTGTGTGGATCTTCAGACACGGGATGGGTCCCACGCATGCTGGGTAACTGCCCGTCACGGACCCCAGCAGGGGTCTATTGCCGGGGCTCAGGCCAGCCAGAGAGTGATGGCTTCATATTAGAATAGACCTAATGCTCCTTGCGAAAAAGACTTGAAATTGTCTTGGTTTGGAACCCTGACAGTTAAATAAATGTGCTAAACCGAAACTGTAGCACTCTCAAAAGGAAATGAGCTGTTATATAGATTTCTGTTTCTCGACTACTTCATCTGAACTATTAGTGGAGTTTTTTAAAAGCTAATTGCCTCGTAAGTGTGAGCTATATACTTGCTGGTTCACACTGCCTAAGCAGGGGATTTTCGAGGGATGCTGAGCTCCCCGGTACAGCACAGACTGCACTGTTCTTTTGGCTGAGGGTGCTACAGTCTAACCTAGCACAGGCAGAGCTTGGAATCTGACCTGGAATCTTTATGGCATTGGTGGTCCTCAGGCAGCGGTGAAGCAGTCATGTTGCTCGAAACAAAGGAACAGTGGTTGTGCCCTCTGAGAGCAGGGTGTAGAAGAGGAGGAAATATCTTTGAATTTTCTCTCAACCATGTTGTAAGAACACATGCGTAGTCTGTGAAAAACGATTACACACTTTCCTCCTCTGGAACGCACCGTGAATCAAGGGGACATTTGGTAATTAATTGCTTAGGGTGAAGAGGTCAATGGATGTGCCATGTTGGCACATTTATTTTAGCATCATCATGAAACTGTCTAGGATAGTATGTTAAAAATACAGAACATCTCATCTGTTTGGATAGTAAATTAGGTGATCTTGTGCATCTACCTGTGTTTACACGTAAAAAGTTTTAAGCTTTGCGTACAGAATGGTAGGATTGTGATGTAAGGTTTTATAGCCTTTTAACAGTCCATGGGCTTGACAAGCTAGTACAGAACAGGCCTCTTGTGGCTCTAACTGGGAAAGCAGATGAGCATCCAGAGTGTTCTGTCCTTTCCTTTCCGCATTTCCAGCAGCTGTTCAGTAAAGAACTCTGTTCTCCTGGAATTCGTATTATTCCCTTAATTCTCTGACAGCCCCCTCCTCCAGTCAGTACCTTGAATTGATATAACCTGTCAAACTGTTCTTGTTAGTTTTATTAGTGCTGTTTCGAGAAATGGAGTCTTCTGGGGATGAAGTTGCTGTATCAGCTAACCAGCATAGTCTGACACTAATTTGCTGGTATTAGTAATAATATAAACTAGTCAGAAGTCTGACATTGCAGTGTTAACACGTGAAAAATTCCTGTCCTGGACAGTATATCTGAGAAAGAAGACACTTGTGACAGTAATAATCTCTATAGTGAAATCATCACGGTCAAAACTCCATACATTTCCAGCAGAAAGCAGAAAACAAAGGTGACTGCTTCAGGTTAAGTTTCTGTTTTCCAGATCTATCTGAATGTGTAATTTTTTTGCAGAGCCAACTCAGTCACTTGGAATCCACACAAGATGATGGGAGTGTTGTTACAGTGTTCTGCCATTCTTGTCCGGGAAAAGGTCTGCCTTGTGTTTAATAATTAAGCAGTTAAAAAAAAAAAAAAAAGTAAATATCAAGCCCTACTTTTTAAGAGGGTAGTGCAAAATCCATTTCATTTCAAAACTTCTTTTGGAAGGAATAATTTTGTGGATTTATGTTGTATTTAGGAAGTTGTTTTATCTTTTTTCTGGTTTGTTTGTTTGGGGTTTTTTGTTAAAGCTGTAGACAAGATGGGTCAGATCTTTAGCTGTTGAATCTTTGCATATTCTAATAACAACACTAGAGCCATACTAACATACTACACTTGAGCATCTGCCCCATTGTTTCCATGATATACTGAACATACACCCTTGGTCTTAGTAATTGGTCACAGTCTAAACTGCTTAAATAAACACCAACTTTTTTACCTTACACAGTGGTTTAAAAGTTTCTCAGTTCTGTTGAAAAGAAAACATGCTGCTTTTATTATGACTACATATATGTTTTTAGGGCTTTCTTCTAGATTCTTTATTGTCATCAATGAAAGCAAGACCTGTGTCTTAATTATTTTAAGCTATAGGTATTTTCCTTAGACGATTAAAAAAAAAAAAAAAGTCATATTATCTGTGGATAGGACTAATTCTGTTGTCTACTAATTTCTGTCATGTCAGTTGCTGCTAGAAGGGATTAGTTGAAGAAGTGGTCCCTGTGCATGGAACTGGGATGAAGGAATTGTGGGTTCCAGCCCCAGGTCTGACATTGCTCTTCCAAGTGACCAGTCCCTAAACTGAAGACTTATTTCCCTTTGTAAAACACTTTGACATCTACTGGAGGGAAACACTAGCCATTATTTAGTGGCATGAAGGCTTATTGTGCTGACTATTGCAGGCTTCGGGCAAAATTTTTTATTCACTATATGAGAATCTTGACAGGTGTTTTTGTATTTATCAGATACACCAGTGTCTTTGAGCTTCTTCGAAGAACCACTGATAAACTCTAAAGCAGATGCAAACTGTTTTAGAAATATCACATGTGTAAGACTTCTGTGTAACATACAGGAATTTGTTCCTCTTAGTTTCCTTCAGAGATGTTTACCAGTAATCCATAGGTTTCTGTTGGTCTGTGGACCATATTTATTTGTAAGCAAAAAATGTCCGGTTTAGGTCATTTGTTCTTGTAACATTTATCACTAATGTTAAGTGTCATAAAACTGAACAATATATAAAGTTGAAGCCTTCAGTTACTTTTTTTCCCTTCATTTTCTGTATCTGTCTGCTGCACTGAGAGACCACAGCTTTGTTCTAGTGTGTAATTTAACACATCAAAAATCTAAGTCTTAAGAACATAGCCTTACAAAGTGAAGTGGACGAAGTTAGTATCAAAAACTAAGAATCCAAATTAACCTGAGAATGTTTTTTTTGGGTGTGGGTGTGTGGGTGTTTAAAACTGTATGACCAGTCAGGGACTTCTAAGAGAACCACCTTAGGTTATGAAACTATTGTTGTGGCTCAGGTTTACAAAATAAGGTCAGTATTTTATAATTTGGCCCGTTAAAGAACATCTCCTCTGTATATGTTTGAAATAAATTTTTAATGTATTATTAATGCATAGTGTTTCATATGCACATATGCCATATAAGTCATATAAGTACATGTTTTTCATTACAGGGTATACTTCAAGGCTGCAATCAAATGTGTGCAGGCTATCTCTTCCAGCAAGACAAGCAGTATGATGTATCCTATGACACTGGAGATAAGGCGATACAGTGTGGTCGACACGTGGATATTTTCAAATTCTGGTTGATGTGGAAGGCAAAGGTAAATAATAAAAGTTCAACTCAAAAATCAGAAATGTATTTATTTAATTTATAAGTCTCATGTAACGGAACACGTTTTTTTTAACATAAATGTTTGTGTAGTTACAATCTCTAAACACACAGGTATCTGCATATTAAGTCAGAAAAGAGCCATTTGAATTGCAGAACAATGTTAGCCATCAATAAATTCAGCTGGAAATCAGAAGAAAGTTTAAGTCACTAGACGAGTCCTGCAGTAAAACCAGTGAGGGCAGGGCAACAAAATGGTCTTTTTTGCGATTCTATACGCTTAGTGTTTGTATTTTATGACAAATTACTTGTAGTAGCAGCAGAGCAGGCTTGATGACTTACAAAGGTCCTTTGAGCATCAGGTTTCAACGCATAGATTTTATAAGCAACTTTGAAAGCAAAGCCTTTTTCTTAAGAAGCCTTGCCCAACTGACGATTTAACAGATGATTCCGTGGTACTACTGTAGTATGCCTGGATGGCTGAATTCAAGCATGGGCTTACACACAGGCTTGTATATTCACAAGGTGAAGGTCCATGTAGTCGAGAAAACACATTTCATTTTTATTTATGTGCAGTCATCTCATTACTATTCTTCTTGCCCTTCTGCTGCCAAAATGGGAATTGAGTTGGGCAACCTGTCCACAGTCTGATCTTTTTTTATGAAACTGAGATCAAACCTAATGGCAAAATGTACAACCATAGAACAGTTTTCACTTTGGGTGAGAGTTAGATGGCAATAGTAAATAACCTAGGATGATAAAAGATGTTTTCATGCAGATTTCCTCAATCCTGAAGACTAAGGGAAGAAAGTGACAGAACTTTACTTATATAGTTACTTTTAAACAGATTGTAGAGTTGTCATTGTTTGTTTTCAGAAGTCCTTCAGAAAAAGAAACACAACACTTCAACACAAAATATTTAAAGGAATGACTTCAGCAGCCAGCACAGATTTGATTACCAGGCTAAGTACATTTCATTCCAAACTCAGTTGTTCCTCCAAAATAAAGCATTTTGGTACTGTGATCCAGTAACACGAAACTGCTTATGACACATTAGAATCAGGCTGTGGCTTGCAGCTGTGGAGTGTGTTGTTTATGGTTGTAGTTACCAAGCACTGACCACAGACACCATCAAAGCATGGACCGAACATTTTCCTAAATACTAGCTGAACACTTTTTGTTAAAACTAGCATGCTGATTCTACCTCTGCTGTTATAGTCACCTGTTAAAGTGACCTCACTAAAGAAGTAGAGCACTTCACAAGAAAGAAAAAAAATACAGTGGAAGCCATAATGGATATGGGTCATATTTAAAATTCAGAAGTAGTCTGTGGATGTGATTGTCAAAAAATTAATATAGATTAAAATTGCTAACTTGATCCGCATATCTGGAATTTAAATTTGTCCAGAAATTAGTTACTTCAGATTTCTGTTTGGTCTTGAGGCAGATTCAGATTTCTTGGATCTGAATTCTCTGAGGTATTGGATAGAACCTGTTTCTAGCAGATTGCATGATTATATTACAAAAATGTTAAGAAAACAAAATATTAGGAGCTATGGAAATTTTTCCTTCAGCATTAGTCACCATGAGTAACCATACTCTTGTCCTCATAGTAGAAATACACAGCCTAGGTCCAGAAGTATTCTTGTGACTTCAGTCATTTTATTTAGTACAAAGAATTTATCCCATATATGCAATAATTTAAGAGCGTACTTGTCTTTTCTATTTCTTCATTCATATATAAAGTGTACTTGAAAAAAACACCCAAAACCCTCTCAACTTTTTTTCCGCTTATTTTATTTGTTATCAGCATTCGTCTACTTTTTCTGGGATTATGATCTTTCAAAACAAATCAGATATGACAAACGGTCAGTGGGTAGGCAAATGACTTTTAGCAAACATATTGCAGGCTTTTGTTTGATGACTTTTTTAAAATGCAAATTTCTAGCAAAATGTTCAGAGGAAATCAATTACTTCCCAACTCTTACCCTTTCAGTTGAGTTCTCATTCCATGTTCCTAGTCTTTCAGCAAGAGCTGGGCTGACAAGACTTAACAGTCATAATATTTTTGGAAAATGAGGGGGGAAAAAAAAGAGCTAAAAATGATCTATTAAAAATAACACAAAAGCCCTTGTCATCATAATAAATTATCTTAAAATAAGACCAAAACTAAACAGCGATTACAGTTAGGCCACATTTAGCCACTTTCGTAGTGTTGGTTAACTTTAATTTTAAATTACAAGAAATAATACTGCTAAATGTTTTTTGACTGAAAACATTTAATAGTGAAGCCTATCTGAAAAGATGATTGCATTGAAGGAGGAAAAATGACCATATAATTAATACTTACTTTCTTTGTAAAACAGGGTACAGTAGGATTTGAAAATCAGATCAACAAATGCCTGGAGCTGGCAGAATATCTCTACACTAAAATAAAAAACAGAGAAGAATTTGAGATGGTTTTTGAAGGGGAGGTAAGTTTTCTTTCATTTAACTTGTGTGCAGGAGCCAAGTCTATATGGAATTTCAAAAACAGTCTTCACACTTCTCACAGTTCTTCAAGCCAGCTGTGCAAAACTGCTCTTATTTTCTAAAGAATTACATGACTATTGGCATCTGGGAAGTTTTTTGGCCAAATGCGTGTGGTTTTGTACCGTGAATGTCAGATTTGTCTGCTCTTCTGCAGAGGACTTCTCAGTTTAGGGCATAAAGACTACCTTAATACTATCCACTCATGATGAGATTCCATGTTATAACATACATAACTGAGAATCTGCTATTTTTGCTGTATGTTCTGCTGTTAGTGCCACTGCATAAGCTCTTGGTTGATAGAGTAACAAATATGCTTCATCTCTCTGCTTAGTAAAAAAAGGAAAATTGTGTGGCCTTGCTGTGATGCTGGAAAACTGTTCCTCATGAAACTGCATAAAGGTGAAAGGCATTTGCACTTCATTAGCACCCTAAAACACTGTAAATGGGACAACGCATAGGGAATCCAAGACAGCAGGTGCAACCAGCAGTACTGGAATCAGTTTTGTTTTAACATGCAGAACTTGGAAAGTTAATACTG
This sequence comes from Ibycter americanus, assembly GCA_035590275.1. NCBI lineage: Eukaryota > Metazoa > Chordata > Aves > Falconiformes > Falconidae > Ibycter > Ibycter americanus. The sequence goes on along the minus strand of JAVJGI010000064.1, from coordinate 20,768,153 downwards.
TGTTTTGTCTTTCATGTCTGTGCTAAAACATGCTACTAACTAGCCTTCAGTGTGTGAGTGATCTGTATTTTTTTTTTACTGATGTATGTGTTTGGTTCTTTTTGCAGCCAGAGCATACAAATGTATGCTTTTGGTATATTCCACCAAGTCTCAGGGGCATGCCAGACTGCGATGAGAGAAGAGAAAAGTTACACAGGGTATGTGGTTTATGTTAAATGCAAAAATATAGCCTACTCTTTCAACCCAAAGTATTCTGTTTATTAAAAATAATCTATCTGGGTGTTGACACATTTCAAATTCTGGGACTCAGTTCTCCAATTGCTTGTTACAGCCTTGGTATTTGTACACCTTTGTGTCCTATTTATACTGAGGCTGAAGTCACATTTCCCCTATGGAACCAGACACAGAACACACTCAGTCATTCTTTGTTTTGTAGCACTTCTGTGCTCCCAGAAGTGTCACGAATCTGCAAAAAATAGCTAGGCACAAAGACGCCTCAGTCCTGTTTGAACAGGACAGCACATCAGCAAGAGAAATGGAAGGGCAGTTACTTGAAAATGCTGGAACAGGTAAAGTACATGGAAACCTGTGCGTCCTTCTCAGGTCTATTTTGATTTTAAATGTGCTTGGTTGGTCAAGCATTAATGCATTTCAGTGAAAATGAATACCCTTTGGAGGACTGTGGGATAAATTTATTTGAAGAAATGATAGAAGGAAGTGAAGGCATCATAAAGGCACCATCACTTAGGACTTGCAAGTGAAGTGAAATACATTTATTTTGTAGTAGCATTTTAGGCAGACCAAAGTGGAATGAAATAGGTCCAGGAGACAAAAGAATGATTTTATAGTTGTCAAAATAACTTGCAATTTTTTTTATGTTTGGGAAGGGAGAAGAATGAGCAAACTTGGGAGGTTTTGTAGAGGATTTTATGTCTGCATCACACTGGGGAAAGAGAATAGAAATTCCTGGGTCAACCCAGTGACATGCTAGATAAAGAAATTGCCAAAAAAATAAGAGAAAAGAGGAAGATAGGTAAGACTGGTAAGAAGGATGAAATGTTTGACTTGACCCTGTTAAACGTTAGAGAACATTATAAAGCATCCTACCAAACAGCAAAAGAGCAGACATCTCACCTTGGCTGGCAGAGAGTAGAGCAGAAGAAGGTCTGGATGGAAAACCTGGGTTCAGTCAATATCAAATATTAAGATTGTCAGAACGTTATTCCATGTAAATTCAGTGAGGAAGTAAAATTGCTGTAAATGCACAGTACTGCAAAACTTACTGGAAGGTTTCCATGGCTTACGCTAACAGAAAATATTCTTTGTGACATACAATTTTTTTGAAAAATTTCCATTGTTGTTCTCTGCTCCCCCCCGCAAGTGGCTTTGAGAATACATAATAATCTCATGGAAAATACCCTCAAAAAAGATGGTTCTGGAGAAGGTTTTCATAAAACCACAGAAAACGTTTTTTTCATGACAAAATCTTCAGCGCAAAGAAATGACACGTACATTTAATATGTAAAATTATTACATAGTGAATACTCTAGGATGCTATTAGTCTATTAGTCAAAAAGATGGATGTTATTGTTGTCAACTTTCCTTTAAATATACAGTCCTAGATATTTAGTTTTTCAAGCTTTTTCTGTTACAGATCTTTTTATAAAAACTAGTGTCTTTCTGATCTATCAATTTATTTTTTCAAAATTAATAAATGTTGTAACATATGAAGAAAGGATAGACTTTTAAAATTACTCTTCTCTCCCTCTCTCTTTTCTCTTTCTTTTTTTTAAATTATAAAGGTGGCACCGAAAATCAAAGCACTGATGATGGAGTCAGGTACTACCATGGTTGGATATCAGCCTCAGGGCGATAAAGTCAACTTCTTCCGAATGGTCATCTCAAACCCAGCAGCAACTAAATCTGACATTGACTTCCTCATTGAGGAAATAGAGAGATTGGGGCAGGAGCTGTAGTACAGTGGTTGAATGATTTATTTCTCTAATTCACTGTTTTCCAGCACTGGCTATTTTTGTAACCCAGTTCTGCAGAACATGTTTTAAGGAAATTATCTTTCTGTAAGTTCCAATCTCCTAAGACATCCTTAAACAAAACAACTATAGGCTACTGAAACATATATGTATTGGTAGATCATATTACTGAGGGAAAATGTATTATCTTGAAGTTGAAATACTATTGACTCTTACATTGGTCTTGTTTATTGTAGTCAGCAGGAAATTAGTAAGTACTAAAATAGCAAATTAAGAACTCTGCACAGTATATATGTACAGTATAAATAAATATATATAATTATATATATATACATACATATATATATATATATATAAAGTGGTTATAAACTTAGATCTAAGCCACAGCATGTTTTCCACTTTAAGAGAATTAACTTTTCCTTCAACAACTAATGATGTGGACAATGTGCTACAGATTTTTCTGCCAGGTAAAAATAGACATACAGAAACATTTCTAAAATGTAGATTCTTAGGAGCTAAAGAAAATGTATGAAATCTTATTGTTGGTGCTTCTCTCACATACAAAACAGCAATCTCTAACAGCACCTTCGAGTAAAATAGTTGTATTTCTCCTTTAGTGTCACATCAGGGGATAATAGTAGCAGAGTCATTGTAACAGGTATATTATTGCTGTATTTTTAGAGGTTAATTTGTGTAGATTGTGTATATTATTGTTAAATGACTTTGTGTAAAAGGATTTAAATGTAATAGTTTTACAGCAAGATAACTGTTGAATTGTAGGTATATGAAATATTTGCTTATTTATATGCAGAGATTTACCATGCTGAAGAGTTGTCTTGTATTTTCTTCCATTTGTAATGTATCCTATTTATATATTATTGAAGTTCTAAATAATGTTTATGGTATTTTAGTGTCTTTGTGAGCCAAAGAAAAAATACAAAAATATTAGTTGACACTTTCATTTAAATCCTAGTGCCCTTAAATAAGAACTTACAGATAATTTTACTGAATATAAGGAATTCTAACATTGTGTATAGACTGTCAAATGATGAGATCCTTTAAATCTATTAGAATTTTCAGTTTTATTTATTGTAATGTCAGACTGTCTGTTCAGTGTTCTGAATGCTTTTCTAGTGAATATTGGTTGTTAACCAAGGCCCCTGTTTTGGAGTTGTATTTCAGGGCTAATCTCTATGACCATTTTAACTAAATTCTGTGGAAGTTTTAACCAGCATTATTCTTTTAGTGAAATGGAATTCACTATGTGTTTGGAGCTTATAAAATAAATAAAAAACAAAAGTAATCTCAGAATCTTTAAATACAGCTGGCTTGTCACAACAATTTCAACTGGCTAGACTTTTCAAAGTATAGATACCAGAGTCATCTGCAGCCTGTTCAGTTTTAATCATTAGATAACCCATACTACCAAGTGGAAAATGCCACACTGGCCGCAGACTAGTGGAACAAAGTGAAGATTCAGTAATCTTCTGTCTACTGACTTACTGTCATGGTGATAAATAGAATATGTTAATTTCAAATCTTTTAATACATGATTCTGTGGCTATCTCCTATGCAAGTCAGTAATTAATTGTTTTTTCTTTTCTTTTCTTCCCCCCTCCCCAATCAGTAATAAAATTAAATTATTTTAGAAACATTCAGTGAAATGCAGTCATGCTATGCAGTTTTCACAGCCCCTCTGGCCCCCTTCAAGTCCTGTGGCAGGACAGCTACAGCCAGGAGAGGTTTCCACCCTGCAGGTCCCACTGGTCATCTCCTGAGGATGCTGTCTCACATCTTTGGCTGCGTCAGAGCAGGGAGAAGGAAGAAGCTGTCATGGTAAATGCCATATCATATAGCACAGCCTTTCTAGCTTTTCATAGGACTATTGCTTATCCCTCTTCCATAACCTTCTGTAAAACATTCTTGAAATTATTTGAGTGAAATCTAAAAATTATTATAAATTTGTCACTGTCATTTAGATTTATGAGTACGACTTTCAAAAGATTACCTACATAGTTACTTTTATGCCATGAAACCCCCAGTAATCTCACCAGTACAGTATTTATTTGATTAGGTTATTTTCCTCAAGACGGTGTAGTTGGTTTCATGTCTTCTTGGTATTAAACCTCAATCCTCCTTAATTATAACCCTAGTATCTTATCAGGTCTTCAATATTTAACATTTCTTAATGTAAACACCCATGCTGTATGACCTGAGGCCTGCAACAGAGAAGTAGTCAGCGTGAACATTGACTTCAGTACCAGCTTCCATAACACTAAACGCCATTCTGTATAGATACCAGCTATTCATCAACAGCAGAGGGCCTCTCCTTAAGGGCTGTTTTTAGAGTACAGAAAGGAGATTGTTTTGAAGATGAAGTACGTGTCACATTTCAATTTACAGGCTTCTGCCTGGAATCTGGTTTCTGCAACAGTTTTACTTTATTCAAAGGGCAGCTACAGAAGACTGAAAGATTTCCCTCAGTCCTTCTTGTTTATGAGAAACAATATGAACTAGTGTAATCAATGCAAAGATGTATTATGCTGACTAAGCTTCACCAGGGGTTTTTACATCTTCCACACAAACAGCACCATGGTCCTTGTGATCTCTTCAACCAGTTCTTGGGTGGGAATTTCTGACTTCCTCCACCTCCCTAGACAAGATATTTCAGCAAAAGTGTTACTAAAGACCCCAACTTACCCTTAATCTTCTAACCTTAATGTTTTAACCTCATGGACCTTGTATCCCAATCATTATCTCAGTATTCTAATAATAATTTATTGTATTTAAAATGTCATTCTCCTCAAAACGTATAAGCTAGGTAAAGGGATTAATCATCACGTAACCGAACATGAAACTATAGGAAAGATCATAATATGGCTTATTGGTGTTCATACAGCAAGCCTTGGACAGTTGTGTGATGTAGTTGGAAACAGATGTAGATCTCTTCAGCACATACACAGTGTTTTGCTCACTAAAATGCCTGCTTCTTCATTGAATAGGGTATCTTGTGCTTTGGAGGTCAAAAGCATCAGAGGTTTGACCTATTGCCATTGCTGGTTTGCAGCTAGGTGGGAACAACGGAGCTCCTCCTGCCTGTTCCAGAAGTGAGACAGTTAACACCGAGGTGTTTTCTCTAAAGACAGGGTGTTTAAATTTATCTTCCTACTCTCTGCATTTTATCTTGTCTTTCTGCAGTGTTGTGTCTTGACACAAATGATACCCACAATTAGGTTTTTGCAAAGCTTTTAATTCTAATATCAGGCTTTGGTGTGTTTCCCTATGACATGTACCATGTTCCACGGGCACAGGGCTCATTAATTTCTGACTTGGTCAGCTGATTTTAACAGAGCATTTACAGTCATCAGTGAGAGAACTCATCTGTGTTTTCTTCTCAGTAGGTAATTTTCACCTGAGTAATATGTTACAGCTTCTCAGACAAAAGCTTACCTGGAATTTTCCTGCTTTTTAATCCATACTCTACTGGCTGTGAGAGATCAGGAAGTATGGATATACAGAAGTGTTGACTAATTCAAAGCATTGCAATTCCAGGTGAGTAACTGTTTTTCTGAGGTTTAAAATATACTCTAAGGTAGCAATTTTGCCTTTAAAATCACACGGACAATCACTGTAATTTTGTGTGGGTGAATTCAGATTAAATAAACAATACGTAAGACCTGAGCTGAAGATGTAACTGCAGTGCTTATTAACTGATGTAATTCATTTGGAAAAGACTGATTGTTGAATAAAAATCAACAGCAGCTGTTGATTTTGAATGAGAAAAATTCTGATTGTATTATTAAAGGTGCTTTTTAGAGAAGATAGATTATACCATTCATGGGAGACAGACGGAACCAGGGGCCTTGGGAATAACCCAGGATTTTAAAATCATCATTGACTTAGTTCATAATCTGTTTTTTGAACGGTGACAAATATGAAGAGATTTTTTAAACAGAATCTCTGTTTTGTGGTTTAAGAAATGTCGAAGTTATAAAGAAGATATGCAATGCAGTTTTAATTTTTCAATAAAAGTCGATCTTAAAACTGTCTAATTTGTCTCATATAATTGTTGTGAGCTCTTTTGTTTCCTTAAGAATATGAGACAAAAGCCATACAACATTATTCCTCATATTAAAAGCAGTAAGGCAAATGTTAAGGCTACTATTTAGTTTTAATTGTGAATTAAATGTGAGCTTGTACCAACTCAGACCGAGGAAGAACTGCAAGCTCTGAGCCTTGATCGGTTTGGATAGGGTTGTCAAGACATTAGAGCGTGTAGAAATGCTAAAAAATAGAGAATCTAAAAATCTTTCTGTATGGTCTTTTGTGTGGTTTCTGAAATCCTCATCCAGCTTATACAGAGGACCCAAGAAGGCAAACAGGAACTTTGGAACAGGTAAAAAGAATAAGATCAAGCCCCTGTGGTAAAAGCCCTGCTATTTAATCTGTGAATATATTTATAAAACTTATTTCTTGTAATGCAGGTCTTACTCCCAGAAAGGCTTGAATACACGCTTAACTTTGCACACTTTTTGATGTCACTGGTTGATCTCAGTGTTTGTTTATTAAGCACATTTAAATCTGCACACAATCAGAACTAGGATATTTTTATGCAATTGAGAACCTGATCAAGACTGAAAAAGTACTTTTCTGTATGTAATGTAAAAAAATGCAAAAGAGGACCAGGCCTAAAGGTGTTTGGGACAGTGTTATGTCTCAGCACTTCCGCGCGTGTCTGGCAAGAAATGGTACAGAGGTGGGAAGAGGAGCCCTCAAGGCCATATGGCAATATACTGTGGAATCAGTACGGCAGGACACGGGGTGCCTGACTGCAAAAGCATTTAAAGTTTGTAGAGCAGAAAATCTGTGAGGGTTCTTATCAGAGTCAGTTGGAACTGGGTTTCTTTATTCAGCCACTTTTTTTTTTTAATCAAGCATTATAATGCATGGGTTTTTACAGTAAAAAAGTTTCCTTGGAACACAAATAAATGAGATATTGGAAGCTTTATTTTGTGAGTAAAGTAAATATGTTTTGTAAGGATGATTTTGTAAAGGTGTACAAGGGAAGCCTAGTCTTGCCACCACAGAAGTCAAGGGGAGAATTGTTGCTGAGTGCATGAATCAATCTTTCCCGTTCCCAGAAATGAAAGACCATTTCCTAACAAAACAACAGAATGACTCCCTAAGTCTGAGATAAGAATTTCAGTATTTTTTCCCTATATTCTCTAAAAAAAGGCTATGCATAATGCAGTAACATCAAACAAATTCAATGTATTTCATATAGAATCATAGATGTTTTAAAATACACCAGAAACCGAGTTTGAGCATAAAATAGTTGAAATGTGAAATTTGTGAGAATGCCATAACTTCAGGGGAATGCTTTTTTTTCTATTTGAACTTGAGTGAAGCATAGTAATTACAAAATACAAGTCTTCCCCTGTGTAAATGTAGTGTGAATTAAAGCTTTTATGGCAAAGCTTTTGGCACATGATATGTCTTCTGGGGATTAAAAAGTCTGGATTCTAGACCATATATTGGGGTAACTTGCCATTCTATTATGGAAGTTAAAATATTTTCTTTTTTTTTTTTTTTGTATACAAAATATATTGAAAAATAACATTAAATTTTTAATTCATAAAAGTCTAAATGATTTTTTTCATGATACAGAGAAATTCTGATTGGTTACTACTTGATGCATTATCCCTAGAACTTTCATTGATTTTAATGCTATGTAACAAACGTGATTTTTATTGCTTTAGCGTAGGATGAGCATCCTTCAAGTAGGATGAGTTTTCTTAAGAACAGTTTTCAAGTTAAAGAATTTTATGCAGCAAACTAGGCATTAGGAAAATACATGCTGCAAAGAAACTTAAGTCCATTAGTGTAGCGTGCAAATACCATAACATGAAGCACTAAAAATTACGGAAAATGCTTGTATCATGTGTGAGTATTAAAGAATGTTCAGCTTACATACAGACTTTCATACTGTTCAATAAAATGTTAGGACCCCAATGAAATTGTTTGTTGTCAGGTAAAGCTCGCTGCGGTCAGCAGAATTACATCTGCCTGAATTTCTCCCTTAGTGTTTCATAATTCCCAAATTGTGACAGTTATGCTCAGGCTGATGACACATCAGCCAGGAGTACTGCTCACTCAAGAACTGCCACTAAGCTAGTGAAGAGGAAATGAGGCAACACAAGCATTGGCTGAAAGCAAAGGTTAAAAGGAAGGATGGCTGCACGACATGGAAGGATTTGGGTTTCATTAAGAGCCTTTGGAAGAATCAGACTTCTGGACAAAGCAGAACTAAAATTACGGTTAGAATAAAAGGTAAGATGCAAGCAGAACCTTTTCAGTAGACCTGGTAAAGAAAGAAAAAAGTCCTGGCTCTCTGTTTTAATAGATCTATGTACTGAGGAAAAGTGGAGCATTGTTTAGTAATAGTGATAACAGAAAAATCTGAAGATAAAATATCACGCACCTTGATTTATTTCTGCTAGTTATTAGGTAATCTGTTCAACATCTGGGTATAATTATTTCAAACTGGATAAGTATACTTTATATGTATATTCATATTTCTTGATATAAAACACAAGGACACATGCACGTACATACTCAGTGTGCATCAGAAAAAAGGAAATCTTGCATGATGTTGACCACTTTATGTAGGACCTTTCAGATTATCTGCAAAGATTCTTGAAGTATAACATTCAACAAGTATATCGTGAAGGAAGTAGTAAATTATTTTCCCTTATGTTTAAACGTGTGTGTGTTGTGTATGTATATGAATGATTAAATCTCTATCACGTTAAATTCTTAAATTATATGCCTTTTAACAGGATGCCAGCCTAGTTCACCTGAGAACAGTTGGTTTGAGGCAGGAATTACTGTGAAAATTTTTGGCCTTGTTTTATGTGGAAAGGTGTTGTGCCACGACAGTGTGAGCAAAGTATGTAAGAACATTGCAGGTGATAGGAAATGGAGAAAGGCTAAGTTCAACGTTTCAAGAAAGCCTAGAAAAATGTCACGACAAGCAAAATCAACAAATGTAAGTACAATTACTTTAACTTAGATTTACAGAAGCCTATCACCTGTGACCACAATGTAAGCTGACTTGAAGCTCTATCTGCTTGGTGTGACATCAGCAAGAGTTTGGATAATGCCGGTGTATAAAGCAAGCGTATTGGCCTTTAAAAAAATATGAACTTGAATGCTAGCTTTAAACTTAACAGGTAAAAGTGTCTCTAAAAAGCAAAGTGGGAAAGGCATAAGACATTTCTCGCTCAGTGTTGCATGGTCAGGGCTTTTTATGTCCTTTAACAATTGCACATATTATAAATTACATTCATTGTTTAACATATTGCCTTATTAATTAGAACTTTCCATGGGCCCCACAAAAAAAGGCCATTAATCTCAATTTAGCATCTTTTAGGAAGGCTGCCTGCAGGCTAAGACTGACATTTGTGCTTGCGGGCGTAGGGCCAGGCTGACCGCTCGATTGCACGCAATGAACTCTTTACTCCATTACTTTGAGTTTTTTATGGTTCCTTGTTGCGCTGCCTGGCTATGAGCATCCTTTGCAGAAAAGGCCCTGACTGACTGTCTGCCTCGGCTAACTCACTCTTCTGGCACATGCGCAGCACGGCAGTCACTAAAGGCACTAGCAGGGCGCTCGGTTATCTGAAGGAGCACAGCTTCACTGGGCAACGGGGCGAGAGCTCCATGTGCTGGGCTTGACAGTGCTGACCCAAAGCACCGTGGCTGCTTTGACTACAGCAGGATTTCCTGTTTGTGGAAATAATGACTTTTACTAATTCATTGTAACTATGACTTCCAATAACTCATTGTTTTCATTTGCCAATAGGTATGCTGCTGCAATAATTTAGTGCGTTCACTTACCTCAGTCACACTTTATAGTAGTATATTACTTGTACTTGATTATGTTCTGTTTCAGGGCTATTACATTTCTTTATACTGTTCTGCATTATCTTCAATTAATTCGAATTCATTATCTCTTCAATTATTCTACATATTTTTCAAAAAGAGGGCTTCCCCCCCCCCCCCAAAACAAACCAGGTTTAGTTTCCCTGCTGTAAATACCCCATATCAGTGAGTAGTTTTTATTGTTTTTCCTCAGTCCCAGTGAAATGTAATTATTTTGTAGGTATAAACTAATTACCAGCTCTATTTTACAGTAGAATGCAATGTATATTCTTTTGCCTTCCCAAGGATTTGAGGCCTGTCTTTTTGCAAGATCTGACGAGAAGTCACAGATCGCTAATTTGTGCCCTGTCTCGCTAGCAGTGAGAACTGTAATTGCCACCAGAGAGCTCCTTCTGCTTTCCTCAGTGAGTACACCCAGGCTGGCTGCAGCGCTGGAGCTAGCACGGCAGCTGAAAGAAAACCAACAAAATTTCTTCCTTTTGAATACATGAACATTACTTTAAAAAGAGCTACTAGGCCAGTAATTGCTACAATTTGCCTTCCCCAAAAGCCTAATTTTAGGTTGTTTTTTGGTTTTTTTTTTTTCTCCCAGGAATTCTGTCACTGTAATGTAAATAATTATGCTTAGCTATTGTTGAACAACCTCAGAACTCATGTTGATTTTCTATATATAATGCTGCTATAATTGCACAATTACTGGTGTACTGGAAGCAGTTCAGAGGTGGAATGGAGGTTCTCAGGGGAATTTCAAGACTTTCATTTACTCTAGACTTTCATTTACTCTGTAGCTCAGTCCAGAGCTGTTTCCATTAAGCTGGCAAAGTGGTCAAAAGAAGGAATGGAAATCACTGGAATACACTGTAGAGACCTGGTTGGATACTCAGAAAAATGTACATAGCTTGAATTTACAACAGGAATGCCTCTTCCCCTCTCATCTTTTATCAAAAACAATTAATTAGAAGAGCTTCAACAAACAAATGGCCCTTACTTGGGACCATGTCCTCAGTTTGGGGTTTATGTAGCAAACTACTAATTCATCTGTCTACCTACCTCGATAATTTCTAAATGAGCATAATTAATATACAAGTGTACATCTCTAGGCTTGCAACAGCAAATTATTCTTCACTTACAGGACACCCACAAAATTTTAGAAGTAAATAATGCTTTTATATATGTATATACATCTGTGTGTATATATATCTGTATAGACATCTTCCCAGCATTGCATATTGCTCATCCTTCCAATGAATGAATGAAGAGACCCTTTCAAACATGTGTGTGTAAGAGAGAGCATACAAGAAAAGCTTCCCTGCTAGGCTACCAAACCAGTCTTTTACTTCTGTCTTTGAATGGAAGAGTAGATTGGGAGGTTGTCCTAACACAAGAAAACAAAACGAATTCCGACACCCTGACTTTGGTGGGGTTCTTAGGTACACATGAAAGGGGGAAGACAGATAAAATGATTAGTGGTGGTACGCCAAAGAAGAGTCACACAGGGCCAATTTCAAAATAGTAAAATTGCCCAGTAGGCAAAAAGTAAATATACAACACACTTCAGGCTTAATAATTTACAAAGTGGTAAAACATCAGAAGAGGCCAAGAAATAATTTGATAACAGAATCAACAGTAAGTGACACCATTGCATGTAGTTTGAAAAAGATACCAGCTTACAGTATGTTGTTTTGTAGGAATACATCTGACATTGAAATGTATATGAGTATCTACCTATCCCTAACTGCTTGCTTACATAATTTTAAATGCACAAGATTTTTCTAGTGGTAATATTTTTTCATTACATCCATAAGCACTAGAAGCAGTTTTACTAGCTACATTACTCAGCAAAGGGTGCAAAGAAGAATGGTGTAGAGAGGTAAAGCTTTCTTCTACCCACTTTGTTTACTTATGTTTAGCTATCTTAAATCAGGTTGCTTTTCTAATAGTGTGGGTGTCTGTCAAATTATGTGTTGGTTTCCTAGGTTAAATAATGCAAGTGTCATTTTTTAATTCATTTGAAATGGCAAAGGGCAAAGCAAAAGAGTGGAAAATATACTGTATAGAAAACTGTTGCAATGACTTGTAGAAGGAAGTAATGTGAACTAACAGCTTATTCTATCTCTACTTGTTTTGAGTCTGATGTGGTCTTTGAAATGCAGATTCAAAAATCTGGGCAGCCAGCTGTTCAGCAGTTACAAGGAATACCAAGGATTTAGAAAAATGGAGTCCCATTTCCCTATTACACTATAAAATCAGGCTTTTATGCCTAGTTGTGATTAGGAGATGAGATCTAGTAGGCTCTTGTCCAGCAACACCAAGTCATGCTCACCCTTTTTTATTTTATATTTTTAATCAATTAATGTTTGAAAAGCTTTTCTATAGCAAGTTATGCAGAATCTTCCCATGGAGGACTGTGTTTATATACATATATGTGCCTGCATTAGTCCCAATATCTTGATCAGTTATTCTATTAGAAGCAAAAAAACCAACATAAAATAATAGACCTAAAACATATACATATAAAAATATATAAAATACTAGGAAGATTTTAGCTGTCATTTGGTTTTGCTTTCTTTTGTTATATAGTACACACTACAAATAATTTTTAAACTACCTCATAAATTGAAGATCTTTATCACGTAATTCATAGTTACCCATGCTCTGTAAGCCACGTTTAATTGTAGCTGGTATTACGAGTCTGTATTATTTGTAGGCCTCTGGACTCAGTAACAATTTAGAAGATGCAGCTGTTTAATTGCTTTTAGCTGGTTCAGTAATGGTTGCAATTGTTTTGCAGTTGTCTGTAATTCCCAGGCTCTAGTGGAACCTCTATTTAAAAAAACCCACCACCACCACAACAGGAAACCATCAACAAATTACGTTCCTAATTTATGCAGTTAGGTTGTAATCGGTTGATGTCTCTCTAACAGATTACCATCTAACAACATAAATAAGGAGGTAGTTTAGAACCGAACATAAAAAAACCAAACCAAACCAAACCCCACCAAAACAGTGACTTCACCCTAATGTAATTCTTTTGAATTTTAGTGAAATTGCACAAAGGAAAATTAGCATGAAACTTAATGGATTAGAACCAGATGTAATGCTCTGGTTCTACAAGGAATGGGACTATAGTAGAAGAAATAGATGTGTTTGGGGAAGAATGAGGTCAGGGTGCCCACAGGAGATGCTCTGCATCCCTTTTGTCAGTCTGCACCTGGGTTTCCACCTACAACTTCAGGTTCATATTTCATGGCTGAACATCCAACAACTTTAACCTGCCAAACTTTGCTGCTGTAGTACAGCTGCACATAATGGTATAAGAACGGTGGGTGCTGCACGTCCTCTGTGAACAAACTGGTTATCTTGGCCGAGCCCCCTACTCAGATGGGGCCACCCAGAGCAGGTTGCCCAGGGCCATGTCCAGATTGCTTTTGAGTACCTTTAAGGATGAAGAATGAGAATGAACCTGATCTCTGGTGTCTCCTATTTTCCTTTTGTATGTGATAGAGAAAACGTAACACCTACCTGGAAGTGGAAGTAGATTATTTCACTTGGGATTGGGAGGGAGACCTGGTTAGTAAAGTTTTAAATAGAAATCTACAAAAAAACCTAAACCAACAACAAATCCCAAACAAACAAGGAGAGACACAGTAGAAAGGCAGGAGCCAAACGAAATATTTCCATCCCCTTACAAGATATCAGAAGGGTCAAATGTCAAGATTTAGCCCCATTAATGATTTATATTTACTTGGCCTGAGCAAATATAATATTAAACATGCTGGAAATACCTCACAGGTGACAAATAATTATATTGTGCATTTACAGTGGAGAAATAAAACTATTCCCCACAATCATATTAATATTTTGGATGGGTATTGATCATTAGAAAACTCTTATATTGAGTTAAGGGTTTCCAAGAGAACAGAGAAAATATTAAAGAGGTAGGGAGATGGGGTCCTCTGTGGCTGATGTGCTTGGACTACCTCATGAATGACTGGCATTGACTAAGGCAGCCTTTTAACATTGTGTTGCTGTTTTTCAAGTTTTTGGGTTTTGATCTGTCTCAACAGGTTTGCTAACACTTTGCAAATCATAAGTTTTTAAGGGAACTAGAAACTAACCTAATTTTGTTCAACTGAGTGGGATTGTCTCAACTGTTACCTATATTACAGTAATTAGTTTTAAAGCTTTCTGATGTTGCTGTTTCTCATTATGGTAGAGTTAGGTCAATGAGCTCTGTATTGAAAAAAAAAAAAAAAAAAGAAACAACTGTAACAAATCAGAATGAACCACTTTTCCAAGACATCTGTGTAACTGCATTCTGGCTGCATTTTGCATTGATCAGATTTTGAAATTGCTGCTTTCCAGTTCTCATTTTCCCAGCAAAGTCTCTGTGTGAGGGACATTTTAAAGCCTGAGAAAAACGGAACAACCAGTTTTACCAGGGAGGGTGCAAGAAGGAAAAGCAAGGTAAAACTGAAATGAGTTACAAGACCCTTACAAATCTTATGTTGTGTATTTAACCGGCAAAATTGGCTTATACAAAATGGAGATTTGTAATAGAAATAGTCCCACTGCCTTTGACATTTTAATATGAAAAAATACAAATTTAAAGTTTGCGTACAGCCTCCTGTCAGTAGATTTTGTGTTTCCCGCTGGGCTTTCAGCAGTCATTGAAGAGAAGCAGTAGTTGGAGAGAAGGCAATCAAAGGGAAGGCCATGGGGGAAAACTGTGCCCACCAGTGTCTGGGTGAGGACAGAGCTCGCATCGAGACCTGGATCTGAGAATTGCTCCCAGGTAGGCCTGTGGCTGTGAGCCTGTGACTCCTCCAGCTCCTGCTGATCTGGGCCTGCAATTTCTGACTCTTGCAGCACTCTTTGTTCCTTTTCTAAGGAGTTCTGTGGGTAAACTGCCTTTCACCAGCTCGTTTCCTGGCCACAGCAATTTCCTTTGTGCTTCTGTTTGTTAGACTCTTTATAGTGACCGCGTTTTTCCCCTTCATGCTGACTTAAGCAGAAAAAAAATCCCAAATGATCATCTGTACTCAATTATCTTCAGCCATTTAACTCTTTCTATCCTTGATGTTGCTTTGCCACATCTTGGCAGCTTCTCAGCCCAAATCCTTGTTCCAGCAGTGTCTGAGCTTTGGACAACATTCAAGTTTGTGGTGGGATTTAAAAACCACATGGAACATCCCCTAGTTCACTAGGTCTGACACCATATCAAGACAAGACACTAAAAGAAATACTTGCTAGATGGTGTCTGTCTTCCTGAAAACAGATAAAACATCTTCTAGAAACATCTTTGAAAGTCCAAGTTAATGCTTTGTTCATCAGTTCTCTCCAACACATGGCAAAACGCTACTCCTACAAGTAGGAAGGGAGAAGCCCTCTAATGGTTAAGATTCAACCGTTGTTACGAGTAGCACCACACTCTTCGTAATGTGTTATAACATAAAAGCTAGTCCCTGCATTCGAAGAGGTACTCTGGTCCTTGCAGGACTCAGCCCTCTTGGCTCTAATAGGGATGTGCCCAGAAGCGCAACAGGAGAGCCAGTGACAGCAGGAATGAAGGGGCAGCTCCAGAAACTGGCTGGGTTTTTCCAGCTGGTACATTACACAGAATCACCAGTCCTGTTCATTGCAATGATACCTGCAAATCTCATCTCAAAAGAAATAAAACATATTGCAGCACATCGCAGCGGGAGCCAGTCAGGCCCACCAGCTCCTATCTCCCAAACTTTGTGCTTGCTGAGAAAAGCATTTGAGTAGGTGGCATTGGCAAGGACCCTTGAATCACTGTTGTCAGCAGTACGGAAAAGCGTTATTGTTCTGTGTCACTTGGCTTTCAGCGTGCTGATTTCAGATGACGAACTGCTCATTTGATTCTTGAGCTCAACACACAGGTGACATCCTCTGCTGCTGCCTTCGGGACACTGCAGAAGGCAGAGAGCGCTCCATCTGCCTGCAGTGAAACGGAAAACCACGTGAAACGGATGCCTACGCAGGGACGGTGCATCTTGTCATCAGCTATGCTTTGATTTAGTTTAACATATCTAGGTAGCTGTAGAAATAACTTCTGACACATTTTTCTCTTTCTAAAACTAACTGGGTTTTGCTAATTCGCCCAGGAAGTCCTGTAGCTTTTCCTCTTTGGGAAATAGTGCCAAGAGCCCTTGGCTAGCCGGCAAAGGAAGGATTAACCGCAGCTCCAGCCTCTACCTGCTCTCATTAGTACAGGTGAGAGGACACAAAGTAAAATTTTTGGGGAGAAAGGCAGGGTACTGCACTGGGATGAGATTGGTTTGTGGCTAGGCTCATAGGATCTGATTATATCCCAAGCTTTCTCTCTCAACCCATGTTGTTTGTTCCCTCCGGTGACAGCTCATTAAGAGAAAGGTCCCTTGGATTTTGTGAACTCTACCTACAGCATAATGCTATCAAGTAACAGTCTTACTAGGATTTTAAGGTGGTTATTTCAGGATTGCCAGAATAGAGGATTGCCACTCTCAGGGAATATATGATGTTATGTTACCAGTTTGATTGCATTCAAACTTCCAAATCTAATCTCAAAATAAATAAAGCATGTTCACAAGGTCCCAGCAGAGGTATCCTGCTGTCTCAGTGATGTGATAAATAACAGGAAAAGCCTAGATCCTGCTTTTGCTCAAAAATTATATTTCCTTGTTATGGAAGACAGAATACTTCTCCTTGAGGCTTGAAGGAAAAGAAGTTATCAGCTATTGAGGCAGAAGAAAATAAATCACAAAAGACTTCTCAGAGCAAGAAAAGATAAAGGAGAGGGAGTTGAGTGTTGTTTTGTTTTGGTTTGTTTTTTTTCTGAAGGAGGGATTAAAAATAGCTTAAAAAATACACAGTTGTGGAAGATTTCATAGAACATCTTGGGGTGAAAACAACTCAAGATATAACAAAGACTTTAAAAAGATCCTTTCCTGAGGCTAAAGCAGATTGCTTTCCCTGAGCTAGCAATGCATTGTTTCAAGCATGGCTGGAAAGAGGCTAATGGTGTTTGGTTTGTAGCTGTCCAGAAGATGGAGGCATGTGCCCTTTGTGAGTAATGAATGCACGGAGGAGAGCTGCCGGAGAGCTGGAGCTCTGTGAGCAGGCATGAGGAGTATTGTGGACAACATCTGTAGCCTGTGGGGTCAGATCACCCCTGTGTCAGAGCCTGGGTGCAGTATTTGCCCTGTTTATCTCAAAGTCCCCGTGATAATATTTGTTTTATTCCTTCTTTCTCTAAAGAGAGACCTTCTCGGACCTTTGTATTTCTTCTTCTCTTACCCTATTCACCTCTCATAGGCAAGACACAGTGGCAGAAGCCCCGCAATAGCGCACCTGTAGCATATGACGGTGTTTATAGACTGGCTGGTTTCAGAAGGCCACTGTTCTGTATTTAGGGATAGAGAGGAAAACACCAGGGCTTTGGGGAGAGGCAGCTCTCTGGTAGTTGTGCCTCGGTACCTCAGCAGTTCTGGTTTCTTATGGCTCTTAGAACTGCTTCTGTACTCTGACAGCCAAATCTATGAAGGCCAAAGCTGTAAAATGAAATATTGGGGATGAAACCATCACAGGGGTTTCTTTTATCCCTGATACTCAAGAATTATACTTGGCATTTCTGCCTGTTCAAGTCTGCCAAGCCAAGTGCAATTTCTTTTCTTAATGTTCAGTGTGCCTGCAGTAATTCTGTAAGGCCTAAAGAAAAGGTCCGGACTTTCTGCCAAGAAGGGCCATGTTTTCAACCTTTGTGGCAGGTACAATAAATGGAGCACTATTCAGGATGGGACACTACAGGATTTAATGTATGATCCATTTTAAAATACATGTCTTTCTAGCATCAGCCTTTCTCCAATACTGCTTTCTTCCAGGACAGTCTTCCTCAGTGCTGTTCTAAACAGCCCTCAGCAGAACCGGGCAGTTTGATAACACAGTCAAGGTGTACAGTTGCTTTTCTGTCTTACTGCTGTTTCTTCTTGAAGCATAAAATCTGCGTTGGGAAACTCAAAAGTAGGCCTTTTTTATTTACTTTTGCTTGATGTGTACCAATGTCTGTCACTTACGTTTCAGTGTGAGCTCTAGATAAAGGGCTCTAGAAAAACTCTGGGTGAAGTGTAGCTGACTTCTTAATTTAAGATAAAAGAATTTAAAGCACTTTATAGAAGTATAGCTGAAATAGTACATATCACTGTAGGAAGTACTGGCCACCCAAGCCACACTGTAGAAGGGATTCTGTGAGCAAAAATGTTTCTCGTTTGATTTATTATGGTTAAGACAACAGGATTTAACATGTCCTTGGTAAATAAAAAGGATTGCAGCAGCAAGTCCTTGACTATCACCCAAGTCTCTTACTGTAAGCAATTTCTAAAACTCCAGATTTTAAGCTAACCACTTGGGTCAAAAATGACTGACAAGGCATGTAAGTATCATGAAATTAAGTGGTTGGAAATTACTTAATTTATCCTCCATTATGAACCCTTCTTCTGCAGCAACCCTAGCTACAGTAGTCCCAAAGCCAGCTGCTATCTACAGCTGAATAGTAGCAGGCCTATTAAGCCTCTTAAATACTTGCATTCTAGTTCCTAAATTGGGTGGCCTGAACCTTAGTGTGTGCAATTGCTTCTATAATTAAGATTCTATCAGTGTTTCTATTATAAGCCCTGTTTTCAGCCCAATATAATTTAAAGAGGCTTTTCTTTTTTAGCAGTGAAGCAAATCTATTGTCTGTGATTTCATGGACATTGTGTTATTTCCTAGTTAATAATCAAGCGAATCTTTGAAACATTCTGACATTTGTCATTAGCTCTGTGCCCTCTCTTAACCATTCACCAATGCACCTTTTATTGTGAATACCTGTATTTAAAGGTTATTCTCCTCTATTATGCCTGCTCTTAGTCATACACTCTAAAAATGCTTAACACTATCCTTCAGGCCAGAAATTGGGGTCTGATGGCCATATGAAATGGGACAACAAGCCAGAGTAAGGATTCAAGTTTAAAGTAATAATTTCTGGAGGCAGGGGAGCAAGGACATTGATTTCACTAAACACATTCCAATATTCAGGCACACAGTTTCAAAGCTTGTAGAAGCAGATGATGTCTATTTTGGAGTTTCATCTACAGTCTTAGAGTCTGAGATGAAACCACTGTAGCTGTAGGAAGCAAGTAAAGATTGTATAAAAAGCCGTTCTGTCAGAAACCTATGGCTATAATACCTTTAACTGTCAAAGCTGTGCCCCTTACAGATCTGTGTGAAAACTGCTTAACCGGTGTCTAACTCAGAGCTACTGGGTCTTCAGCACCTTTGGGAAGACAGGCAGCGCTGACCTGTATTACAACCAAGTCAATCACTTCTACAAGTTAAAGTAATGAAAGTTTAAGTTAATTTCCTGTGTTCTATTAATAGCACCTCCACAAATTAGTTTTGCTGGGTTTCTGGTTTCTGAAACAAAAGCCTTGATTCTGGTCCCAACTCACTTGGGGAAAAGGGCTGCAGATTACCTTCACAATTGCTCTCCCTCTGATCTGCTGATGGCATCTGCTGTCCTCAGTGCAAATTACAGCAGCCAGAGGAACTGTTCCTGATAATAACCAGAGCATGACAAACACTGACTACATCTCTGATATGTGCCCATGCTAGGAGCTCTGGGGGAAAAGCAGAGAGCAATTCTGCCAGCTATCTGCCGCCTGAGCATTCCCCTTACGGAGATGCAGTGTGCTAGGTCTGATCCTGCTGACATCGTGGCCCTTCCCTCCCACTGACATGAGGAAGCTGCTACATCTTGCAGTATTATCAAGTTAGAGTTTTCAGTTGAAGGCTGATTAGCTCCAGCTCTTTCGCTGGATACAAGTCACTCCTAATTATCTCACCGAAACTGCTTCCCCTCCCTTGTGCATGAGTGTAAATCAGCAATAATGCAATGCAAATTGATGGATTTTTGTAGTGGTGAAAAATGTCAAGCGGTCAAGACTGGGCTTTCTGAGTTCAGCGTTGTCTTTTTCTGCCTTGCACAGCATAAGGCAAGAAGCAGCCCTGCCACATCCTCGCTGGTAGGCTGTGTCTGGGGAGACTATGACCTGTCCAGCTAGTGCCTTCCTCCTTTGCATTTCATTCCCTTTTCAGCTGCATAGCAACTAATGTCCATAAAAACAGCTTTACAGAAGCCCCATATCATTCCTGTACTTAATTAACTTCTAGAGCATCAGACCATAGTATTTAATCACAGCCTGCTGAGTTTTGGGGGGTTATTTGGTCTGAGGCTCATTAATGCTTGGCTTCCATTCGGAGTGCTTCACTGTTAATTTCTCTTTACATTTCCACCATGCTCTGGTCTTTTCACAGCTGTCACCAGCAGCAGGTCAAGAACAGGTTCAGTCTCACACCTCTCACATTTGCACACCTGCTGACCATTGCTACCTTACTTTTTTTTTACTAGATAGCCTTGGTTCTGAAACACCTGCTGCGTCTAAACTGAGACTGTGGGGAGTGTATGTGAGTATTGCTGCAGCCCAGCGAAAGGCTGTACGGCCTCTCTGTGTCAGCAGGCTTTTACCAGCCGTTTGTGCAAGCTAGGGCTACTTATTTTGTAGAGCTGAAGGATCTGTGCTTTATGTCTTCTACTAATGTGAGGTTCTAAGTGTTGAGGGTGCGCAGCCAGGTGGATGCCTTCCAAGTAGCCACAGTTTGTTCCCTGTATGCTTGCAAAGGAGATAAAACCTCCTCGGGTGCTGCCAACAGTTAAGTTGTTTGTAGTCATACCTCAGGCTCTTTATGGCTCCTTCCAACCCCAGTCATGCTCTACTGGTACCAGGTTTGACAAGTAGATTCTGACCTGCAGTTCCTCATCTTGGGAAATACAGTAAGAGCAGGAATGAATGACGTCATGCATTGATTAGGGGATAAAAGGTGTTACAACCAAGTGCTATCTTATGACCCATCCTCTTCTCAGTCACTGGACACTGCTGCTCTGTTTCTGCCTAAAACTATCTCCTTCAATGTTTGCTTACTGGGACAATCCCTTTTATTACCTTACCCACTGGAGATGCAAGCCTCCCCCTAACTCTGGCAGTATTCACTTAATTTCGTTTTAAAGGCACCCATCAATTAAAATGATTCTATTTACTAATTCTTAATAATGCCTCAGAAGCTTTTGTTCTGGTATATTTGTCTGTGTTTGAGCTTAAGGACATTTCAGCAATAAATCATCATTTTCTGCCTGTCTTAGCCTCTAAATGATTTGGGTCAACCAGGCTGATTGTACACTGTATTTCAGTAGCTCCCTTTCTGCTACGCATGCCTGGGTTTCGCTGTCCGTCTTTACTCCTGTTTGCCCAGCACCAACAATACAGAATGGTTTAAGGAGCGAAGGAAAAAAAAAGAAGAAAAAAAAGCAGCTGCTTTTCTTCAGCCACTGTATATCCTGCTCTGCAGAGGGATGCTGGCCCCCGCTGAAAGCGTTTGCAACGTGCTGTCTGCAAAGGGCAGCGTGGCTGTTTCCTCTATTGCACAGTGGATTTTAGCCAACAGCCGTAGCTGACAGTTTCAAGAAAGCCACTTCCCCATCCATCTTACTCAAACAATGGTGTGCAGTCTCCCAACTAACAATTCATCATTTGCACGTGTGCCTTCTGCTTCACTATTTTATTAACTTATTAGAAGGGCTCTGATTTATTTATTAAATTCATTATTATTCTTATCAAATGATGACATGTTGTTATCCAGGAAGATGCACTTGCTATCTCACAACTAATTATGCCAATTAAGTTTTCGTGATTCTACCACAAAGCACAGCTCATTAACTTTAATTACTTTTGAAATGCAGCTGCTGAGATACACAGAGAAAGGAACAGGTAGGTTATATTCATCAGTTAATTTCTGTAAATGGAGTTTGTTGTCATTAGGTCTTAAATAATACTTTCAGGCAATCTTGTTCCCTATTTCCCAGAGAAGTTTTGTGTTTTTTTCACCTAAAAAGGTTCTAAATGTTTTTTTTTTTACAGACTAGCCTTTTGCTATAGAACCCTGGACCAAGCTCTAAAGATATTTCCTCAGATAAATCTGGTGTTTTAGTTCAGCCCTTAATGGGAATCAATGGACATCTGCAGAGAACATCTTTCTTCACTGAGGTGGAGCCAGCCCAAAAAGAGTGACAGCATTTTGATGGAAAGCTGAGATGCTGTGGTAAGGCAAATGGCCCTAAGAAAAAGCATCTCAGGTCTTGCAGCAATGCATGTAGTTTATGTCTCCAGAGAGGGGCCAGGTTCATATTTCTCTGAAGGGGTTGACTTGAGTGATTAAGAACAAAATACGGCTGTCTGTTGCTGGATTCACCACATGCAGGCATGAAACTTTTACAGATCTCCTGAGGAAGAGGGAAATAGAATTTCTTCAGTTCTGTGAGAAGAAGACAAACTGACTACTGATGCAACAGTACTGACTGGCTCTCAGAGGGTGTAATGTCTGAGCAGACTCATGGACTTGAAAAATCTCTGTCAACTTATTTCCCGACTAGCACCTTTAGGAAACATGAAGAGCATTCCTCCTTTGATAACATTTCACTCTTGCAACCACAGTCAGAATAGGCATAATTCGTATTCCCTTTCACAAACAGCTGGATGTAGTAGCTGCTGCAAATTGCCAGAGTACTTCTGCCTCCTCCTCGGCCCCTCACACACCCCTCAGTGGTTGCAAGAGCAGAATCCAGCCACAGAAGCATTACTGTCAGTGACACGGGCTTTCTTCATCTTCTGCTTTGTACATGGTGGCTTTGCCTTTGGCTTTGGCCGATTAGAAGTTAGGCTCGTAAAATCAATGCTGTGCAATTTGGGCAATCCCAGCTTTAAGGCTGTTTACATGTTTAGAGGCCAGATGGAAGTGTGTGAAAGACTAGTATTCACCTCAGGGTTTTTCAAGCACATATTCATCAAAACGGCAACTTTTCAATGGCAAAACACTGTTACTCTTTTTGGTTATGGTCTTGGTGGACAGAAGTATTGCGTTTGGGGTAACAGTCACCTTTTTTTCACAAAGAAATCCAAGTTCAGATCTTTTCTTTATGACCTTTAATGACATAGGAAAGGGCCTCTAAGAGGTATTTTACAGCATGTTTCGCTGTGATGTAGTACTCATGTTATAGTAACCTCTGCTGAGAGATAACTCTTTAAGGATGAGGTATGCAACACGCTGAGGTGAGGATTTAGTGCCCTCAACGAAGCATATGAACAATTATTACATCTGACCCAACATAAACTCTGAGTAGGAAATGCCTGCCATTAATAAAATGTTTATCAGCTGTAGAGCCACTCACCTCTTCATAATTTCTGGGGAAACAGAATTGTCACTGAAATTTACTGTGTGGTCTAAAAATGCACTGGAATTTATGGAGCTTTGGCTGGGGAGAGAAGCAACCCATGGCAGTGGTGTTTGAGTTTTTGAGTGGTGGGTTTTTTTCCCCCTTAACACAGCAATAGTAATTCAAGGGTCTTCCAGTCCAAAGGCAATGTCATGAAACTGAATATACTCTAGAGAAGCCTTCACCAAACGAAGCTTTTTCACCCATAGAGTTGCTCCCAACAAAGGAGGGGCTGGCATAACAGAGCCAGTCAGCCAGGAGGGCAACATCTGGCAGCATCTGCCTCATGGCCACAGAAAACCTACAAGCAATCCACAAAATCGACAGCATCGACCTGGCAGCATAAGGAGAGCTGTCGTGCGGGAGCCGCTCTCCCAGAAGAGAGCGAAAGAATGGCTGTGGGTAGTAGTTTGCCACCAGGTATGAATCCTTTAGGAGGCTTTGGATAAAGGGTGGTGAACCACAGCTGCCGTCCCCGGGTCACACTGAACACAGTTATACTGCTGTCTGTGGCGAAGCTCTAACGGCAAGGAAGAAATGAACGTGACTGGGATTGTCCTCCCAAATCTGAACGGCATGCACGTGGAAGCATGAGATTTGCTTAAGCCGGTACAGTTTGTAGATTTCTTTGTGTGACTTTATCAGCTCACTCTAACAGATGTGTTGTACTGTACTAAGAGCACAGAAATTCTTGTAAAATTTGTTACACACTTTGCCTTCTTACTTTGTATTGCTGCCTCTGGGCACCCTAGGGATGGTTTCCTCTTGTAATGGCGGGGAGAGACGCCGCGCAGG
Source organism: Ibycter americanus (assembly GCA_035590275.1). Classification (NCBI taxonomy): domain Eukaryota; kingdom Metazoa; phylum Chordata; class Aves; order Falconiformes; family Falconidae; genus Ibycter; species Ibycter americanus. The sequence goes on along the minus strand of JAVJGI010000064.1, from coordinate 20,744,060 downwards.
GAGGCGAGTGTGCCCGGCGGCCTGCGGGCACCAGCGGGCCCGGCCGTGCCCGACCAGCGTGCCGCAGGGGAC
>JAVJGI010000064.1:20709819-20743746 GCA_035590275.1 Ibycter americanus | reverse complement strand
TGAGGCCGGTGAAGGCGCACAGGGCCTCGACCCGCGCGGGTTCGTGCTTCCGTGCTTGGTCTAGCCTGCCCGCAGCGAGCCACGGCCGTATGTAGACGCACATGGCGAAAAAAGAACAGGGGCCGTCTTTCAGGTGTTAAAAAATGCTGCTGTAATGCTTTTGAGAAGCAAACATTGACAGTCTAACCAAATCCAAATGTTCATCTGGTAAAATTTACATATAGGCTAAAGTCATGGTGGTCTTTGTTTCTCGTAATGTTACTAGTATGTAGCAACCCAATGTTACTAATATGACAGTCCATTTTGTCTTTCCCTCCCCGCCCCCCAAAGAAAAACCAAACAAACAACAAACCAACACCAAACAAACAAAAAAACAACCACTTGCAGTTTGGTGAAAGTGGAAGACTGACTCCTCCCTCCCTGCCCCCAGCATATTATAGTGTAATATCATGTGCTTTTTACTTTTGAGGGCTGTAAAACCAGTAAGTACTCTGCAGTTAGAATATTAGTAACATTAGGTTCATCAGTTCATGCTGTTTGAGTAACGCGTGTTAGTAAATTCAGATACATCTCTCTTACAAATTATAATCTACTTGCTTTTTCCTGTAATCTTGCTTGGATCTGGCACCTTTTGGTTGTAGTGTTTTTGCTATGACTTGAAGTGGCAGTGGTTGATTACCAGTCTTTGTAAATGTAGGTGGTAGGTGCACATTAAAGTTGATTTCTGAGGGGACAGCCGTATTTACATTAAATACAGGAAGGGACCTGCCCGTTGTCTAAGAGTGGTGTCTGCATTTTTCAGTGCCTTATCTTCTTGCTGATGTCTTCAGATGCCAAAACAATGAGCAATTATTATTTTTCTGTGGATAGGCATCTTAGACTGGGATCATGATGCACTTTAACAGGAATTAGGCCTGTGCTTATATGTAGTTGGGAGTGTAGATTCAGAGTAGAGAAAAATCCTGAAGTTACAATTTGGAGTGTTTATATTGAAATGGAGGTGGCGTACAAGTGACTAGAATTTTCCTCTAAAGTTTCTCAAAGTTTATTTTTCCAGTTGATACACCGTAGCAAGTTTGTTACACAGACAAGTGCTTTTGGCTCAGGCTGTTAGAGGAGCTCTGCACAAATGCTCTGTCTGCATGGACCAACCTTTGGTAGATCTTGGGGTCGAGCAATACTGCTATTTTCTGCTAATTTATTCTCAAGTAGATTTTTGTTCCGAGCTCCATATTTTAATCAGATAAAGGAGAATTGTAGAAGGAAAATGGCAGTAGTCTTTCAGTGTTACAGATCTAATTCAGATAAGATCAGGGGGTTTTGATAATGCCAAACTTCTGTAAATAGTATTTAGTCGTAATTTTTAAGATTTCATTAGCTGTTGGAAAACTAGAGAAATGTCAGAAAATCTTTTTAATTATTGGAATAATTTGTTTGGGTAGGGCAGATAAATGAGCACAAATGAGCTAACATTGTTCAGAATGACCATAGGAGCCAAGTATAAGTTGCCAAAGGGATGAGCAAACTGAGACTGTTGCAAGTCACAGGCTTCTTACAGTGAGACTTTTAGACTGTACGTGTTGGCTCCCTACAAAACTGGCAGCAACTCTTTTGCTCTGCTTGCTTCAAACAGGAGCAGAAATATATACAGCAAGTGAACAATACTGTCATTAATTTCTGATGTAATTTTTGCGGACTACTTAAATCTTTTTGGCTGCCTTTGCTAATATTCAGTGCAATATCACTTTCACTGTGAGCTTTATTATCAGTACACTTGTAACAGGAAATAGGAACACTTCAGGACTGAAGCACTGTCGAAGGAAAACGATTTCATCATGTGCATACTTGACAGGAAAAGTTGCAGTGGGTTGCACTGGTGGGGTTACTTGAAATGTTGCTTTTTTTTTTTTTTTTTTTTTTAAAGAGGGAGAGAAAATTACAAACTGTTTTGTTGCCCTGGTGTCTTTGTAGGTGGACCTAATAATCAGTCATTTGTTTGAAACAGTTCTTACTTGAATACACTTTTATTTAGGATATGTGCTTTTGCTTCCACTTACTGATTCATGTCATAAATCTTTTTTAACTAGTCCCTTCCCGGCTGGTAGCATGCAATGCTATTTACCTCTAGGAATTTTCTCCATTGTTTTTCTCCTCCATAAGTTTCCTTAACATAAGTTGTATGGCTGCAGCTGTCTGACTCTGTTGCTCAGTATGCATTTTTTTTTCCCTACTCTTCAAAACAGAATAAAGGAAAGTTTTTAGTAACTTTCTTGTTCAGCAGTGTGAAACTGCTATAGTTTGCCCAGACTGTCGTAATGACTTGACAATTTCTTGAGCTCGTAGATGATGTCACAACCCCACGCAAGGCTACAGGCTTGGGGAAGAGTGGCTGGAGGGCTGCCTGGCAGAAACGGACCTGGGGGTGCTGGTTGACAGCCAGCTGAATATGAGAAGGCCAAGAGCATCCTGGCTTGTATCAGAAACAGTGTGGCCAGCAGGACAAGGGCAGTGATTGTCCCCCTGTACTCGGCACCGGTGAGGTCACACCTCGAATCCTGTGTTCAGTTTTGGGCCCCTCAGTACAAGAAAGACATTGAGGTGCTGCAGCGTGTCCAGAGAAGGGCAACAAAGCTGGTGAAGGGCCTGGAGCACAAGTCTTGTAAGGAGCAGCTGAGGGAACTGGGGTTGTTCAGCCTGGAGAGGAGGAGGCTCAGGAGGGACCTTATCGCTCTTTACAACTGCCTGAAAGGAGATTGTAGCATGGTGGGTGTCCATCTCTTCTCCCAGGTAACAAGCAGCAGGATAAGAGGAAACAGCTTCAGTCTTGCCAGGGGAGGTTTAGGTTGGATGTTAGGAAAAATTCTTTCACTGAAAGGGTGGTGAAGCATTGGAACAGCCAGGCTGCCCAGGGAAGTGGTGGAATCACTGTCCTTGGAGATATTTAAAAGGCGTGTGGATGTGGCAGTTAGGGACATGGTTTAGGTATGGACTTGGCAGTGCCAGGTTTGCATTGGACTTGGTGATCTTAAAAGTCTTTTCCAACCCAAATGATTTTATGATTCTATGTAAGAATTTTTATCTGCATGAGATTTGTATGCTACTGTGTTACATGCTGCTCTCCCTAAAAGTTGTTGAACAGCCAGTGCCCCAAAGTTTAGATTTCTAACTTTTACTTGAGTGCTTTGGTTTGTTGTAGTAGGGGTACAAACATGTTGCCATGAAGAGATGACTTATTTTTGAAAGGAGGCTCACATTTTAAAAGCTCGAGTTAAATTCTCAGTGCTAAAATAGAATTTGATGCTAATATAGGGAATCTATTTCCTTACAAAAAGCTTGTAAAGCTTTTTTCCTCAAAACCTGGGTGTTTTGTAAGGAAATTCAATACAGTTTTATAGTGTAATGTGTTAAAATAGCTGACAGAAATAAAATAGATTGTCAGACCTAACAGGAATTGCTTATCCATGATACATAATGAAATTTTATTACCAATTACAGAGTGGGTGGAAGAACTGGAAAAAAAAAAAATTATTCCTTCAGCATTTTATTGGTAATAAATATTAGGAAGCATTTCTTATGTGGGGAAAAAAATAAGTTTCAGAGCTTCTGCTCCTTGAGAGTTGCATATTTAGTGCTTGAAGCTAAGCTTCTGAAAGTTTAAGTGGACACTAATATAAGAGATCTGATTTCCAGAAGTGGCGAGAGCCTTTATCTGCCTCTGAAAATGAGGGTTTCCATGCCTCATTCCATTTATGGTAGCACTTCTGGCTCGGGCCTTAAATTTGTGACCATTGTGTTGCTGATCAGCCTTATTATAATGTGTAATATAAAATATATATACTGTGTAGGCGTGAAGTGGTAGTGTTGGGAAAGGTGTTCAGCAAAGAGAAACTTTATGTATTTACCAAAGAAGAAGTATTTTTAGTAATGCAGATTAAAATTAGTGTCTTGACCTTGAAACCTTTCCCCTGTTTAATTCTTGACAGTGAATTAAAAGTGGAGTAATTAGCCTGTAATCTATGTGCTCAGCAGCCCTGCTGCCATCACAGTGAGAAACTGAAGTCCTGCAGCACTGTACAAGGCTGAAAGAGTCATACAGCCCTTTTCTGCCTTCTGACATTCAGCATTCTTGATAGAGGTTTTCTTCGCTTGCTCTTAAAAGCTCTGGGGGTGTCAGTTCCACAGCTTCTCTGGGTAGTCTGTTCCACTGTTTTTCTCTACTGTTAGAAAGTCATGGCATTTACCCACAGGTGTCTGTAACTTATATGTCTGAAATAACAGCTGGCTTCGAGAGAATTAGGCTTCCCAAGCTGCCACCGATGGTATTTTGCCTGCAGTGGCATCTGTTGTAAGTGGTATTACTTGATTATTTTTGCAGTCCTTATTCAATTACAAAGGCAAGTTACTGAATATCTACTTGGGGCATACAGCAAAGCTGCACAAAGCCAGATTGCTCAGGAGGCCTAGAGTTTACGTACATATACATGGAATCTTTATTTCCATCATTAATAAGAAGGGTTTTGTGCCCCTGTATTTCCTAAGGTCCCTGGTTATCCTTTGTTGCTGTTCCTGGAAGAGAACCGTGGCCACAGAGCTTTAGGCAGAGAGCTGTGTTGTGTGTTTGGCACTGCATGATGGTGATGAATTTGAGTATGTCACCACTTTAAGGAAGAGACTTTTCAATGTGGAATGAACTCAGAACTTCTGTTCTGCATTTATGGGACTGCCAGGCATGAAAGTGCTTTTCCATCAGTGATGTTGGGCCAAACCAGCTAGGGAAATAGGGAACTTTTTGTGACTGAACTTGTGCATGGCAGCATGTGATGACAGAAGGGATGCAACTACATGCTTCTGAGGTGCATGTATGATTGATGCAACTGTAAGAGCTTGATTTCTTTTAGATACAGCTTCCTGGTGGTTTTTACATGCCCACTTGGAAACAAATCATGCAGAGATGTTCAGGATTGTGATGGATTTGGGGGAAGGTGTTTAACATCTGAAGATACTTTCTGCAGACTAATCGTTTGGAACTTGGAAACGCTCGCAGTCCATCAGTTTGGGGCAGACTATAAATAATTTACTTAGAACACCAATTCTATGCATCCCAGGTGTCAGTGAGCTTGACACTAATGGATGCTGAACATACGTAATTCTCATTTAGTGTAGGTGTGCCTTCTCATTTTGAAAGATTACCTTATTGAATACTGGTCACGTTTGGTTTGCAGTGTTCAGGGTGTAATTGGTAGAGGTAGTGAGGTAGAGGTATAGGTGATGGGGGAGGGATCTTGTGTCAGGGTGTAGGGGGTTTGTGTTTGGGTTTTTCAAGAAGTTCATCTGGAAGTGGAGGAAAATCTCTGAATAAAGAGTGGACCACGTCAGGACTGCTTTTGCAGCTGTCCTACTGGCTGAATGAAGTCTGGCTTTTCATAATTTCAAGGCCATGACATATGTCCAGTCCTAAAAGTCTTACATGTTATTTGAAGAAATATATCAGTTTGCTGGATTTACTGATCTTTAATGATGAGGTTTAGAAAGACATGTTCTGTCTCTTAACATTCCTGTTTTCCCAGTAACTTCTGAAAGCATCTACTGATTTCATTTTGGTTTAAAGCCTTTATGTCAGACTCATTAAAGCCACAAAATTTAAGTTCTTATATGTCACATGCAATAGGTGGTGGAATGAGAGAGACACAATTAAAATATTTTCACGTCATCTCTCTAAACTGAGGGAAAAGCAACAAACAGGACAAGCTCATTCTACATTTGCTACTAGAAAAACAACATTAGAGGAGAGGATGTTTTGGATGACTTAATTACAAGAGGAACTTCAAGCCTGGGAATGTAATTATGGACCGTATCCATAGGACACCAGAATTCTTTAATTCCGCTTTCATGTAACTTTTTTACTCATAAGCTAAAATTTTTGTGGATGTTGTTCTGTGGTAGCTCTACGTTACCAAAAGTTTGATAGCTAAAGTTAAAAATGAGCTCTAGGGACAGTCTACTAATGTCACATCAACATCCACAATGTGCCTGGGAGTTTCTATGCAGCTCGTGTCCCGAGGGTCTGCTACGTGGAGCTTAGCTGGTACCTTTACCCTGTTACCTGTTGCACAGCTTGCTATCTGATCTCTAGTTATTCTTGGCAAGAGGCATCTTGAACTGACAGATAAAGTAACATGGAGGCAGTAGTTTGAATCTATTTAGTGGGACTGCAAGTTACTTTGGTGACTGAGAGCTGTGGTTCCATGCAGTTAATACTTGGCAGAGAGGGAGAGTATCTGTACCCCTAGTTGTAGGAAATTACTTCCAAAGCATGCAGGCATCTTGAAGAGACATTTCTGCAGACACACTTCAAGTTCTAATTAGAAATTATAAATATGGGTTTGGGGATGCTATTGCTGCCTCAGTGATTTTTATTACTTTTGGATAATACTGGTTTCAGACTTTTTTGCTGTTTTCATATCTCGGACAGCAATCAGTGTGTGTGATATGGCTCTGGAACGATTGATTCAGATTATTTTTTTCTTTAATGAATGTTTAGGTTATGTGACATTAATGTTCTAAGCTCCTGGCATCTTTTACAGAAATCTACCCACAAGTAATCTGAGGTTTTTTCCAAGCTCTGATTTTGTAAATGTGTTGGGCAGAGGTAGATAGACTCTTAAGAGGACAGTTTTAGTAGTAATTGAGCTTATTTTTGTTTTCCATATTGTAATATTTTGTTCTAGATGAGTCATATTAAGAAAACTCAATTCCTGCAGAATCAGACCGGTATTGAACAAACGAGCAGATTTGTACCGGTTCTGTCAGATGGAATAACACGTAATGTAAGAAACCACACTGTAAAGGGTAACACTTTTTACATCTCCTTGGAAGACGAACATAGCACATAAAAGAAAAAGCCAGTGGGTAAAATGAATCAGTATACAAATAAAGAAAGATAGCCTTTACTACAAAGGCTGTAGGAAAAATCTGATAGCCATATTGGAGTTACTTTAGTCTGCCAGCAGCGCATGTAATGGTGAAGAAACAACACTGGCAAAATGTCTCTGAGTTACTCCATTTGGAATTAAAAGCTACTTCAAGCTTCTAGAAGCAGCGTGTATCCTATACTTAGGCCTTGTCCTAGTGGAGTGGTTTAATTATTTGAGCTGCCATGGCTGCAAAATTGCACATGTCCCTTTTCTTGCAGCTTGTTGGTATGTTAATAAATCATTGGTTGTACAGATGCCCTCTATGTCTCAAGAATGTCAAAAGGTGATGTTTAATCATGAGATAACAACCTGTGCTTGCACAGATGTGACTCTCCTTTTCCTCTAGTAAGTATAAGATAAAAAGCAAGGCCCAACACTGGTGTTTCTGTGGAAAGATACTGCATTTTAACCAACTTTTTCAGAATTCATTGAGCTTGTCCTTTGACCATAATTTCCTTTATTGAAATAAATATCTGCAGCTTATCTGCTGCAGCTGTTAAGGAGTGCTTGTCCCAGGGAGTGGCTACTATTGTGTCATTCCTCAATGATTTATAAATTACTGATTCTTTTTAAATGTTTCGTGCTCTTTTTTTCTTCCCCCTTTTTTTTTTTCTTTTAAAGGAGGGATTTTTTTGGTCCAAAGGATTATATTTGAACATTTAAAAATCATACATAGAAACATCAGTAGCTTCTAGAACTACAGTTTGCACAAGTAGAAATATAATTCTAATCTGTAAATCAGCATTGGTACACTTTTGCTAAGTTCTTGTTTAACTTTGTTAGGTACAAGAAAACTCACCGGGGCATAGAGCTGGATTGGAGCCATTCTTTGATTTTATTGTGTCCATTAATGGTTCAAGATTGGTAAGTGTGTTTCTATTTTATAACTCTTGAATATAAACAATGTGCTGAGAATCTTATTTTTATAGGTAAACAAATGCATTTGTTTTATTTAAATGTATATACTATTTCTCCTTAGTTTAAAATGAGAAAGCCTAACTGCATCAGAAATTAATTTCCTTCATGCTGTAGTTACAATTCTATCAAAAAATAGGTAAGGATGAAAAGAAGAATAAGGATGCAGACAGACAGACATGCTCTCTGCAGACATCTGCGCCGGCAGAAGATAGTACTACCTACTGATCCACCACTAGCTGCTTGTTAGTGCCCCCCTAGTTCTGTCTGCAAAACTGCTTGTATGAGAGCTTGCAAACTCAGTTCAGTCCAAACAGGTTGATCAAAAGAGCTGTTGTCAAAGCTGTTAGCTGGGCAGGAATCATGGGAGACGGTTTTCAGGCAGAGCTTTAGTGAGACAGTAAACCATCATAGCAGTGGAAAAGAACAGCTGTGGTTAAGCTCTTCCATCAGTATGGCTGGATTAAAGAAAGCCTCTGAAAAGCTGCAAGGTGCATTGTATCACAGGTTTAAGTAAAGTGCTTTCATGTTTGGAAAGCGTGACCTGTTTACTGTGAAATCCCAGGTTTTCACCAGAGTTGTATTCTAGAATGGTGAAGTGACTGGAAGCTTGTTATACTATAGCTGTAGCTACATATTCTGATAATGCACAGTGTTTATAGGACCTTTGAAATATATAAGTGGTGCTATAGAACTGGATGCTTGCTGTGTTAAACACTAAACCAAGCTCTTGTTTAAACATTTGCAGAATAAAGACAATGACACTCTCAAGGACCTGTTGAAAGCAAATGTTGAAAAACCTGTAAAGATGCTCGTGTACAGTAGCAAAACACTGGAACTGAGAGAAACATCAGTGACCCCCAGCAATATGTGGGGTGGACAGGGCCTGCTGGGTGTGAGCATTCGTTTCTGTAGCTTTGACGGGGCCAATGAAAATGTGTGGCATGTTTTGGTACGTATGGACTTCCAAATATTTTTCTTAATGTTGCTTACTGTTAAACTTTATATCTTTTTACTGATAAGTAACTTGCAAGGGGGTTTACAAGCCATGAGACCAAACTGGTCTGTTTTCTCTTCATTGATTTTGGGTTTGGAAAGACTTTTGAACTAGAACTGTATGTCTGTTCGTATATTATCAGATCTTGTATTTAAATCAGCAGGTTTGTACAGTACTCAGAGCTCCTTGTAATGGTGTCAGAAGAGACTGTCATCTAGCCACTGTTTCACTAGTTCAGTGACTATTCTACTAATTGCATTGAAAACTTGACCAGTTTGTCTGTCTGACTCAAAACTCGTGTGAGGTGCATATTGAACTGTTCTGCTACACCCTGACACTTATGTAGCGTTTTGTAACTTTCCATCTTAAAACTAGGAAGTGGAACCAAATTCTCCTGCTGCATTAGCTGGACTTAGACCTCATAGTGATTATATCATTGGAGCAGATACTGTCATGAATGAGGTAAGTATATAAAAATAAGATCTTGATTTTTAAAAAAAAAAAAACTAAAAAAAAAAAAAAAAGAAAAGAGAAGTTGTACCAGGGCAGTTTGAAACATTCCCAGTTCTGTCTCTGTTCAGTGCTAATGGATGTAAGTAAATGCAAAGAGGAAGAAGCTCTGGCATGGTGCCTCTTCTTTGTGCTTAAATGCAATTCTGGAATTAAAAATTGCTCTTAAATATCTTCATGAAGTCAGGTAGAAAATTTTTTTGTACTCTAATATTAATATCTCAAATAGCAGATTTGAAATCTGAGTGGTGCCGCATATCTTGAGTTGCGCTAGCAAAGCACGTATTAAAGTTGGCCTTGTGATAAAACAGCAGCACTGCAACAACTGCAACACGTAGCAGTTACCAGGTTCTGTTCCAGAAACTTAGGACTAGAAAGATGATCATTCTAATGTCAAATGATAAAATAAGGACAAGAAAGCCCTTACTTGTTTTTATTCTTTTGCAGTCTGAAGATCTCTTTTCCCTTATTGAAGCGCATGAAGCAAAGCCATTAAAACTTTATGTGTACAACGCAGACACAGATAATTGTCGAGAAGTGGTGATTACTCCAAATTCTGCCTGGGGTGGAGAAGGCAGGTAAGGAGACAGTGTGTTATGGGGGTGACTTTCTTATAGCACTAGCCTAAAACCTGCTTGCTTAAGTTTTCTACAAACATAGGAAAAATGTTGTTATATCAAAGACATTTCTGATATAATAAAGTATATATTTACTTGAAATTCAGGTTTAGTTAGTACTGGGGGTGTGTGTATTCACACAGTAAATTAGCTAGTGCAGAAATGCATAAAGTGCAATGGTTGCTTTCTGTATTAGACTTCAAGTACTCATTAGGCTGTAGTATATTCTTATATTGTGCAGTAGCCAGAATAGAGAATTGCAAATAACTGCTGAGAGTTAAATGCCTAGCTGTGTACCTGACATAGCTGCTTGGTTTAAATAACAATGAAATTTATTTTGTGTTAAATATTTATTGCTAAAAGCTACATAATTTCCTTTAATTTGTCTTGTATTGATTGTTTCTCCATAGAAAATGAGTCAATATTTGGGGGGGAGAAGGGGAAAGTTGGACAGAACTTACCTTGAACCTTGTTGGCATCTTGAGTCATTTGTTTGTTGTTTGCTATGGAGTCTGTAGTTTTAAAGTCACTTCACTGACTTTTAAATGTTCATGTTTTAAAAGCCTAGGATGTGGCATTGGTTATGGATATTTGCATAGGATACCTACACGCCCATTTGAAGAGGGAAAGAAAATTTCTCTCCCAGGACAGTTGCCTAGTGCATCTCTCAGTCCCCTCAAAGATGGCTTCACAGAGGTAAGTTTTAGCCACTTCTCTGGCTTTGTAAAAGTGGATTATGATGTTATATTGCTTTTCTGCTTCTGTTGGTTCTTGTGGAAACAAACCCTAATGATGTAACTTTCTTTTTTGCCTTTCAATAAGGTTCAGCTGTCATCAGTTAATCCCTCAGCTACATTACCCCCTGGGTCAGCAGGCCTCGAACAGAGTCTTTCAGGACTTTCTATTAGTTCACCTTCAACTACTGTCAGTAATGTTCTCAGTACAGGTTAGTATGGAAGTAACTGACTTCTGGAATGAATGGGTTTTCTGACTTTTTTTGCATCACAGATGTTTCTAAAAATTTAATAGAAGGCAGAAAGAGAAAATTTTATTCTTTCTTCTCAAACTCTTCTCAGCAACAAAGTGCTAGAGTACTGTAATTGTGCCCTGCTTGCTCACAGAATTAATTGCAAAAAACTTCTGTCAGAAATACAATACATATTATTTAGGATACTATTTTTCTTCATCAACATTTTGTAGTTAAGGCAGGTAGTAATTCTCCTGCAAGCAATTATTTATTTGTACTCCTTGAGGAAGGGAGCTGAAGCGTTGTATGCTTAAAATTAATGTTGTTTTCCTGTGTACTCCTTCAGGTGTTCCAACGGTTCCATTATTACCACCACAAGTCAGTCAGTCCCTTACCTCTGTGCCACCAGTTAATCCAGCAACTACATTACCAGGTGAGTAGGTAAAATATCTTAAAACGTTTCTGAAACAAAAATCTTAAGGGAGCAAGGGAAGAGAGCTGTCTTTTCCACTGCTTTTTGCGGGGTGGGAGGGTATAACTTCATGCAACTTGCACGTTTCATGTTAAAGATCTCTCTACAACCTCTACAATGTTAGGAGTTTTGGTGTGGTGGTTTGTTTTTTTTTTTTTAATGAGTATGTGCATAGGGTGTCTGTAGCAGAGAGGATTGAGTTGGCAACAAAGTTTACAATCATTTGCCTTTTCAGGCCCCCTGCACAATAGATGCAGCATTCAACGTTTCTTAGGAAGGTATTAGCTTTGATATTGGCAACATTTCCTGCACTGATATATTGTTACTTTCCCTAGTTCATAAATTGTAAGTTGCAAAATATTTTTGCAAATAACTTTGCAGTTTCTGGTTTGTCCTTTGCACTCAGACATGATGACAGAAGGAAGATCTGAGAAGCATGTCTTGCTTATTTTTGCTTTCCTTTCACCCATAAAACCTCCATTTTAGGAAACTCCTTTTTAATACTCAGCTTGATCATTCTTCCTAGTATAAATAGAGGGCTAACAATATAGAATTGTATGTTGCAGTTACTGTTTCTGAATTATTTAGTAATTTAAACTGGTATAACAAAAGTAAGAGTCTGTCTACAAAGTGGTGTGCCTTGTTTTGTGATAATAATGAACATTTCAAGCACTAGTATTCCAGAATTTTTCACAGTGGGTAAGATGAGGATTGTATAGGATTTTACTCTGTAGTTGGTGCACTGGCACAGAACTCAGTCGTGCATTCCAAAACACTGAGGGAGTTGTATGTTATGTTTTGTATGGTATGAAACAAGTAGGTGAAGATGTGCACAAAAGCTTTAAGTAATGCTTGGAGGTATGCTCCCTAACGTAGAAAAAATGTATGGTAGAGCTAAGTGCATGCATAATTTTGTACTGCTTAGATAAAATAGCAAACTACTAAGAAGTTCAGCTTCTCTTAATGTAGTAGTCTTCCCCAGCCCCCTACCCACCGCTTCCCCAAAATATGGATTTTCCTTTCACCTTGTTCTGAGTAGTATCATTATTTTTTGAAAGCTGTTAGAATATTTTTTGCCATTTGCATGGCCACACTAGTGAAATTATAAGTATTAAATATACAGGGCTTTTAAAATTTGAGTGAATTTGTGTGAAGTTCAGCTTCTTTCAGATTTTTAAAAAAGTTCAAACCAAAGTTGCTTGTAGCTGAGCTGAAAGCACTTTGAGTCAGATTATGTCAGTCTTTGTGGCTAATTGAATTCACAGGTAGGTAAAGGTGTCATTTTTTAATGAAAATCTGTGCCGTGGCCTTGCTGTAAGACTTTTCTCCATCTTACTGCTGTAGTATCAACAGTTTATTTCACAATTAGCCTTCTCTGAGCTAAACACAAAGTAGGAATAGAGCCCTTCTCCCAGAAATGCAGCTCATCTAAGACAGGAAATTCAGGAGCGGGAAGGTGTTCCATAGCAAACATAATGATGGAAGGGGGTGTGTTGTGTTCATCATATGTTTCTCTTCTGTTTTCAGTCCTTTCTGACTTTGAAAGTTACTTTGTCTTGCCTATTCTATATATTTTTGTGTTTAATTCTAGTTATCAACTAAGTAGAAAGACTAATAATAGAGTAATCAATATTAGAGATCAGAAATACTATGTATTTCATCCTATAATTATCTTATGCCATTCAAATTAGGAATGGAGGGCTTCTGGTACAGCGCTGCAGTGAAATAACTACCTTTGTTAAAAGCTGAACTTGGAATGCAAACCTACTAATTCCTTAAAATAAAATTCTGCTTTCCTCAAAAAAAATCTGAAAGGTTGGGTTTATACGTTTGTTAGTCCAGACTTCCTGCAATAGGTATCTGTTTTCAGTATACATCTTAAAAGCTGAAATTCAGGTGAATTTGCATTCTTAGATGTAAAAATGATAATCAAGATGTAAAGCAATATAAAATAACGTGAAGTGATCAATAAGATTTCAGAAACTGCTAGAAAAAAGCCAGTTTTAAGTTTTCAGCTGTAATTTTTCCACTCTTCTTTTAGGTCTGATGCCATTACCAGCAGGACTTCCCAACCTGCCTGATCTGTCCAAACTTAATTTACCTGCACCACACATTGTTCCAGAAATCATACAGCCTGGTATGTGCTTCTGCAAACTGAAATGCTGTAATAGCAGGTCTCTCCTTGATGATCCTTGGTGCTTTCACATAGAGCCATCTGGTGGAGTCCTGAAGGGGATAAATTGAATGTTTGCCTGAGATGGGAGTTGACGGTAGTGCCCAGATTAGGTAGACGAGGAATGTCTTTAGAGAAACTAATTCTAAACCTCTGTCTGTATGTATTTGTTTCATCTTACATTACTTGATTTATGATCTCAAAAGAGATTGTGCCAAGAGTGAAAGTATATAGTTTTATGGGTAGAAGAAAATATGAGGTGTTTCCTTGTATGCTAGAAGATGAGATCAAAGCACCCTGGCTGAATGCCAGAAGTACGAACGAATACTGGATTTATGGGTTTGAATGAAACAAAATTGCTGAAAGTGCATATGGAGGAAGCAAAAAGAAATTGGAAGCTTATATGGAATAAGGTTCTTGTTAACTTCTTGTTTCTGGCAGTTTCAGTGAATGCCAGAAAAATCTAATCATCAGTATTAATGCCCTAAATACCTAGTCCTCTGGGGAGGTAAAAGCAAACAAGTTTATTCTGATTCTTCAGTTCTGAAATCTGAAAAGTATCAGGCTTGAAAGTAGCCTGCTGAGTCAGTGCTGCACGTACATCATGTTCACACTAAATTCAAATTTGAAAAGCTTCCTCCTCTCCAAGAGTAAATAGGAGATTAGAGAAGGTAAAAATTTGAAGCAGAGAATCTCTCCAGATCTGTCTGTGGTATGCAGCACCTCATTGCCTTTTTTCTTTTCTTTTTTTTTTTTCCTCCTTAGGTTTGCCATCCCTTCCTTCCTTACCACCTCTGAATCTAACGGGAATAACACCTCTATCAATGCCACCCAAATGTGTTCCTCTGCTTCCTTTGGTCACAGAGGCATCTACAGTGCCTGCATATTTGCTTCCCTCCATTACTCAAGCCGGGAGCTTTTCAGTCAACCCTGGCACTACTGTAAATGTAGAACAGACCTCTACGCTCACCTTGGATAGCGCTACCCCAACTTGTAAGGCAACTATTGTTGACAGATCAAGTGAATCCTCTACAGTTAATGAGAAAACATCTGGAGTCACAGATACACAACCTTCTGAATCATAACTCCAGATCACTCCGTTGGATTGGCTTGGTATTTATTTAGCCATGGGATACATATTTGAAGAGCAAGCTATCATTAATTTCATACTAGTTTGTACTTAATCTTTAGGAGTCCTGTAAATAATATGGAGGTATAATAAAAATAAAAGGGGGTTTATAAAGTGTGTGTGGTGGGCGGGGAGGAAGAGTACTTGTATGTAACCAAAAAAAAAAAAAGTCAAGGTGGTAAATAGAATTCCACTGCCAAACTCGGAGGTATATGTTTTTAATATAGGGTGATGGCCTTAGCCTGCTAGGCCTGTCCTTGCTTATAATTAGCAATTTTTGCTTCTGATAGAAATGAAGTGGTTCTTGCGTGTAACATTTACGTACCATAGTTCTTGTTCTTTGCAAGTATCTTGTTACTGCAGTGGGGATGAGAATGTTTAGTCCAAGTTGTAAATTTTAACACTACAAAACTTCCACCTAAAGATATTTCTATTAAAGTTGCTGAGTGACCTGTTAACTGACATCTCGTTATTCAGCTTGTACACAAATCTTTATTTTTAAGCTCTTGAGAGATGCTCAAGCCATGTTTTGTGACCACTGCTGCGTTGTTTCATACTCCCCCTGTAAAGTGGCATTTGGAAGGGAATACAGGAAATGTTAAATGTAGCACACAATTTGGCACTTCAAGACTACTGTAAGACAAATTAATGGATTAAGCATACATACAGCAATAAATTCCTGGAATTTTATCTTTTGTGTGACAAAATATCACATTTATTTGTTTAATGCTTAAATTCTCATTTGACTGTTTGTAGCTCAGCTCTGTAGCACAGATCTGTGAAAGGGCTCCCCTCCAGAGGAATGGATCCAAGAGGGAATGCCAGACTTAATACCAAGCAGGATCAGCACTGGTGGTTAGATCTGTTGCAGCAATGAGTCATGAAATCTGCCTGCATATGATTCATATTTGGCTTTTTAAATTGATGTTCAGGATGAAAGCTGTAGATCAGCTGTAGATTCTATACTTGTATAAACTGCTGTGTGCACTGTACTCCAGGTGACAGCCTTCGCTTCTGCCACCAGGTACAGTTTATGTGGAAAACTCTTCTGTACTACTCCGGTCCTTCTATGCTAATGGGATTTCATTTATACGTCTGCTACAATCATATGCAGACCCTCAGCCATATCATCAGCAGGCTGGAGCTAAAGTCTGTCTCAACAGCTGCATAATCCCTTTTGGCAATTCTGCTGGTCACTGCAATAGTAGTTGCATCTAACTGCTGATCATAGTGTCTCAAAGAATTAGTTCAAGTGGAAGCCTTATCTAATACCTTTTGTCCTGTCTTGTCTCTATCACTTAAGTATGTCTTTCCTCTGCCCCGCTACTGTGTGTTTCCTTATTGCCTGTTGTCAGACCCCAAATACTGGTTTTTTTTCACACAGTGAGCAGTTTCTTTTCTCAGCTGCTTGGAGTGTGAAATCCCTCTGCCTTGTTAAGTAGGGGGCTCACTGTTTCTCAGAATGTACTTTTGATTTACCTTTGTAAATCCAGTGTCACATACCTCAGAATTAAATCTTGGCATGAGAAGAAGGATGTTCCCTCTTTTCTTTGCTGTATACAGAGAAAGGATGTTAGTATTGAGCTTCATAGAGTCTCACAGGTTGAACAGTCTTTCCTGTAACTTCCTTACTTCCACAGCTAGAGTCCTCATCATTATTGTTTTCTAACCCAAGAACAGTAGAAATAGAAGTTTTGTCACATACCAGATTTAGAGCAATTGCTGATCGTAATCAGATGCCTTGAACTAAAATCCTTGAGTAGGTTTTTTTTATTCTTACACTATGGCACAGTGTCCTTTGGAGTAACATCTGAAGTTAGTTGGCATGTTGCTATGCTTTCCAACAGCAAGCTGCAAACTTTTGAAGGTGTTGCGCAGTTGTCTCTAGCAGACAAAGTAAGATGCTTAGTCTGAAGTCATGCACTTCTGTTACCCATTTTAAGGTCCCTTGCTGCTGACTATAGATCCAGCCTTTTCATAGGTTTGAGAGCAGTGGAAGTAAGGCAGTGTTTAAGTGTAAACATGAGTAATTCTGCTAAAGTTAACATGACTTCAAATTTGGAGATGAATCAGTGGTGCAGATTTTAAGCTGTGATCTCCCAGCTAAAAAGTCATAAACATGGGGAAGTCAACAACTTACCACTTAAAATAGAAGCAAGGACCTTGAAGTCATACTATTGCGCTCTGTCCCTGTTTTTTAATTCCTTCAGCTACATTTAATGAAATCATACCTTAATCACTTCTGGCAAGGGTCTCTTGATGACTTCATTTTCCCCAAGAAAGAGAGTAAGGGGGGGATCAGGACTTCAGATACACCAGGGGACTGACAGCCAGTGTAACCTTATTTCAATTTCATGTATTCAGCTGTTAATGAACAGTTACAAACAGGCATATTAGCTTTATTTAAAACATTGACACATGAAGTTCTTCAACAAGTACTGACAGCAGACAAGAAGATAGATGTACCATGAACATCCCCAGCCTTGCATATAATTAAGAATGATTAACATGTGTGTGACATACTGTAAAATAAGTAAGGTAATTTCCTGCTCTGCCAAAGGCTGCTCTGGGGCAGTGGTGTTCAGTGGTAGGTATGGTTGTGAGTGCAGGGCTGTCTCTACAGCTCTGCTTGAGAAACCCTGTGAGCACATGCTGAAGAGGTGCATTTTGCAGCTTGAGGCTCTGCTGCCACTCCTGGAGACAGCTGTTCAGGCTGCAAGGTCGAGGTAGGAGTGTGGACGAAGCGTTAATGTTGAATGTTTTGTAGCTTTCATGAGGTTATATAGTGGGCTGTTTCTGAGCCCCTGACAGCCATCTTTCAAATCAATCCTGTCCAACAATAAACCCTGTCGCAATTGGAGCTCCATTTGTTCCCTGGAAATAGCTGTGCAGGGCCACGAGATGGCGTGCAATAGTTCTTGCTGAATTTACAGGATTAGGCTCAGCAATGAGGGTGGTTGGTTGGTTCCCGCCCCCGCCCAGCAGCAACTGTAGTCAAATGGATGCCAGCTGGATGCTGAATGATAGTACTTTAAGGAATCGCACACAACTGTAAAACCAACTGATCTGAAGTTGAAGGCTGAAATGGGCTGAGCTTAAGCTATTTCTAAATTCCAGAATTTTGCTGGCAGTTTGCTGTCTTAAGCCAAGTTAACCATGGGGCAGAGTGAAAGTTTGTTTTGAAGAAAGCAGATCCTTATAGGCAGGGACCTGTTCAGGATACCATAATGCTGAAGGATAGGCCTGGGTAATATTTCCAACCTCTTAGTGATGCAAGTGCTGATTATGGAATTAAATTGAAGGGAGCAGGATAAGAATCAGTGATGTTTGATTGTGGCACCCTCTCTTGCTCAATTATACACAGGCTTTGGCTGCACTAGTCAAATAACTGCTTGCAATCGCTCCCTTCCATGGAGGCCCCACTGGCACCATGCTCAGACTCTTTGGTTCATCAGTTGGACACCTAGATTCAGTCTCATTTTAGATTTGAATCCTGTAATGGTAGGCAAGAATCAGACTGCAAAATTGTTTCTTCATCTGTAAGTGTTTGTAGTTCATAACTATCTCCTGCTTTGTAGTCGTGCTCTGTACATTCTTCATGGTAGTGCCAGTGGCTTAATACATATTTGTGCAGCCCAGCACACCATGTCTTGCACTGTGCTGCAACTTCTAGTAGTAACTTTAGCTCAGAAAGCAAAAATCTTCAAACTGATTTGCCTGTAATGTCTGTGGTAGAAACATTTTTTTAGCTATGGTATAATGGGGAGCCAGCACCTACCACAGCACAGTTTTAAAGTGAAATACTTAAGGTGCAAGAACCAATCTCAAAAAACCCAACACCAAACAACCCACCACGCCAATCAAACAGAAAACTTCATTTAGTTCAGGTGCATCTCCTAACAGTCCTGCCCTGCAGCCCTGATGAGAGTTAAAGCATAGTAATCTGCCATTTTATAGAATATCTAAGAGATTTACAGATGGTGGCTAGAGAGTTAGTAAGCTGAGCAAGGAACAAATATATCCTTTTCCAGAAGCCTCAATTGGTGTTTATCCTTAGGCCTTGTGAATACATTATGTTGCCAGGGCGCAGCTAGCAAATCAGAATTTCACTTGGGTGGATGACTGGTGTTTCTTAGGAACAGCCTTTGCACATTATTTCAGTTGCAAGTTAGTACCAAAGTGCGAGTTTTGCGCTATGACATACTTGGCATGCAAAACTGCATTAAGACTTAGAGTTCAAAGGCAACAGATCTGGCATGTGGAGACCTGCTTTGGCTGAGAAAGGTTAGGTGGGGTGCATGGTTTTGCTACCTTACTCACAGCAGGAAGGTGCAGTCCTGTCTCTGTCCATTGGCCACAGGCCTGCCACTCCACTGCTTGCCCTTGCACCTGGAAAGGCAGAATTTTGCCATAAGAGGAGGCTGCAAACATTATTACTCTGCACTGACAAGCTGACTGTAGCCCTATCAACTAATCATATTCTCAGCCTTGGAACATTCATCCTGTGGGATCAAAGGTATGTTTCATCCTTAGTTGTGCAGTGTAGTGTTTTTAATCTCTCTGAAGTTTCCTATGTTAGGTTCACAGTTAATCCATCTTAAAAGCTGCATTCCAGCATTGCTCAGCTCACCCACAAGACAGAGCTTCAGAGACCACAGAGGTCAGGCTCACCTTGGGCAACCCATGGCAACCGTGGAAGCCACTTCTGCAAACACAACAACCCATTTTAATAACAGTCCTCTTGTCTGAGAGCTGTTTACTCTGCCAGCAAGTGGTTGCATATTCACACACTTTGTTCATGGCCCTTGCAGCTTAGGTGAGCTATGAAACCCCAACAGCAGCTAAGGAAAGGAAAAGAGCAATGAACTCTAGCCGCAAAGTCTATAATCAACATAGGCTTGCTAGTTGTGTAGGAAAATACTGCAATGTAAGATTACAATATTAGCAAAAGCATTGCAGAGCTATGAGCTTTGTGTTTGACAAGGGCAGTAGATATAATGGGGGTCATTGAGGGTCAACTGGTCTGGACCTTCTGATGTGCAGAAAGGACATTATAGTGCTGCCCAGATCCTGCTACCTGCAGATATCTCTCCCCAGCCCTTGCAACTTATCAGTCAACATCCTCTGCTGACAGCTTTCATGAACAAACAGCTCATCTCAGTGTTCTTTCTCCTAAATGAACAGTCACAAATAACAAATCTTCAGCCGACACCACTATGTTCTCACCTGATATAACAGAAATAGCTTCCAGTTCTTTGCACTGGAGAGAGCGCATAGAGACAGTTCAGTAGCTAAGACTTAGCAGTGAGCATTTGCTACCATCTCACCTTTAACCTTCAAGCTGATTTCCCCCTGAAATTCTGTTTTCAGAGTCTTCAAAATAGTCTTTAAAAACAAACTGAAGATTTCAAACCTCCCATCCTGGCATTTCTAAGAACCCATTGCAAGGGTTTGGAGCTGTGTGCATGCCATGTGCTTGGGTTGGCACATACCATCTGGCAGTGCTTAAACAATTTAAAGAAAGAATCTGGGAACGGAAGCTAACTCAGACAAATAGTGTAACTTAAGAAACATTAGAACTTGTAAACAAAAGTTGAAATTTTTATAAACAGCAGCTCAGTATTAACAGTTACTAGGCATCAGTCAAGTTTTATCAACTGTGATGCTAAAAGCTAGAACTGTAAGAGCAGGTATGAGAAGCTATTATTTCACAACACTGTTTAGGCCCTCAGGTGAGTTTGTGTTTGCATGAAACAGGGAACAGAACAAGTGTGGTCCCAGGCAGTGACACTACTTGACCAAACCTCAGAAATCTAACAATGGGAGATGTTTTTGTACATATAAACAGTACTTGGGTAAAATCCTTTTAGAGAGCGACTGCAACTGCTAAGAAAATAGAAACCAACTGGAAGTCTGTGTATTGCCAAACAACATGCTGGGCACTGGAAATGGCTGAATTTGTAAAACAATTACCTTTTGTTTCAAGGTTACATTTTTATTTGAAACAGATTTCTTACCCATCTTACCAGTAATACCTATTCAGAGAGAAGACAAAAAAAGCCAAAAAACCTTACTTGCTTTCTGGGCAGTAACTGTTTAATAATGAAAAGGAACTTACTGTTCCTAACCCACTTTTTGACTGCTTTACTGCAAAAAAAGTAACAAAAATAGCATTTTTCTGGATTGCACTGTGCTTCTGAATATTTTTAGCCTAAAAGTACGCATCATAAAGGAGTAGGAAGACTGTGAGGAATTTGGGGTGAAATATCAAGAACTTTGAGGAACTGAACCAAATAGTTTTCAAATGCTCCTTGGAAACTGCCATACGTTACTCATACGGAGGCATGCTCACGCATCTTTACTTGGCAGATTCACATTGATGGGGTTCAGTATAAGCACAGTCTGCTCCAGAGTCTCTCACCAACTTGCAGAAGTACTTGCTTCAGCCTTGAATCCTGCCCTCGCAATCCCTACCTGTCAGCCTACAAACTTCTGCCTTCAACAACTCACCACCATCTCTCAGTAAGTACATTACTATACCCTTCTTTAAAGGACTTGCTGCCTTGGTGACTGCTGCCATATCCCATGCTATAGAAGTAACATTTCAGAAGAGGGCCTGAGGGCGTATGTGACCTATATCATCTTTCTTCCCTTTTTCTCTCTTCACCTTACTCCCTATGTAATTTCTAGATGGGGTCTTGTAGTATCATTCAGAAAGGCTAGAAAGGGTTGTTACAAACACAGGGAAATTTCTTGTGGTGTATAGGAAGAGAGATACTGACAGGGAGCTGGTAAAGGACAGAAGCCAGATGGCTTTCTCCTTACCAATCACTGCATTTGGCACTCTGCTTGGCTACTCCACTGAGCAGAGAGGTCCTACTGTCACCTCTTGCCTGGGACTTCTCATTTGCCATCCTCCCATGGGAAGTGCCCATGCTTTTTGAACTACTTCTTCTTGGACATCTCGAGAAAGAAGCAGAAGTCAGCACCCACATTCACTGCCTGATGTGCTCTGCACGCTCTGGTCAGCCCCTCTTCAGCTGCAGCCTGTGTTCCATGTTGGAGCTCTGCAGCTTCTGCAGAAGATGCGGTCTGGCCTGGGGGCGGATCACGAGTCAGCTGGTGGGCGACAGCGCCCGCAGACATTGCCCCACACCTGACACCCAAGGCACCACATCCCGTCACTGTGAAGGCACAGCAGCAGTTTTCAAGAGGCAGATCAGCAACAAGCAGCTCATTCGCACTCACAACTTTTGCTTGCTAGAGGAGAGGCACCGCACTGTCTTCAAGGAAAACTCTTCAAAGGGATTAAGAGTAATAGAAAACTGTTGTTACTGCACACGGGGATGAACTTGAATAACCTCTACAACTGATTGTGATGCTGAGAACAGCTCGTGAGCACAGTGCAGTTTCAAGTGCAAGGTCTTTGCTTCTAGCCCCCGTGCTATGCAAGGGGGATATTGGCTGTTTAAACAGCAGGTGCACATCACTAGAGGAGGTTGTTTGATAAGTCCTATATATATTTCCATATAAAGACTAGAAATGTGCTTTCTGAAACATAGACAGTATTTAAATTAATTAGGCAAATAATAAATAATGCCCTCAGCCTCCTGCCTGCAGCAGTCTCGAAGTGCTGGGCATATGGCGCCTTTCCAGACCTCATGCAGCCAGTGAGGCAGAGCTGGTGATTATTATTTCACCCACCTTTGGCAGGAAATAAAACATCTGTTTAATCCTGACAGTGGGACTCCCCAGCAGATAAACTAAGATGGTTAGAAAGGAATGTAATTGAAAATCATGTTTAAGACAGCAGAAGGCAGTGATGACAGACTTTTCAAACCTGACAAGACTTTAGTCACTGATATTTTGAGAGCTGTGGGATTTTTCATGGCTGTAGCCAGTCAGGACCTCCGTTTGACAGCTCAGTCAGAAAGAAATCTTGCTTTTGAAAAAGGGCATCTTTTCAGCCGGACTCAAGGGACAAGTGGTTGTGACTCTGGACTGCTCACAAGTGGAGCAGCTGTAACTGCTGCTGCTCTCAGTCCCTCTGGTGACCAATGGTATTTCTCATTGCTGTTTAACCACAAGGCAGTGTTAAGTGCTTGAACACTTGGACTATCAATGTGGAAAAGCAGCATAAATATACATGCCGTTCTGTGAAATATATAAGCAGATGAAGATATTTTTGGGGGTGTGGAACAACTTCTAAAATGATCTGTTCCCCTGGAAAGTTAAAACCAGTATTAATGACTATGAATGAGTAGCCAGTGGGCTGACTGAATAGTTCAGGTAGGCAGTGATGAAGGGGAAGCACAGCTGCATGTTTCATCTTCTAGAACAGCAAGAAACCCCTAAGTGGCCGAAAGAGGCAGCCTCAAATAGAGGGAGGGGTATTTACTGCAGGTGATATAGTCAAGAGTGGTCCAGTAAAACTGAGCAAAAGGAAGTTTAGACCAAATGCTTGTAATAATTCCTATGTCTCAGATTAATCTGCAAAACAGTCTTAGCAGGGAAGTGTTCAAATCGCCTTCCAGAAAAGGGCAAAACAAAGTCTTGGGTTCAGCAACCCAAAGAATAAGCCTGTGCTGAATTACTGGAGCAAGCTGAAAAACATTTGCTGTTTTGTGGGATTCATCTCACTCTACCCTCTTCATATCCAGCAGAGCCTGCTCACAGACACTTTGAACTGGTGCTCCTCTTTGAACTGGTTTGGCTCAGTGGGTGGATAGCCATTTAGTTAGCAGTGGTCACTTTGGAGGGAGGAGGGTTTGGGGAATCTTTATTCTATGGGCAGTTACTGAGAACAGATTCCAGCTGGCTGCAAGCACTCCCACTAGGATGTGAAGTCTTAAGTGTGAACAGCGAAGTCTTAAGTGAATGATGCTTCTGAGCGCCCTTGTCAGCCGGTGAGCTCAAGCACCCTGGCATGCATAGCAGCACTGAAATGTACAGTCACTGTGCTGCCTCTTAGGAAACAGCTGATTTTGCTGCAGTTTGCAGCAACAGATCTGGACTAAAACCTCCAAAAATTTGTATCCATTTGAGGCAGTAGTACATAATAAAAGGAGCCTGAGTCCAACCAAAGACACAACTGAAAAACAAAATGGGACTTTGGTAAACTCGACTTTGCCTATTGCACCCACTTCTCTACTGGCTTTGACTAGGTCCAAAAAAACATCCAGCCCCTGCTGCTGCAGGAAGCTGTTGTCCTTTGCTCAGCCCTAGAAATCAGTGATTGGAGCAGAGCTGTAACAGAGGCTGCTGCTCTGGTGATGGCCTCAGAGCTTCGAAGGCTGGGCAAGATGATTACCATCTTCCACGCTGACCTGCCACAGTATGCCGACCACAAAATGCCACCAAGAGTTCCTGTGCAAGCTTCACATTCCTGGATGAGTTGGAGAGCATACTTTGAGCAGGAACTCAAACTTAGTTGATAGTGGTGAATTATATACCTACAACTATTAAAACTCCTACTGTGTTTTGTTTCCCTCACTGGAAGTAAGGGGCAAGATTTTCTTTCCCATTATGATCTTTGTAATACTGTATGAAATGGCTTTTTTTTCAAGGGTACACTGCAAAAAAGAGTGCCTTGCTTGACTGTTGGCCACACATTCACAGGTGTCTTTGCTGTCAGTTATTGATGCTATCAAGAAAGCTGCATCCCTTAAAAGGCTTCCAGCTGAATTTAAGCTCCAGGCCATATACTTTCTCTCTGCAGGGTAACTTTTACCATCAAATCTCACTGGAACAAGAATGCTTTAAAACTAGGAAAAAATGAACGAGGAAATCAGTGATACCAATTATACACCAAATGAAGATAAGTCCCTCTGTCTCATTAGCACTGTTTAATTATGCTTGGATTCAAATTCTAAATATAGTTCATAAGAATTCACAAGGGCAAGTGTTTGCTTCCACTGTTGTAATCCTCTCCATATCTAATACTTCCCTCTCCTTTAAGATCAACAGTTTTAAGGACCTGTCTACTTGAGTCATAAAGAAAGAACATGCTGACATGTCACCCTTAGAAGTGAAAATGTTTGTTAAGCAATGGCTTATGTTTGATATTTGCATTGCTGTGAGACTCCAGAGGTCTCAGCTGACTTCTCAGCTTCCTGTACTGGGTCTGTGTGAACACATGGAGAGAGTCCTTGCTACAGGGTCCTATACTCTTAACAAGGCAGAGGCAGTGTATTTTCAGTATGCTTGTGTGTATATATTAATGTGTGTATGTGTCGGTCTGTCTATCTCTCTGTCTACATCTTTAAATGCAAAGCATTAAAGTTTGCAGGAATTTGAGTTATCTACCCAGTCTCAGTCAAGCACTTGACCCAATCCATCCCTCTTTGGGATTACTTTTAACCTCTTTACCAGTTTATCACTGCAAACCTGGTAACAAATATTATTTCTAACTACTTAGTCCAGTTACTAGTAGATTTCAGCAGGATTCAAGAACTGTCCCGTCCCGTCCGTCTGTCCATTCCCCTCCCCCCCCCCCCAATCTGGGTCTTCTGCCAAGGGGTTTAGCTGAGAAAGTGGAGACACACTCCCTGGAGGAAAAAGCCTCCGGAGTCAGTTCTCTGCTCACCAAAAGGAAGCCTACTCTTAGACCATGGACAATGTACCTGTCCAAAACATCAATGAGGGAGTTACTCCAGTGTGAGAAAGGTGAAGTTTAAACAAGCATTTCTGCACCAGCCAATGCTAAAAGGAGGGAATGGGGCAGTTCAGTGGGGAGGAGAAAGCAAACACCCTTTTTCCCTTCCCAGTCTGGTTATAAATTCACAGTGTTAAGAAGCCCCATCTAAGACGACAAAGATTTCCAAAACATCATCAGCATTTCTAAAAGCACAGTGAGTGCAGACATGCTGCCTAGCATGGCACCAGTCTGCTAATCCTTTATCAGTGGTTTTGTTTGACTCTGAAATACTATTAATTAATCTAACCACATGTAAAGACTATTGATCAAGTGAGAATTTTACTGCCCTCGAAACTACAAGTTTATTGCACTTATGAAAACATTTTACATTTGCATCCTGGATTCGTACATATCTGCCAAGAACAGATGTAATTGCTTAGTCACAGTGCGCAAAAGGCATCTGATGCTCAGTGTAGGCTCAGCTTCGGGTGTCCAAAGGATAGCAAACATAGATGCAGTATTAGATATGAGCTTCAGATGCTTGAATTCGTGCAGGACCTACAGGAATAATCACTTTCATGCCCATGGGATATGGGATAATTAGAACACCAGGTTCTTCCTACATTAGTTTAGTCAGGGAATGCTTAAAAAAGATGGTGGTTTTTTGTAACTCCTACGCTCTAGAGGTAATTATGCAGAAAAGGAGCTGAATGCTTAAATGCTGGTAGCACCCAGATTGCTGTGGTGGCAGCTGTGATCATTGTTGTTTCTTGGAAATTTTGGTTCTGCGTAATCCCTCAGCAGACAGTACAGCCCAGCATGGACTGTGCGCTAGGTCTCTCTCATATACTAAAAAAAGAATTGGCTTGGTCAAGTATTTGCATGATGGCACAAAAGAAACACTAAACTAACCAGCTACCTGAGGGCCCCACGGGAAGTGGTGTTGACTCACAGGGGGATGCTTCCTACGTCTCCTGCTAGTGGCTTTGCCTGCTGCTGCAGAGCATCTCTGCTGTTCGCTGTCTGTCAGGTAAGAGATCACTTCTCCTCACCCCCTCACCCTTCTCTGAACACAACTGATTTTGGTCAGTGAATGAAGCTAGTATGCCACCCACAAGGGTAGGATTAATAGCTGTTTTGTGGAGGAATGCTCTTTGTTCCAAGCTCTGGCTGAAAAGTTTCCTCCTTGTCAAACCAAGCAGAGACCCACAGACAACACTGAAAGCAGATTCTAATCTCTGGCAGTTTAGAGGGGTGTAGTGCAAACATGAAAGAACATAACTGCTGGATACAACTCGTTGCTTTAATGAGAGCATGCCCTTGGGGTTTATGACAAACAAATTCCAGTTGCTTTATTGCATTGTGTCTGAATTTCCCCCTGTCGTTTCAGCTGGATACAGCACACTGTTGGATCATGCCTGGAGAAGGAAGCTATTTGTGTAACTGTGGAGGGAAGTAGAGAACCTCTGGCAAGATGTCTACACAAGGAGAATTTGAGAATACTGGTAGGGTAGCCTCATTAAGAGAGGTGCTCCTCCCAAGGGAAAGCCAGAGCACCAAAGCCCAGCTGTGAGGGTAAGCCTTCCTCTGGGGAAGCCTCTCTTCCTCCAGGGGCTCTGGAGGGAGCACAGCCTGGCAGTGGGGCAGCCTGAGCTGAAAGTGAAGACCCGTCCTGCACCAAGCTAAGACGCTGCCATTTCCAGAAGTGTCTCTCCCTCTGCTTCCATGCCCACCTGTGCCCACACCCATGTGGCTGCTTGCGGCCTTGGATCAGCTGTCAGTCCTGGCTGAGAAGTAACCCAGCCAAAAAGAACACTGCACTTGCACCCAAGTCCGCCCGCTGATGAGACCTAGCACACAGTCGTGTGGTGGATGGTCTGGAGGCAAGGGGGGCAGTGGGTGTGCAGAGCTCAGGGGTGAGCTCTGGGTTAGCTTACACTGATGGCAAAAACCACATCTCCAGCTAGGAATTTAAACCTCAGTGGTATTAAACCCTGGAGGAAGACCAAGAGCATCATAGCTCTCACACTTTAGCCTAGTAGTATAAAATAGCATTTTTCCCTCCAGACACACAAATGAGTACAAAACAATATTTTAAATTATTAAGATAGACATTTCTAACACACAACCACACCCTAATGGAATCAACTTATGTGAAGTACTAGGATAATTTTCACATCAAATATTTGCCTTGGGTCAAAAACACAACAAAATCTTTAATGGTAAAAGGATATTTAATTGCCCTAAAACACAACAGCCATGCTATTAGGATTAGTAACTACTACATTATATTTTTAAGTGAAAAACTCTCTTGCAGATCATATACTGTAGTAGCTATCACTGTTTCTTTCACCATATTAGAAATTAGTTTAGAACTACCTCCTTTCATTAATTCACCTTTATCAGCCCAATGTCCTGTGAATAACATGTTTGAAATCATAAGCAGTGACCATCACAAGGAAATGTGTGACCTGAAAATGATAAAATGATACTTTAAAAGCCTTCTGAGTTGTGATTATCATAGAATGGTTTGGGTTGGAAGGGACCTTAAATATCACTTAGTTCCAACCCCCCTGCCATGGGCAGGGACACCTTCACTAGACCAGGTTGCTCAAAGCCCCATCTGACCTGGCCTTGAATGCTTCCAGGGATGGGGCATCTATAACTTCTCTGGGCAACCTGCTCCAATGCCTCACCACTCTCATAGTGAAGAGTTTCTTCCTTGTATCTAATCTAAAGCTACCCTCTTTCAGTTTAAAGCCATTACCCCTTGTCCTGTCACTCCATGCCCTTGTAAAAGTCCCTCTCCAGCTTTCTTGTAGTTCCCCTTGAGGTACTGGAAGGCTGCAGTAAGGTCTGCCTGGAGCCATCTCTTCTCCAGGCTGAACCACCCCAACCCTCTCAGCCTGTCTTCATAGCAGAGGTGCTCCAGCCCTCTGATCTTCTTCATCATCTTCATCTTCATGAAATTGTGTCATTTCAAATGACAAGAATGGCAGTAATAAGAATAAAGCCCAGAGCAAAGAGCTGAATTACAATATTTCCAGCCATTTTAAATTATAAATATATCCTGTGAATATTACTTCAAACTATTAGGTATCAATCAATGCATTTTATAGATTCATCCACTATTTGAGCACCTAGAAGTCTGAAGTTTCTTGATAAAAGGCTAGGGCTTGATACCAAATTTGGGAGGCAAAATTCAGAATTGTTAGAGTTAAGTTCTTCTATGGATCTTTTTCCCAGACCCTGCAACTCAATACTGCTGTGAACTCCAAACAGAAGTCAAGCTTCACTTGAGGAGCTTTAATTCTTATTTTCAGACTGTTGCTCAAAGTCAGACGGATTGTAAAAACTGGTAAGTTTTCACCCACCCTTTGTTATAAGCTATTCCTCCCTGCTTTACATAAGCTGTAACATAAACAGTTTTCTCTAAGTATTTGTTGAAACGATGGCTAGCCAAGTACAGCCAAATGCTAGCAAATACCAATACCCCATGCCAATTTCTAGGAAAATTAGTGTCATTAGTATTTAAATCCTCTGCCTGTAGAGAAGCCCTGGTCCAAAATCCCAGAAGGATGAGCAGTCCTGACAGCTCAGTCACATCATCCGCTGCTCTGATACTGCCATGCCCAAGCTCTGTGTCAGGCCAGTGTGAGGTGCAGATCAAATATAAGCAGATGTGTAACAGTCTGAATACAGCACCTTGCTTTGCCATCTAGTGGGTGCTAGGAAACTGTGTGCTTCCTTCTCCCCTGGGCTGCTAGGAAGTATGTCTGATGCAGATCTCCAGTGGCAAGCTGAGATTTGACGTACCTCCCTGATTTTGGGAGGAGGCAAATTTATGAGCCACAATGTGCTGTTTACAAAGTCATGATGGTTCAGGCACCACTACTTCCCCCTTGTGCCCTGGGCTTGCTTTCTGTGTATCTGAATATGAAACACAATGTAAAACTTTGCCACTAGCTATTACAGCAATTCACCTTGTATCTACTCAGTGCATAGTGGTTGAGTCTGAAAGTGTTCTGGACATACAGCAAGCTATCTACGTGAGCAGAGCTGAAATGTCGTTTCAGTCACACCATCCGTCTGGAGCCTTGCCTAGCTGACTCCTGCTTGCTTTTCCTCAATTTCAAATAGGAATGGCTCATATTGGCTTTTCTCCATGATCTCTGTGCCCCATCTGTGTTGCTCCTTAGTACAAAACCAGCAAAATCCTTTGCAACCTAAGTAATCCTTTGCGAAACCCAAAAGGAGAAAAACATGACCTGACTCACAAAATGAAAAAAAAGGAGGCCTTCACATTGCTGCCTGATGTTAACAGAGCACATCAAAGCATGCCCCAAAATAGAAAAGCTATCTCAACGTAATTCAGCTGAATTCCTCTCAGTGGTCTCTGAGATAAAGAGAAAAACCCCCAATCTTTGCAGTTTTCACCATTAGGACCATGTTTTGTTTAACATGTTACCTATATATTAAGGTTTTCATTTTACCAATATATTAAGGTATTAATATAAGTCAAAAAGGATGAGGTTCATTAAAAACACAGGAATTCTGACAGATGATAAAGGACGGGAGAGGAGTAATTCTTCTATTTTATCTGTATGGGTACACCTTTATGATATGCTAATTTGTTAGATTGGAATGCTTTTGGGCTCAGTAATGAAACTGTCCTGACATCTGACAGCTCTAAGAAGACAATTTATGAGACCAAGCTCAGCATCTGATACATCCTTATGTAACCCTACAAGCAACATGAGGATTTTTGTGGTATCATATAAATACACGTGAATTGACATTTAACCAGTGGAATAAAATGTTCCGAACTCACTATGGGCAAGTGCTTATGTGTCGTTTACCAGCTAATATGTTACTTACCTGACTTTGCAATAGAAGGGCATGCAGGGAAGGTATTCCAGGGCTCGAATCACTGATGAGAGCTCTGCCAGCTGCCAATGAGCCACAGCTGCAAGCCTGCAAAGAACCATTTGTGCACTAGTTAGGGTGATTATTTTTGTCATGAAGAAAATTTTCCATTATGCAAATATACAAAGCTGTGCAATAACTCTTCATGTGGCTGTTTAGAGGGACAAACCTAGGCGAGTGAAAGAAGCTGCACCTTCTCTCTAAGTCAGCCCCGTGTATGCGACCGTTTGGCAGGTCCTGTTCCTCTGTCATGCTCAGCCCAAGGGCAGATGGGGTAAAAGGTAGAAACCTGGGAGCATGAGGGAACATGTTTGACCTCTTTGAATTCTTTAAGTTCTTGCTAGTTCCATTGGTTTTAGTGGAAACTGCTGTTCTACCAATGAAGGCAAGCAAAGATCTACTGGATCTGCTCACGTGCACAAAGCAGCACAGTTCTTGGTACTCTGTCCTGCAAAGCTCTCTGTCCTGCAAAGCTCTCACCAATAATAACAGGGAGTCAGTTCCCTTTTCCAGCTTTCCTTCCAGGCCTGCTAAAGTCATGAGCCTGTCCCAACAGGCTAAGACACAAGAAACCGTATTTCCTGTCTTTGTCGTGCATTCACACCACTGAGAACTCTTTTCTGGAAGCGTTAGTGGGATATGAATAGGAAAGAGCTCAGGCTGCAAAATTCAAATTTTGCATTCAAATAGTGTATTCAAATAGTATTTCTCAAGGCCTTGTGCACATCAACCCACTATTACACTGATTCTTACAGGAATCTTTGCTAGCAGTCCAATTGCTGACCACTGCATGTTTCAGGAATGCATCCTGCACACGTCATGGACTGTGGCTACACGGTGACATCCTGGAGCGCTCCTGGGCACAGCAACAGCCCAGCTGTCCTAGAAGTTGCAAGGCCAGTGCCTGAGGCCTGGTAGATGTGTATTCTCCTTCTCTACAAGCCCCAGTTCCAGTTATTCCATTGCAGCGAAAGGTGTGCACACAATAGATACATTTAGGTTAAAAGGCATTTGGGCAACAGGAGACACATACTGCCAGATCCTATGTAGGAGTACTACAGTCTGAAATATCATCTTTGCATATATTATATACAAGCCATGACTTGTAGATGCGTGTAGCACTTTTAACCCCTCACCCAGAATCATCACAAAAATCAACCCTATGCTTGTACATACAGCCAATGCATTCAACTTAATATACTGCCTTTCATAAAGCTGCATACGATTGATTTTCTAAACTATCGTAGTTCTGTATTAATGAACAATATTTAGAAGAGGTTGGTTTGAGAGTACATAAAGACTCCTTTCCTTCTGTCCTGAACTATAAATATTTCAGAATTTCAACATCAAAAATAAAGTAGGATATTGATTCAGCAAGGTACTGACAGGTACTTCTAAGTGCTGAAGCACTGGATCACGCTTATGCCTCTTCGAGCTATAGCGGCTCCCAGACCTTACTAAAGTCAATGGCTCTGCTAAGGACTGTCCTTCCAGTCTCGGTGAAGGGAGCGATTATGCAAGCCCCATGTGCATCAATGCTAAAAATAACAGGAAGCCACAACCCCAGGCCACCTGCAAAACTGATTTGAACCCTGTGTATAGGTAAACAGGTTTTCCAAGAGTAACAGCAAACACAAGGGTGATGTCCAGGGACTGCTTATATTTTTGACACTGAAAACACAACTGCCAGACTACAAAAACAGCACCAGGCTTGGGGCTTGGGGCTGAGGCCATGGCATTCTCTTCCTGGGAAACAGTTGTTTCACTGGGCTGCAGAGTTGTGCTCTGCTGAATACTATGGCATAGCTTCCACACAAAAGCAAGAAAACACCTTAGTTTTCCAGCTGACCTGCTGGTCTGATAGTAGCACATCCTCTGAGGATACAGCAAATGTGGTTTTGATCTCCATCACTTTTTAAACATAAAACCCCTGTGTGTGTGTTAATGTTGCACAGAAGATAACCACAGATTTGCACAAGGGGATTCTGAAATTCAAATATTGCATAACTTCTTAATGATACCTGTTTAGCTCTGGAGACACTAGACACAAAACGAGATTTCTAGGGAAAGCATTTTCCCTTGATTTACGCATAGAATTTTACTGGCTTGGGAAACATAGCACAATGAAAAGATCACAAGGTGACTCAGTTACTCAGAGCAAAATATATAAAAAAAATTTCTTCAACAGCAAGTTTCCCTAACATTCTGTTGGAGTTGAATATCTGAAATAAATAATGCAAGAACTTCACTTGTTCTGAGGATAATAATCTTAACTCAAAAGAATACTCAAGAAGCATGCATGAAGTTCAAAATTAAATACATGGAGGCGCACAGAAAGCAAGGCTCATGCACTACACATGCCATGGAACTGCTCTTCATGCTGTAGTGCATATGATCAGAAATAATAGGCTTAATAAGCAGCAAGAAGGACAGCACACTAGGAAAAAACTGGAGTAGATTGCTTGGTAAGTAATGCAGCCTCCACTGATGGGAATCTTTAAGGATAAGGTGGACGAATTTGTCAGGATATAGATAAACTTGAGCTAAGCTTGGGTACTGGAAAAGACTAGAGAGCTTTTTAGGAACCCTTGCCTAGTAAGTGTGGAGGATCAAGTCAAACCTGTTTTGCTTGTGGCAAGGGCACCTGGAATTACACTGGCCTCAGGAGGTGGGTACATAATGCCAGGCCCCCACGCTGGCTGGTGACTCAGGGGGAGCTCTGTTTATCTTACTGGATTCCTTTAATCAATCAGTGATCACAGAGACATGAAATTGCTGGATTATTCATTACCTCTCTGAAAATGTTTACAGTCTTATCTGTCCTACAAACACAACACAGTCCTCAACTCTACAATCCATGGCTACCTGGAGCCGGGTACACTCCAGGCCTCCGGAGCGGGATTTACAGCCCAAAGCCCAGGGCGGGATGGCGCTGGGGCTGTGCAAATGGCAGTGCCCCGGCCCTGGCGACATGGCGGCAGGAGCGCAGGGGTGGGGCCGCCATGGTGGAACACGGCCCGCCGGTGCTGCCAGGCACCTCACCTGCGGAACACGGGGCCTCCCTCTGACCGCAGTCGATACGTAGGAAAAATATTTTAAAAAACCAGCCGTAATTGTGAGTCTGTGCTTTCGACACCAAAATCAGTAGACTCTCTTACCGCTCTGCCTCCAAATCTTGAGGCTGCCCGGTCCCCCTTCCCAACGCAATGCCCCACTTCTGGAAACGATCAGCAAGTCCTGGGGGCTCTCTGAAGAGAAGTAAATGTCCCAGAGCCACCGCCCGCCCTTCCCGGCGGCCTCCTCCCAGGCAGCAGCGGCCCTCGCTGTTCCCGCCCTCCGCAGAAAACGCGGCGCTGAGTGGGGAGGGGGCGGGGCCCCTCAGCCGCCCGCGCTGCGCGGTGCCTGGCG
This sequence comes from Ibycter americanus, assembly GCA_035590275.1. NCBI lineage: Eukaryota > Metazoa > Chordata > Aves > Falconiformes > Falconidae > Ibycter > Ibycter americanus. Next base: position 20,710,022 of record JAVJGI010000064.1, on the reverse strand, counting down.
GGAGCAGCCTCGGCCCCCGCGGAGCCGGGAACCGGAGCTGGGAGCGGGGAGCCGGGACCGGAGCTTGCTTGGGCACCTGCTCGGCTCCCCGCGCCGGCCGTGCCCTGTCCCGCCGGGCCGGGAGAGCTGTGGGGTAGCGAAGGCCGGCCTGGCCAGGCTAGCGGCCCTGGCTGACACCTGGGGTTTGCTCATCGTCGAGATGT